>OX424446.1:2755945-3038566 GCA_949152495.1 Lasius fuliginosus
GAATTATATAAAGCTTGCAAAGAGCGGCTAATAAGATTAAAGATATACTACTTTAATTTAATTTTTGATACAACCCGAATGCAGGAACTTCAGATATTAAATTGATTGCTTATAAATCGATTATTATGTAGTGATGATTTTAGCATGTCGATATTAATATGTAGTGATGATTTGGCAGTTTTAAACGCAGAAAATGCAAAAAAATTGTTAATATTGTTTTTTCGTTTATTGTCGAAATTTTATGGCTTTCATATATACAAAGTATTAATTTTCATAATTGATTCATGTAGCAGATAATGTAACTCATAATGTGATATCGGTACTGATCTTTGGTACTGTTATGGTGTTGAGAATCGGTACTGATTTAATACTGTTACAATAATGGGAATCGGTACTGCAGCAATACTGGAATCCTGTACCACAGTAGTACTGTAATTCGAGTCTTGGCCAATTCTATCATCCCAGTATTTCACTAGTATCGCACCAGTACTGGCATCTAGTACAGTGCCAATACTCAATACTAGAAATCGGTACTGGGCCAGTATCTCGCCGGTAGTCATTTCCCAAAACTATAGTTGACATAACAAATTCTTCTTGAGGGCTAATAACATACTTAATTTTGATTGCAATAAAATTTCTCCAACACGTCACATACCATAGCTACATGACAAAAAAGATAAAAATAGCTATTTCTTACAAATTTAACTGCAAATTTCTCAAAAATGTGACATGATGGAACAATTTGGAAACCGGAATTGTATTCATTCAAGAAAATTACAGGAAATGACTCTTATTCTTGTATTTAAAAAAAAAGTTATTTTTTGATGAACTGTATAAAGAAGATACATACTCGTATATGATTTCTATACAATAAGATAAATGGAAAAATAATATTAAATTTTTAAATATTCGGTAACAAAATATAATGTACTTTATTAGTAATATAATGATAATAGTAATATAACGATAATACTAAAATGTAGCAATTATGTAAAGTATTTAAATGATTGCTATATTATATAGTTTTTATAGGAAAGATTTAAAGCGACAAATTTAATTTTTATATATATGTATATTAGAAGAAACAAATTAAATATTTTTTAATTTTTAACATTAAATAAGATTATATCTTCAATAAAAGTTTTCCATCAAATTATTATAATTATCTACGTATATTGTATATACAGGGTGTCCAATAATAATCGCCTCACCTCTCATGTGCAGGTAGAGCGAGTTAAACCGAGTAGGAAAGTTCTCTACCGTTTTGCAATTTTCGCAATAATTTATGACAAATTAATTAAAAAAGAACGGCCAATCTGCGCCAGTATAAGCGCGCGGCGAAAAAAGACAGCCCAATGTTACGCGGTTGCTAATAGACGCGTGATGAAGCGGTGGGAGAAGCGCTCTACAAATGGCAATTGCTATGTACGAACGGCGCGTAACACTGGAGCTTTGGATTGGCCGATCTTTTTTAATTAATTTATTATTAATTATTGTAAAGATCGCAAAATGATAGAGGACTTTCCTACTCAGTTTAGCCCGTTCTACCTGCATACGAGAAGTCGTGCGGTAATTACTGGACACCTGTATATATAATCTGTATAATATAATTATAAAAAGTCATGTAAATTAATTTATTGTTGCACTGCTAATGATAACGAAAGATATAGTTTCTGTCTGCAATATATTTTTTGTAAAACAGAAAATAATAAAACAAACAAGAAGATACGTAGATGTAATTACATATGTTTTAGAGTCTGTGTGGAAACGCATATCATATAACATCAATATTCAACAGCACAGATGTAGGCAATAAAAATTGAAATGTATATACATATATATATATATATATATATATATATATACATATGTATATAGCTTGTAGAATAAGATAAAATATTTTGATAATACAATGAAAATGATAATATAATAAATCTGGTAGTAATAATTAGTAGTATATAATAATTTTTCAATCCTTGAATGTATTGAATTTCACTAAAGTTTTATAATTACCATAAAATATTACATAGTTTCCTGAAATATATACGTAATATTTGTTGCATAGTTAATTTATTTTTATAAATTATTTTTTACTTTAGAAAACTAATACTTTAAACGCATTTTTTACGTATCTTGTATTATTTTTGTTTATTATTTTTTAATAGAAAAACATGTATATATACAAAATCTATTTACTAAGCGTTACAACATTATTTTCTTTATTATTAAAAAACCTAACTTTTTACAATAAATTCAAAATTATAAATATAAAAAATCGTGTTATGTAAGATGAAAGAAAACAATCAATATTATATGTTACTAAAAATGAAAGTAAAATATTTTATTTTCTTACAAATATAAGGAAAAATTAATTTGGTATATTACTAAATTATCTTATTCAGGTAAAATATTATCTGAAGATGTAAGAAACCTTATTGTTAATAATGCTATTTATTATCATCGATTCGCACATAAGTAAATATATTTCCGCCCTTTTGTAGAATGAAATATTATGTATAAGATTAGATAAACACATCTAAGAGCGCGACCAAAAAGTTCACGAAGCGGACTTAAAGTAATTTAACACCAAGTTATAGTAGGGTAGATAGGTAGTATTTGGTCTGTGCTTGACCACATAATCTCGTTATGATCGATCTAGCATCGACATCTCTCTACAGTACAAGGGTGATTTCCGGCGCGATTAAGCTTCTGTCGTTTTGCAGATGGGTTATAAGAAAGGTGGAGAAAAAATGGTGAAACATTCTGTAAAATTGTCGAAAGAGTATGTCGAGAATACTGAAGGGGACTCTTATTTCTTCCTTGCTGCCTATCTCTATAAGTACATTACCTTAAAGCCCATTCCTCCGTCCCCTTCGGTTTTCCTCGCGGCATCCATCGTGCGTTCATTTAATTTCTTCCTCGTGCGGAAATGGCTGAGCAGCCATTTGCGCCAGACTTCCGGCTGACTGGAGGCAGAAATGGAGTCCCTACTTCAAAAAGTATAGGCAAGGGGATATGCCCAGATAAAATTGCCGTTCGCGAAAAATTGATAATAAATTCGATAAAGCCGATTCGCTGTGCCGATAATCAAATGAGATAAAATACCGAGATATTTTGTGGATATATATATATCGGCGCGCCCGCTTTGCCTTCCATTCCATTTATTCTTATCGCCGTTGATACTCATTATATTAACGGCTTTCGATGGTGCTTATATTGAATTTTTACGTCTCGTTGTGTCATCTTTAATGGAAATATTTTTATCAACAACTTTTTTATCGGTAGGTATATATTACATTTTGCTATATGAGAGCACTATTTTATTATTTAATTATTTACAAGATTTTACAAGATTTTAGAATAGATTATTATTGTATTATAAATGCTTGCTCTTATTTATTGTAACAATTAACAATATAACATATATATATATATATATACACACATGTACATACATATATACATATACATACATACATGCATACATACACATGTATGTAGCAACGAATCTTAAATTTCTGTAAATAATTACAAATTATAATCACAGTAGTTCTTATAAAATTTAGAAAATATTGATTGATATTATATTTTATAAATTTCTGTAACAGAAATGTTATGAAATTTTTAATGTGGAAAGCATAAGATTAATGTATACACTATATTACAATTGTGTCGATCTATCGCCAAAAGCATTTTTGTCACCACATTTATAGTCGCCATTTTACCATCCTTAATTTCTAGATCCAATCAAAATGACTCACGCGACTTCGTAAGGCAGTTCAACCACCCTCGGGACACAGTAGTTACGAGTGATGCAATTACGTTTAAACGCTAACGAGCTAACTCTCAATAGAAAATGGCTGTATGCTCCGTTGGCTGCAAACAGTAAAGCCATTATGGTTGCTTCCATTTCTCTCAAAGTGTTATAAATCTTTTATGTATTGTTGCATAAGACACAAGCAACTTCTCCTGAGCGTACAATTGTGTAATTTTTTCACTATTTAGAATAAAACATCTAAACACACTTTGATCGTTAGTTTATTTATAATTAAAAAAAGGACAAAGCTTTTAAAAAGTAATGTTAGATAATCGCTACTAGATGAAGAATTGTCAAAGAATGTAATGTTAGATAATTGCATTGGATGAAAAATTATCAATGAATATTTTTTTCTTTTAATACTTATTAGATTAATGTAGTAATAATAATGCACTCGCATTTAATATATCTAATTATTTAATTATCTAATTATTTAATTAAGTAAAAACAATGGAAAAAAATTTGCTTAAGGAAAGTAATTATTTAAACACATATATTTTAAAATAATTTTTTATTGTAATAGTTTTAATCGTGTTAAAGAGCAAAAAAGTTTTTTCCTACACTATAAAAAATTTATGTAAAATTACAACTATTATAATGGGTAATTTTGAGACCCACTATAATAGTTGTAATTTTACACAATTTTTTACAGTGTAGAAAAAGACGAAAAAGTATATTTTTTCTTAGAAATATAAATTGTGTAAAATTACAACTATTATAGTGGGTCTCAAAATTACCTATTATAATAGTTGTAATTTTACACATTTTTTTTACAATGTAAGACAGTTTAATTAATAATAAAAATTGTGAGGAGTGATAAATTATTCTAATTATACTCAATATTTTATATTAAAAGTAAAACGTTAAAAACAGAAGATATGTTTATATAATTATAAAAAGCTGTACTATTTCAATTTGAAAGGTAAACTAAATTCACTAACATTTAAGGTAGCGATTTAATTACAGATTGTATCGACATCAAATCGCACTTAATATTCTTAATAAGAATTTTACGGACCGTGTAACCTTTTTAATTGACTGTTCGATTTCTTGTCGAGAAAGAATTTATCTAGAAAATTGCTCAAATTTTGATCAGCAATTTTCCCGGAAGGGTCTATCTACGCGAATGAAAGCCGAAGAAACACGCCAAGAGAGACGGAAATAAAATAAAAGCAAGAAGCATGATATACAGGGTGGCTAAACCGGAAATCAAACTGTGCATTTGTCTCAGATGACCAATAAATATAGCACGATTTAAAATATTATTTTAAGCAAAAGACAAATTAATCTTAGTAATTAGATCCATTTCTTCATATTTTTTCACATCTTTATTTTATAGTAGCTAAAAGAATAAACCGTGATTAAAAAGTTATGGGAAAAATAAAGAAAAAAAAAATGAAATATAAAAATGTTTTAACGGTAGCAAAATATTCTGCGATTATGTCAGTTTTGTAATTTCACATTTGGATGATATCTCGATGTAATCGAAATAGGAAACAGATGATTGCCAACGCAAATATAATAGAAGTATTACCTTAATAAAGTATTCATTATCGAAGTTTGCGTGTGTCGATATCGATAAGACACTCTGTATCCTTGGCTTAGAACCATCAAAGGTTCGATACGGTAAAGTCGTTGCGTCCTCGCCATTGTCGTGTGTCCTCGTCTATGGATCCTAAGGATGCTATCGCTGTAGCGTATATCCTGCGGCCGATGTTCTTTCGATTCCGCACGAATTTCCCCTGCCTTGCCGCGCGGAAGGGAGAATTTTCACTGAATGCTTGTCAGGAGCAGAAGACATCTTTTGTAGCGGGCTAGTGGTCCGGAGAAAATTGTGTGTTGTACTCTCTTCGATATATCTCGCGAATGAGAAGGCGCCCTCCGGTTCCTTTCTTCGTCTCGGTTAAACTCTCGTGCTTTCCTTGGATTTCCTTTCCTGAGAGATTTCTTTCTTTAAGTGTAATTTCATTATCGCTAATGTTGCTTTCAATACCCTCATATAACTTTGATTAATGAAATATATTTTAAGTGAAAATTTCATCATTTAGAAATATATCTTTTGATATATGAATAGGACACGAGAACTAATATTACTGTGTATTACTTTATTGCTGTATTTTAGTGAATGCTACAAATTAATAATAAAAGAATAAATTTTTTCTGTATATGTATATATTTTTTCTCTCTCTCTCTCTCTCTTTCTTTTTACTAAGAAAAAAGAAAATAAAAAATATTATATATATTATTAATTACTTTCTGTTGGAGTTAGGATTGATTTTGATAGAAAATTAATAAATAAAATGTAAAATTATAATAAATTATATTCAAGAATTGAAATAAATTGTTTATTTTAAACATAAGAGTTTAAATTATTATTTGTGTGAATGTAATAATCATATTAAATTAATTTATGTATAATTTTTTATATCATTTTTAATGATATATGAGATTTCTATATAAAAAGAAAGTGAAATTATTCTTTATAAATTTAACAGATTTTTAAAATTAAGAAAATATATGAAGAACTCTCTCTCTTCTGTAGAAATGTTTTATATAAATCTACATAAATAAGAAATTTTGTTCAAAATAAAGCAAAATGACAAGCCTATTGCGCTATCAAAATTTTGTTTACGTACATAATCGATATGCGCATAAATATAATAACTATGCGTGAAAAAACATTATTGTTTCCAGTTTTATCTTCGAAAGTCGTCTGTTTTACAGCATTAATATTACCGAATGTGGGGAGGATGAAAGCGTCTCGAAAAAGAAGAAAAGTAAACATACGGCGGGGACAGAAGCGTTAGACTGTCTGTTACGATAATAGCTGCGATTAGAGCTGCGATGGCATATGGATGGTACGATTTTAATACAGCTCTCAAATTCGCGGAGGCTCCATATGTACGCCGGTTGGGTATGAGATAAAGTTGTCGACCCGGTACCTCCGCAAAGGCGATGAATTTTAATAATGGATTTATGCACATATGTCGAGTGTGCGAAAGCGCGCCATTATGATTTTCACAGCGCGTGTCGGCCGAATAATGATTCTTACCTGAGGAATATGCTGAAATTTCCATTCGCGGCATGCCTTTGTCAAAATATCATCGTGGCTCATATACGATTACTTGTCACACACAGCGCGCTTTTAGTCGCCATCTTTATCGTAGCAGCTTCACTGTTTAAAGCTACATATGGTTCAACACGACAGATTAAACGAATCTGATACGAGTATCGCGTTATATATTCGTTTGGATGAATTGAGAAACGATAATTGAGTACAAAAGAAAGGTGATTTCTCGTGCAAAAATAAATCGAAAATGTAGAATAACATTTTTTTGTATGACGTTTTGTTTTCGAGAAAAATTGTCTTCGAAAATTTGAAAATTGATAGTATATCTACGCTTTTTAAGCTTAAATGATCTTTAACGATTGTGTTATACATTATTGAATTTATCTTGATAATTAAAATATTAAAAAATCGTATGAAAAGATATAACATTATCTTTATTTAGAAAAAATAAAATTCAGCTTGAAACTTTATGTATAACTTCTTCTATATACATATATACATATATATATTATATTATATATTTTAACTTTATTTTAAAGCGTCTTACTATTATAAATGGAATATTGTACTTTCATATTTACCCATAATAGTTTATATATTGAGACGAATTTGATGACATGAGGTCATTAGAAGTCATTTAAATTTAAAACAGCGTAAATATATTATTAATTTGCCGAATATCAAAATCAATTTTCTCAAAAATACCAACTTTATATTATTATAGATTTAGACATATAAAGTATTATTGAACAAACTGTTGTCTCGGAAATTATTAAGAGAAAAGAGACATTTTTTGTAGTGTTTTACCATTTGTTGAATCCCTTTGTGACAAGTGGAATCCATCGCTGCAGTATTCCTAAGACGATAAAGGAATAACTTTTCTTATTGTTTTAAATAAAATTGTATGCTTTTTTTACATAAGTCAGTTTTCTTCATTATTCTGTATATAAAAATGAAGACGAAATTTCGAAAAAAGAATAATTTTAAGAGCCATTCCATGTTTTATCTATCTATATCATTATTCAAGATTTTTTCCAACAAAATGCCAGATTTAAAAAATTTTTAACTTATAAAAATTTAAAAAACTTCTATCCAAAAATTTTTAAAAAGTTGCCACAATTTTTTTACAAACAATCTCGAAGCAACAAGTATATATCCATCGGTAATAATTCAGATTTTATCAGTACCGCTTGCGTTCGCCATGCTTTTCCGTCTTGCGTTTTAACGGTATACCACTTCGTTATCTTGTTCATGGACCACGCGCTGCGCCTTGCCATTTTGTTATTAAAATTTCAATTTAAATCCATAAGTCATTTAGAGGAGTTTATAACCGTCGTCATTTCGTAGCGCGCGAGCGTTGCGAATTTCTAAAGGATTTGCTTTACCCGTACTCGAAAGGACCCCTCGGAAAACATTTTTTTACTAATGGCTCCGGTCTGCCAACCCTTCGGTCGCGGCTCTTTCGGTCTACATGGCAACCCTAACCTAACCACCCCCTTTGCGTTCCCCTTTGCGCACGTATAATTGAACGGGTACAAGTGAAGCAACCCCCGTACATACATTCATAGTCAAAGACGAGAGTCTGTAATCCGGTGAACGTTCGCTTTCAGAAGGAAAAGAAAAATGGAGGACGGCGAAACACCTATGGAAGACATTTGTCCCCCGGCGCTGCACCATCATTGCAGATATTTCACGGATAACGCGGCGTTATGGAGATTGTTAGATACTTTATAATAATTAGTATATTATATAAGTTAGATTAAAATTTTATGCTAACTTATAAAAAATAATGTTAGAAATATTCAGCCATTAAAAGATAATGAAAATAAATATTTTATGGAAATTAAAATCAAAAATATCATAAATATCTCTTTTTAAATATACATGTATATAATAAATAAATATAAATATATATAAGTTTTAAAAGATTTTTTATACGATACAAAATTGCTTTTTATGTCATCTACACTGTAAAAAATTTGTGTAAAACTACAATTATTATAATGGGTAATTTTGAGACCCACTATAATAGTTGTAATTTTACACAATTTATATTTCCAATAAAAAATATACTTTTTCGTCTTTTTCTACACTATAAAAAATTGTGTAAAATTACAACTATTACAGTGGGTCTCAACATTACTCATTATAATAGTTGTAATTTTACACAAAGTTTTTACAGTGTATAAGGTTATAGTCAACCAATATTTATGAATTTGAGATTGAATCTAGTTTATTCGCATGTTTACTGTTAATCAACGATTTCGAGAACTTTGCATTAAACAAATGTGCTACGTATCTTGCAATTTCAAAATTTTTTCATAAATTTTTTATTCATTTTTAATATGTCTAGGATGTTCAACTACAACAGAAAATCCTAACTTTGACAATATAATCTATTAAAATTGGAATCTGTGCGCATGCTAATGCAAGTAAATATTCATATTTCTCTATTTTTAATTTTAAATTTAACAACTTTTCCCAATCTTATTTGTTAAATTAAAATTAAAGAAATTAATTATAAGCAAAAAAAAATTATTTTGTGTGCTTAGGTAAAACAGAAAACGTTTACTTATAGATATAGAATGAGCGGCAAAATAAAAAAAGTTTATAATTCTATAATTAAAATAAATCCTCATTTTAACCTATATCTCGATAACCATTCCATAACATGATAACGATAACAAATATCTATTGTATAATTACATATATATAAAATTGTATAATACATATAATTATATAAATAAATATATATACATATATATATGTATATATAAAATTATATAAACTAATATTTTAAATATATAGTCATAATTATTTACATATGTTATTTTTCAATAAATTGAAATAAATTTTTATAAATTTATCAAATTAAAATAAATGTTTCATTTGGCAAGCAGAGAGAGAAAAAAAGAAAAATACAATGTAACAAAATTGATGTAATTCAATATTGTCCTTGATTTTCACAAAATCAGATAACATACATAATACATACAAAGAATTTTTTGTAAAATGCACATTTAGTGAAATGTGCAATTATTTATGTTCTATACAGAATTTTTTAAATGAGATCACGTTTTACATATCCAATGGGAACGCACCGAATAATTTTGGACGTACCGAATTTTCAAATATAGTGCCGGAATAAAATAATATTTTCCAAGGGAGATAGAAAGAAAATTGGATTATAATATCCGGCAAGTGTTAAGTGATAAAATCGAAAATTTCGAAGAACAAAGGTCGCGGAAGTCGCTCGCGACGGCTTCATGCAAATGGTTCGCATTGCGACACCCTCAGCGTCGCCAGTCAACGTTTACTGCGAACGAAGAATTCCCTTGTAAGTCGGCTCGTTAGCTCGTTATTTAGAAGCGATTTACGCTCACCCCGCCCAGCCTCGCACATAGTTTCGGATCTTCGAGTAATCGCGGCCTTCACCATTTGGCATTTAAATTTGATAATCGCGTTTGCGCACGGTGCGCGGGGTAGCCACCCTGCCATCCCGACAAGACGAAGCGTAAAGCAAGCCCGAAATCGCCATAGTAATCCGCATTCTTCCTGCCATGTTGATTTTTGCACGAGCGCCAGCGGCACTCTGAACGCGAAAATACTCCGCGTGTCGTTGCAAAAAATCGTATATAATGAACGATTATATTTTCAATTTATTTTGAAGTCTGTGATTAGAATTTTTCGAAAACTCTTGTTTATTTATTTTTAAATTTTATAAAAAGTATAATGAGCTGTATAATTACATAGTCTCTATATTAAATTTTATCATGAAAATTTTGATTTCGATGTTTATTGAATTTTATCATAATCTATAGTCTCGTTTTTCAACATATATTTTATCTGCGTTATATCTATAGTATACAAGATAAATACACAAACATACACACACATTTATATTACACACATACATACACACTTACACTGTAAAAAAATTGTGTAAAATTACAATTATTATAATGGATAATTTTGAAACCCACTATAATAGTTGTAATTTTACACAATTTATATTTCTAATAAAAAATATACTTTTTCGTCTTTTTCTACGCTGTAAAAAATTGTGTAAAATTACAACTATTATAGTGGGTCTCAAAATTACCCATTATAATAGTTGTAATTTTACACAAATTTTTTATATATTACCTCTCCTTCTCCCTCTCTCTCTCTCTCTCTCTTTCTATATATACATATATGTATTATATATTTCTATTTATATCAGAGATTTAATCTACAAACTTGTGCAAAATTAGAGTATGACAAATTTTTATTAAAATTTTTATAGAAATTTAAATTTTTATGGTAAACTGTCACCACATTATTTTTAATAGGCAAATAAAAATTTCAAAAAATTTTAACCCGTTGCGCGTTTCTTTGTCACTTGTGTTACAGAGTCTCTAATCAAAGTTATGACAAATGTGTTCACCCCCGTTGTTTGTGTATCTCACCCTTGTAGCCTTCTCCAACGGTTGGTGCGCACAAAACACGCATCTATCCCATTATTGTACAGTCCACGCAAAGAGGCCATCAGGAAGATCGCGCGATTCTCTCGTTTATCTCTAATTATGGATCCTCTTTCAAGATTCTATTCAACCCGTGGTATCTAAAACATGGTGAAAAATTTTATAAATAGATATCACACAGAGATTTGAGGTGGAGTTAAGGGTGGGAAAAAATTCGCGAAAATCGCGGGAGGCGCTTACCATAAATCCTCGTCACTCCCTCCCCCCTTTTCGACACTCGTAGCGTCCCACCCCGCACTTTTTTTGCATTAATTAAAAGTCCCTACCTCCGCCGATGGCACGGCCATCTTGGCAGCAAGCACGCCCCTTCTCCTTTGTTTTCGGACTTTTTTAATGATTTCTCCTTTGCAGACGCGCGACTCCATCTCTCTCTCTCTCTCTCTCTCTCTCTCTCTCTCTCTCTCTCTCTCTGTCTCTGTCTCTGTCTCTCTTTCCTTCCGTTTCCCCCCCTCTCTCTCTTTCTCTCTCCCTCTCTCCTTTTCTTCCCTTCTTTCTCTCTTATCGTTTTATCCTTCCCTATCAACCTCTTCCTCTTCCGCTATCCACCCGATGTCATTCCCTCTCCTCGTCGAAATTTACGCGGGTACCATCTCCGCCTCTCGTACGCGCATTAGCATCTATCATGTATGTATGTGAGTATGTGTGAGCGCGCGCGAATGCACATTAACGTACGTAAATGTGCAGCGCATGTAAATACACATGCATGCTCGTCTCGAGAGAGGGGTACCGTTCTAATATCAATCCGCGCAAAGTGCGCGCGCGAGATAGACGAAGAAAGGCAAACAGGTTGAAAAACTTGAGGAGGCGCGGAAAGAGAGAGCAAGAAAAACTGGTAAAGAAAAGAACGCGCAAGTGATTGAAATGAGACAGGGAAAAAAGGGAAGAATAAACGGAGATCAAACTAGAGGGAAGCGGATTTAAATGAGAGAGAGAGAGAGAGAGAGAGAGAGAGAGAGAGAGAGAGAGAGAGAGAGAGAAGATGGAGTGAGAAAATATGAAGCTGCCGGAGAAGCAGAAAAAGAAAGGAATCGTATATGTATATATGTATATGTATGTATAAGGAGCATGGTTTTCAAAATAGTTTACGATCATGTTCTCCGCGGCAGGCCCTGTCCTTTTCTGCGTTTAGTTTTTTGCCAGGAGAGTGCGTGGCATCAGGTTACGCAGTTTATATGACGTTAATACACACTTCCTCTTTTTGCCCTTCGCACATCTCGACTCTTTATCTCTTCTTCCTATACCTGGATGAGCTACGAGGCCCGATATCATCGATCAACGTCCTATATGAGGATGTTGTGAGAGATGTGGTATGTATTTTATGTTTATTTATATATGTTTATTTCCTTTTATGTGTTTCTGCTTCCTGTGATTGTGTATCAGAAAATTTTTCCTGCACTTTTCACCGAATCTAAACTCGAGAATAACAAAAAAATTAAATATGGGTATCGAACATTTTATATAATATAACACTTATTTTAGAAGAATATATAAATAAAGAGAAGAATATATACAGTAAAATCGAAAAAAAAAAGATATGAAAACTATAGATAGAGAACTATTTTCTCGGTTTGTCTTACTTCTAATTGTATATATAAGATCTAAACTTATAAATTTATAAAAAATTTTATTTATATAATTATATACATATACATTATATACATATATGTATTTTAATTATGAACATTTTTAATTTGAAGAAAAAAGAAATTTTATTATATAATATATTTTATTATATAAAATATAAATTTTATTATATGTATATAGTTTAAATATATTTATTGAAATTATATATTCAAGAAACGGCTTAAAGAAGGGAGTCTAGTGCAGTATGTATAATCATCGGACGATTTTCTATTTAAAGAATATTATAATTTCCTACTTTTTTTATTAAAAGATGACTTATTAATTAAATATATTTTGCATCTCCACTTAATTTAAATAAAAATATTTGTCATATAAAAAATGTTAGTGCACAAAATGTACTAATACGGTATAAAAATGCAAGTACCATCAAGTTAAATATTAATGATTATATTAGAGTATGTGTGATTGGCTTAATTATATTTTATATTTCATAGTATCGCATCAACAACTAAAAGTGTAAAAGTGAGTACAATACTTAAATATTTCATGAAACTAATTTTGAAGTTTGTAGAATTATAAAATAATAAAAAAAAAGAATATAAATTTTATGCGTATTTGTGGTTTTGTATATATACAAATTATTGTGGTTTAATATATACATATACATATACAATAGCTTATATGTACAAAAAAATTAAATTTTTATTATTTAATTTTCTAAAATAATTTATAAAATATTTTTCCATTTGTGCAAATTCACAAACTTTAAAGTACATCTATTAAGACTACTTTTTTACATAAATGTATGTGAGTATGAATTCATTAAAAGAAGAAGGTAAGAAAGAAGGTCTTCTTTCTTATTTATATAAACTTGTTACTAAAAAATATGAAGCAATATAAAAAAGCCTGAAAATCTCAAAGCTTGAAAAGTTACAAATCTATAACGCTGTATCCATGAAGTAAAATGAACAATACTGTTAAATCGCTTAGCTTAAGAGATACGAAGTGCCATTCAATTCTATATCATCGATGCAAATTACATTCTTTTCGGCTTAAAATAGCTTAAATTTACTGAAAATTGCAGCGTGTCAATTAATATAACTGTAAGTTACAGTTAAACGTATAGTCAATGAAACTAATTGACATCAGGATGCGTAACCCAATATGAATATACGAAGTAAAGAAGAGATTTGATTTTTTAATAAAAGGAACGAGCTATCAGACGGCCTGCTAGTTTCTGCGGATGTTAAAACGCGTTTTGGTGTATTTGAAAAACTTTTGGCACAACGCGAGTGCGTTGTTGAATGGAACGACGCGGTAGTAAAAAGGCGAACGAGACATCTGCTCTCGACAATGTTTGGACATGTCGCCGACGACACGCAACTTTTGTCCATTGGGATTTCAATGCGAACGCCTCCACTCAAACTCCGAAAAGCATAATGGAATATGTCGTAAATATGAAAATCCGAAACGCTCTCTCTGTGTTGGAGAAAGGTGTGACGTTTTGCTGAGGAGTATTGAAAAATTTTTGGTATGTTTAACAAGGAAAGAGAGAAAGAGAGAGGGGGGAGAGAGAGGGGGAGGGGAGGGGGGAGAGAGAGAGAGAGAGAGAGAGAGAGAGAGAGAGAGAGAGAGAGAGAGAGCTAGCCATATAGTGTTGTTCTAATAATATTAAATTATTTAAGTATCGCAGAGAAGAATCTTCGATTTTTCAGTTATTTAATTCGATAAAGTGATTCTTTAACAATTGATAATTGTTAAGAAATTTCTTTTATTTACAATAAATTGTATATGATATGATTTATATTACGGATGTTCCAAACAATTTAATGTGAGAGGCAATCTTTGCTAATATCATAAGCTTACTTCAAAAATAAATTAGAGATACAATATTTATATATAATGAGAATTGAATACATGTATACATGAAAGAATTAGATTTATGTCAAAGTTTTGTATTTGTTATTTCTTAATTATTGTTGTGAAACACTATAAATTGAATTTTTACAAATGTTTTTTCTTCATAAATATTTTTAATACTAGCTATAAATAGAAAGTTATTATATTGGATACTTTTTTCTAAGCAGCAATTAATATATCGATACATAAACAACAATGTTTGAGATGTCTAGTATAAAAATTTCACATGATGTATTTTATAATTGAAATACTTAATAAATACTATCGTGTAAATACTAAAATACTATCGTACAAATACTAAAATTTATTAAAATTTTATGAAGCACGCGTACACATATACACACGAGTACGACATATATTATACGACATATATATTTTTCTTTAATATTCAATTAGTATTTATATTATATCTCATTTAAATTATAATAAGATTTAAATTATAATAATGATTAATAAATCTCTTTTAAACATTTTATTTAATAATGACTTGATTGTCATATGGCTATGTTTTTCGCAAAATTTTGTTTATAAAGTAGAAACTTTTTTTATAAATTTGTGATAAAATAATGACACAATTAATCAATTGCATTTATTGTGTGCATATTTCATCTGAAAATAGACAATCAAACCTTTAATAGATTATCGTGAGCGATATATTGAAAGTTTGCGTAGATTTAATTTTTAATTTTATGTGCATTATAATGATTGAGCGCACGCGCGTAAAACGTTCTATAAATTCAATATTTTACAAAGCAAAATTATTGGTCCAAGGAAGAAACTTGGATTTAGCCGATGAAACGTTATGCGACGGCACTCGTTTGCCGTCGGCATGTGATTGAACTTATCGTTCATTTTTGTTCCCTTTCTCTCTCTCTCTCTCTCTCTCTCTCTCTCTCTCTCTCTCTATCATATAATCAACAAATATGTATAAACAGCATTTAATAATAAACGTTTGTATATCGAAGAAGAAACAATGATTTCATAAGCGAACAATGGCCTTATTAAATTAATTTATCTGTATTTCTTTGCTTTTCATAATGTCATCTTTTGATTGTTGCACGCGTGATGCAAATAATAATTTCACAATAGTGTTTGTAATTATTGCCAATTACTCTCGAATAAATTTTGATGCATTTTAATATTAATATCCATTTTTTGTATCGGGAAATTTTTTCCTATTAATGATATAATATGAATAAAGATCTAGCTGAGTGTGATAAGGAAAATCACTTTCTACACTAATTGAGCTTATCAGCAGTGTTTAAGCGTTACAATTATAAAAAATATATATATATATATTCCGCAAAGTATAGAATTAAGATAAAGCAAAACAAAAACATTTTTGCATATTTATATAATTAAATTGTAATATATCATCGCTTTTGATGTTCCGTATATGTTACAAAACAACTCTTAAGAATACTCATTCGTATTGTTTAACGTAGAAACTTATATAGAAGTGGTATATAAAACAATTTTTAAATCTTTTAAAATAAATTGCAATTGTTAAAATCTTAAATATCTGCTAAGTATCATGTACTGTAGCTTGATGAGCTATTGCTATTCACAAAAATACAACTTGAATAAATTCAATTATACGTAACAGATATTGGAATTCGTATAAGCTGATAGTGAAAAATTGGCATTTTCTGTGAAAATGAATTCTGATAAGCTCCTCCTGAAAGCGATCTCTATATCTTTTTTTTTTGCACATGATACGAAACGAGAAAATTCAATTTCCCAATTTTCCTATCGAGACATGTCGCATTGCAGCGAGGAGACGTGATTTCGTTGTGGATTTATGTCGTCAGCCGGAACTTGCGATCAGTCTCGATACTACGAAACGCAATTTGCGCGAAATTGCATTCCTGCCCTACGATTCATGATTTATCGCATTACTGTGGAATTCGACAAATTTCCTTCTCGACAAGATTCACGTTATTATTGTAATTTGGATACACTAGAATTATTTCATGATAAATGACAAAGATAATAAAATGATCTCGTGTGATAAAATAATTAACGAAGTGCGGAAATATACTTATATGTTGTTTACGTTTTTAAACATTATTACACGATTATTGCGCGGGATAAAACATAATAAAAATAATATAATTGCAATATAATTTTTCGATTTACGTTTACAATGCGTGAAGAGTAGAAAATTTTAATTTTCATGCTTTTTCAGGCGAACGGAAAATACAATGCTTTAAAACTTTTAACTATCTTTAAAACTTTTAACTATTTATAAAACTTTCTTTTTTCTATTAAATTTTTGATATTGAATTTAATTTAGAAATCAATTAAAGCAAAATATTTCTAGTGGATTATACGGAAAAAAAGTTTTTCAAGATGACATTATTGAGATAACTCACATTTTAATGTGAAAAAACTTTAGTTTTTTGTCCATACGTGAATATCCACATTCTATGCAATTACAATTTTAAATATTATTGTTATGTAGATTGATAAATCATTGGTCACAAAAAGATTATTGTGACTATTTTTTATCAAAAAAGAAGGCAAATTTATTCTGCAATGTAGAAGTTTGTCAGAAATCCAGAAATACGAATCCTTGTTTCATTGTCGCCTATTCATAGTTATGCCACAAGCATGCTTTTCACTCGACGCTGGCATTTCTCTCTCTTCTGTCGATCAATTCAAATTCGTAATACAAAAGTTTCGAGAATAATCTAATGAAAACGGTGGCCCTTCGTCCGAGAGCTCCGCTGCCTTGTACGAGCTAATTTGTAGAAGAATTGAGTTTTGAAACGTGAGATCTAACCGGCTACAAGAGAAGCCTCTAGAATTTGTCAAGGCATCTTTTCACTTCAGCTTGTTCACCATTCATCACTGTAAAATGCTTGATCCACCGTGTTTGTGGGATATTTTGAAATTTGACGTTTTCTTCTCCCCTATTTGGCGACGGTAACGTTTTTTCACTCAATCTATTGAGCATCAATTGACGAGTTTGTCATCATCAATAATATCTTGTCGACAGGAATTCCATAATAATAATTATTATTATATAAATAATAATAATTATTATTGCATATATTATTATTGTTATAAATATTATATATATATACGTAATATAAACACATAAAAAATATAAAGCATTCTAATAAAGTGATGTAAAGTGCAACCTAATTGAGAGATTGTAAAGATCTATAAAAAATTCGAATTAATAATTATTAAATTAATATTTAAATTAATAAATATTTAAAGCATATAAATATTTACAAGATGCTTTTTTTCTAGCACTCTGCTTCAGTTCCGCGCTTTTCCACAGGTTCGAGAGGGGAACGCTGCTCGAACAGACATACATTCTTTGGAAACAATGTGTTCACGCGCTATTCGCGCAAAATGAAAGGAAAAGAAAGGAAAATTGCCTAGATGCTGTTTTCTTCATGCTCACAGGAGCATTGCGTATACGATGAACACGCGTCGCATTTGTCAAGTTCTAGAGATGGCTACGGCGACTCATTCGATTTTATCGCGTTAAGATTCTTCCTTGCTGCTCTCTCAATTTCATGGAACTTGTTTATTCTTTTTTCTTTTTTTTGGCACGCAATCTTGTACTCACCTTCGATCCTCTTCCTTGCTCTGTCTCTCCTACCTCCTGACAAGCGCTTCGGGAGTCCCGAGCGAGGAAAACAACAGGTCCGTTGTTGCACCTCGTTCACCTGCTTCCCGGGAGTGTTTATCTCGTCACTACCTCAGAAGCAAATTGGAAGTGCAAAGCAAATTGCGAATGTACGTGAATCGAAAAGTGTATTTGCACCCGTAGGACGCTCATCGGATTCGCCGCCGGGCTTCGAGCGGCGGAACGCGAGCGTTGCTTGTGAGTTCCGCGAGCTGCGAGCGTTGCTCGTGAGTTTCGCGAGCTGCGAGCGTTGCTTGTGAGTTCCGCGAACTGCGAGCTTATTTCGTATCGTGTAAACGCCTCGTAAAAATGAAATTCGCGTTATCACTTTTAAAGTACGGCGAACGTACTCGTCACAATATTTGGGCGAGGAAACCATCATCATATACGATGAAGAATACACTTATCCAAATGACACAAACTCGGCTATTATGGTCACTGATCAAAGAAATGTCTAAAAAGCGCCTGAAGAATGTTTAAGGAAGTAACTCTTCCTTTTAAACATTCTTCAGGCGTTTTTTAGACATTTTTCAGTTTCCCTGCTTATCCTCTTGTTATTCCTTGATTGATACATTTTCGCACGAGAACCGGCAAATAGCTTATTTGTCTAATCTATTTACTAGGTTTTTTGATTGCCACAATAATTGTTTTCTGAAATTTAAAATTAACAATAGGATTGATATATTCCAAGTACAATCTTTTGTATCTATTTTTTTCATATAAGCTTATCAGAAGCCAAACTGATTAACTCCATGTCTTCTTGTAAATTTCTTAATTTTAATACCGAAGCACTAATTATATGCTCTGATACTAAAATTAAGAAATTTGCAAAAAGTGGAGTTGATGAATATGGCTTCTGATAGCGATTGTGTGTATGTCTGTGTGTGCTCTTGTAACATTTAATGGAAATAAAGATTGGTTCAATAGAAGAATAATAATGCATTTTATATGCGAAAATATATAAAAAAGAACGATGATTGCCGTTTTTAGAAGTCTCGATTAAGAACAAGAAAATGAATTAGGCAGCTTATATAAATCTGATCAATAAACGATTAATCTTTGAAAAACATGTATACTTCTAATGAGCATATGCTATAAATAAATATGCAACTACTATAATAATATTTAACTATAATAATATTTGCTTATATAAATAATCTCATGTGCAGTCTTTTTAATGAGAATGTTATGATATTATTAATAATCATTATTCATGTTACTTTCATTAGTAAAATGAAGTAGAACTAATTTTAATATATAATAATCAATCTATGAATTACTAATGAAATAGGAAGTTTATATATCTGCGTTATATTTACATATTCTAACCCAAATTAATAGAGGCGTTTACCTTCATTCATTGCTAACAAGAGCCAAATGATTTTATTCAGCGTCGTTTAAGAATCAATTCGGAACGTAGCCAACTGTTAAAATCGTCGCGTTGCCATTAGCAGTTTCCGGATCACAATTTCCGTCGGTGAATCATCTTGATCCTTGATGTGGATTGGTGGATTCTTCCATGTATTTATTTCCCTTTCCCCACTTCTCTCTCTCTCTCTCTCTCTCTCTCTCTCTCTCTCTCTCTCTCCCTCTTCTTTCTCCTACTCTCTCTACTTCTTTTTCTCTTACGCGCACACATATCCTCACGCAGAATTTCTCGTGTCTCGACCATCAACAATCAACACCTTCGAAAACAAGGATGGCGCAAGGGTGTGGAAGGGAACGGAAAGGGAGAAAACGGCGGAGAAACGAAGATGGTTGTTGGATAGTGAGGACAGGGAGACCGAGAGATACGGGAAAAATGTGTGTGCTGGGCTATTCTGGCGGTTCGTAGGAGAGCTCGTTCGATTCTCAGTGTCTGGAAATAATTAGAAGCCGAGGTGGCCTGGGTGTTGCCATGGCAACCGCCAATCGCAGGGCAAAGAAAAATTTTTCCCTTTATAACGCACATTTTTCTGTGCTCGTCTCCGCATGGGCGCCCAGCAAAAACGCGCGGGGGCTGGAACCGAGGAACCGACGATGACGAGGACGGCGATGGGAGCGATGAGAAAGTCGGATGGGCGGAGGTAGGTGGATAATGTATGCAACGGCACGAGCGAAGCTCGTACACGAATGTACACATATACTACGCCATCCTGCAAAATACCCGGACATTTCGATTGCGCATTACGTAATACACACGACTGTCTCCGCGATTTATCTCGCGGCGCGATGCAATTACAAACGACAATATACTATAAGACGCTCTTTCCAGGGAAAGGTATCTACAATATCATAACTTTGCGTCTTCGGTAATAAAAAAACTGGATGGCAAGAAATGATTCAAGAACCAATTGATAATTAAGAAATTGTGGACCAATTATGAACTAATAAATTTGTCTTATGATAAAGATTAATTATAGATTATACTGATTGATTGCTTTTTCGTGTATTAGCCACTAGTCGTAAACTCCGTTTTCTTTTCCTCGTAGGAAATAACGCTATTTAGCAGTATATATTTTCAGTTTTTATATTATGTATCAGAATAATAAATTATAACGTATGTGTATATGTGTATGTATGTAATAATCATGTTCATCCTGATCATTAACTAAGATGAAGAGAAATAAGTCGGACATTGTTAATTCTATATCACTGTAATTTTCTTTTCAAGCGATTACACACACACACACACACACACACACACACACACACACACACATATACAATATAGTATATCAGAAATAAAATTGTTTAATAAAATTATATATATATATATATACTATATTTAATGTACCATTATATTGTTTAATTAATCAAAAAATACAATATGAATAGTGACGTAAATAATGAGTTTTATACAGTTATGCTTATCTTCTCTGAAAGATGATTATTCTCTCAAAATCCTAGTAGAATTAGTTGCATAATTATACTTAAGATTATGTGTGCACAGTTTTAGAATTATAATTATATGGAGATCGTATAGAAAATACTATACTTTATCTGGAACACATACACCATATTTAAAAATGCGCAATAATTCTAAACATTGAACATAAACATTTTATTTAACGATATTATAGAAATTCTATTTCTATATGCTTTTTCTTGATGTCATCTCAGATTATTGATTAATTATATTTTAAAGTATAACTCTCTCCCTCTCTATTATACATACGGATACATTACATATAATATATAAAACATGTTTTATATATGTGTGTGATTTCATATACAATGTAGAAATATGTGTGTATGGTATGTGTATGTGTATATGTGTGTGTGCGCGCGCGCGTGTGTGTATACCTCATATATTGAAAATACGAATCGGATTCCGCGCATATATTCAGTAACATAGAAAATCTTTGTATATAAAATTTTTTCAAAAATCGGAATTTTTATGACATCTGTCACATTGATTTCGTCATTTTAAATTTGTCAATTTTTATATCAGATTCTTATTCAACAGCCCGAAGAACCTTTAAGTTTGAATAAACATAATTGAAAAAATGTTTGGTAAATCCTTGACTTAATCAATGACTTAATTGCACAATTTTCTCACAATAGGCCTAATATTTATAATCATAAATATTATTAATCATAAAGTAAATATTTATTTTTACACCGTCAGACTCAAATGACTTTCAGTTGATATATGTTGTCAAGGTCACGTTTCTGAGTAAACCAAGAGATTTTAGAGAGCCGTCGCTCATTGTTTATAAAAAATTCATAACAAGTAAAAAGTGAAATATGGTTTACATAGTCCAATGCTTTCAGAGTGACGAGGTCTATGATTATATATGTATATTATGGTTCCACATAGATTTGTAACTTTTCACGCGAAGAATTTTTACGTTTATACATAGACAAAAGTAAACTTCCAATATATGTAGAATGTTGCGGAATATTGCAAACTTACGTGGAATCCCTTTTTCGCTCGTACATGCATTTTTTTAAAATCATTGACAACCTATTTTAAACATCCTATGTAAAGACTTGCATGTTTATCTAAGTGTATGCGTATAATATGAATAGTATAATATTCATAAACATATAATATATCCAATACTGAATTTATCATTACTATTTTATGTTTGAATTTGATTTGCATAAACCCTTATTTATTAATAACTTTTAAACAATAAACAATGTGTGCGTGAGCATTGGCTAAAATCTCTTGAATGTTATTCAGAAGCATCGAGAACTGGAAGTAATTTGAGCCTGACAATATAATATTTATAATTGACATTATAAATATTTATAATTGGCACAACAATCATAATTGGCACAACAAATTCCTTTCGAGAGCTAACAATATATATTAATTTTGATTGCAACAATTTTTTCAACCAACCACAAACTATAGCTAAAATGCATTAAAATAGTTTTTTAGCAACTTTAACCGCAAGTTTCTCAAAATTGTTACGTGATAGAGCAATTTGGAGGCCGGAATCGCATTTAGTGTCAAAAAGACTAGAAAAAATGATTACTTTGTTTCCTATATTTGAAACTTCTTTTCGTTAAACTGCATAATTCAATTTATGTTATATTCGGACGATCTAAACATTATAAATAACGAATCGTTTATGAAACAATGAACGTGTATGAAGCAGAGCAACAAATATATTTTCATCGTGTAAGAAGTCTCAAAACGCCTTGACGCATTTATTAATTATCTTGTTTTCATTAATGATAGTCGTGTGAATGCGTTGTACGCGACGGCATACGCTACTTATTGTCTGCATAGTATACGCTCGTGAAAGAAATTAACGAAATCCTTATGATGCATTGCCGAGGGAAGCAACAGCCATCTCATTAAAATTGAGATCCCGGTTATTATTTTGTTTGCGCAATGAGACATTGCGCGTTGAAAAGTCCACTTTGATGTGCCGCTTCCACTCGTGACATCAGCTTTTTCATTTAACGTGAAAAGGACCGTCTTAGACGCCCCCTACTGTATCTCGCTTTCAAAAATGTGTGCACGCACGCGAAAGCTTCGGAAAAGGCTCTATTGTACGAAAATGTGTTTCAGTAAAAATTTTACGATTTTATAAACATTTTATAAATTTTAATTTCTCTTTTAATACTCTCGAAATTATTCTTTTAACAAATATGTATATTTGAATCTTTTAACGAATATATTTGATTGCAACGTTGCACGAGATTATATAAAAAATTACAGATTCTTTGTAATATCGCTTCTTTAATAAAAAAGAAAAATTATTGTTATTTACTTACGAGCAAGTCTCTTTCACAAAATAACGTTGTAGTATATTACTTTAATTGTGATGTAAAATTTAAAATAAATTGCCAGGAATTTTGTATGTATTGTATCATGTATAAATTTGTTATTATACATATATGAATTTGTGTTTATAGAAATTTTGCGAGTACAAATTTTTTGACTTTATCGATATCTTTCCATTTTTATTTTCAGCGATTTTTATTTTTATTTTCGATAGATCGCATATACGGCAAAAATAACAACAAATTTAGAATAAACAATACTGAAATAAAACTTACCGTTTAAAGTAAAATGCAATTGAATAATAATAAAATTTTATATGATATATTGCACAGATTTCTCTCTTTTTCTAATTCAAATAGATAAAACCTATATTAGAGAAATTTATTCTTTTTTGTATTACATTTAACTATATATATATATATATATACATGTGTGTGTGTGTGTGTGTGTGTGTGTGTGTGTGTTTATATATATAACGTGTAATGTTTTTTCTAAATGCTCAAATGTTTTTAAAACAAAACTTGTTATTTTTCCTCACTTAAGTCTATTTCCGAGTTAACAAGCTACGAATCGCTACACGTTTTACATTTGCGAACTCGATGGTTCATTACATTACGATTCTTCGAATTCCTACCGACACCAGTTTCCAATGAAACAGTTTATAATTAAAACTAATTAACGTAAATATAAACGTTAAATTAATTTAGTGCGACATATGCAGGAGAAGCCTTCATTTTAAAATAAATCTTTCTCATTCTGAGAGTGGAAATATTTTTATACTAAATTAGTTTTACATCAAATCCAATGATACCAAAAGGTATATTAAGCAGCATATTTATTTAGAATGTATTTTTATAAAAGTATATATGTATATATGTATATATATATATATATATATATATTTTTAGAATGTATTTTTATAAAAGTATATATGTATATGTATATATATATTTTTTTAACAAAAAGAGAACGAGTAAAGTGTGGGTGTCCTGGCCGCTTGAATGGTTTTTATTTTGGTTGAGTTCGCCAGTGAGCGCTTTTGTTTTGAATCAAACTAAAAGCTGTACCTGTTCTAATTAACTTATTCAAAGGATATCTGGGGCCGGATATGTAATGTCAGCATCGCGGACGTTTAAATAGGCCTCTTGAGATACATGGCAGGTCACACGATGATCCTGTATTACATCAGAACGCTCCATACGCCATCGATTGTCTTATTGAACGATATCTAAAATCTTCCCACTCTGTATGGATTTGTCAAAATTTACCGCGTCAGAATGACAATCTTCAAGGTATTCCATGCTCTGAAATATTTTACTGAAATATTTTACTATAAAGAGTGTATATGTTGAAAAATAAAAATATATATATATATATATATACAAAGGTTTAATTTACATATTTTCCAATATATATTTCCCATTTTTTATTTACTATTTTATTATAATGGATTAAAAAATACTGTTCATAATTATGAACTGAAATCAAATTTTAATGTTGAGCTTTTAATTTAATTTAGATGATTTAATATTTAACAATAGAGATATATAAATATTGCTTAATATTGGAAAAGACTAAATCTATATATAATATAAATATAAATATAAATCAATAGAGAATAATATTTGTTATCAGATTAAATTTTCTGACATGATTTCAACTTCGCTATCTGTATTTAGTCTTTAATTTATGTAATAAATGCACTTTAAAACCAAAATTCAATATAATAAATATTATTATGTGTTCAATTATTATTATAATAAAATAATGATAAAAATATTATATTAGCTAATACACACACCAATATGTCTTTTCTTCTATATATTTCGTTGAATATATTTTTAACTCAAAATTTTTTTTAGGGTAATGTTATTTTGCGCAGTGCACTGCTGTCGGGTTGTTTACTAAAAACATATTTTATAATTTATCCATTATATATATATAACTAACCAGAGGTTTATCATATTAATAGTTGCTCTAATTTTGGATTTGGTTGGTTTCATTCAGAAAACGTATGATTTTTTTCGAAATAAAATCTCCGGAAACTGTTCACAGAAGCCTCGCATAATCCTTCCTTGTTGATTGTCGATTGACGTGATCTCGATATAGATCGTGAATCGAGACTGGAGATCCTTCGATGTGTCTCGGGTTTCTCGCGGTCAAAATTTCTTCCGGTGGTCGCGAGCCACATACAAAACGCCATGTAATATGACACGTATCCCTTCTAAACAAGCACGTGGGAAGAAACCGGCCGAAGTAAATGCGTTCTCGTAATAGAAATCCAGAAACTGGTACCCGGTGAAAGAGGTATGTTTCAAAACATGTCAGCTTCAATATCGGCGCTAGCCATCGATCCGACTGTGCTCGTCGACAGCTCGCCGACGATATTCCACTTCCGAGATCGGATCTCGGAATAGACAGTACACATTATGTGTTATTTATCTGCAGGTAGTAACTATTTACATTAGTAGTTTTCTTAAACAAATTTATAGACATATTTATGGAAATAATAAAAACGACGTTTCGAAAGCACATTAATAATACGAGATTAATTTTTGTATTAACTGTGCTAGAAATTGTTCTTCAAAGAGAGATTCACAAACTCACGCATACATATTTGGTCTTATTTATTAAAATTTATTATCATTAGTAGTCTCCAGAGAGCATGAGAGCCGTCGTTAGATATGGCATTAGGAAAAGGGAGTATTAAGGAAATAGCAATTCATGGGTTGCGAGTCGTTAGCATAAAGCAATTTGGGAGAAAAGAGGAGATTGAAGAAGAAAGAGATCATCACATCTCATGGTTAGTATGAGTTTGCTGAACAAAAATTAAAAACACGAAAGACTCTAAAGTGCGTTTAGAATTCTTTCTCTCTGCATAAATTTTCTTACATTTTCTACGCTGCATAAAAATTTATGGTAACAAAAAATATTAGCTATGCATAAAAAACATTTTACAAATTAGGTTTTATTAAAAGCGATTATCAAATAATTTTTAAGCACCGTTTCTTTAAACGTGTTTTTCATTAAGAATTTTCTTGCATTTTTTGCATGTTCTTTCAAACAGATTTTAAACAGATAAATAATTTTCAGAATACTTGCCATGTGTACTAGCATATCGAACTGTATTAATAGTTTTTTATATTTTTATCACATAACTTAATTTTATTGTGGAGGAAGAGAGAGAGAGAGAGAGAGAGAGAGAGAGAGAGAGAGAGAGAGAGAGAGAGAGAGAGAGAGAGAGGAGAATGCATAATAAAGTTTTGTCTTATACAAAATATTTTCTTATAACAAATTTTTTATACAAAATATTTCCATTTTGCTAGAAATGTTTTTTATTGCATAATATATTGTGTATTTAATACATGAAAATTTTTCTTTGATTAAATTTTTTAATTACATAATGACGGCGGAGAGGAAGAGACAAGGCAAAATTAAGTATATTGAGATAATTAAAATTTAGTATTTACTAAATCTTAATGTGTATTTAATTATTGTCCTAGAATATACATATTTTTCCAGAATTATAACTAAATATTTTTGCATTTATCGCGCATTATTCCTTAAAATTATATCTAAAACATTATGTTAGCAAATAATTACCTCTAAAATTTGCTCTTTTATGATTTGATATATTAATAACGAAGTATTTGCATAGTGCTGATATTTAAATACGCAATAAAATTATTGTAGCATCGCATTCATATTTCATGCAAATCGTAACATAGTTTTACTTATACATGTACTATTTTAAAAATAATAATTAAATATATTATAAAAATTTCAATAGAGCTATTATTTGAAAAAATGCCTATATGCTATCAATTTTGTCTGGATATAATTTATATATCTATACTAATATAATAGTTTCTAATGTAACTAAGCATAAGGGAGTGACTTTGCATTTTTAAGATAATCTTTTTAAAGAATGAAGATAATTGCATTGCACACACACATCTGCATGTCTAAGCTTTGATTGATGTTCAACATTATGCTCGACGTGAGTATTTTCAATTGTCACTTCTAATATTATTATTGCAATAGCAGGATATTATAATCAACTGCTAGAAAAAAATTTATGCTTTTTAATTTACATTGAAAATAAAATTATTATAATATAGAACCTTGACATAAAACTGCTAGGGCATTTATCACAAAATAACAAAGAAAGAGAATCAAAATTTAAGAAATTTAAAACTGGTTTTTCTATATTTTCTTATCAAAAATGAATTGCAATTATGCTCAATGACTGATCTAGTCTTTTGAAATATTAAAGTTTTAAATAATACAATTGATCAGATTTGTACACTTCACTTAATATTAGCACGGTTTTTATCCCGTAGGAATCTCAAATCAAAAGTCGGGCGAGAAATACAGATTGGAATCTCGATTGTCATTTGCGTGAGAAGCGGACATCTGCTGGCAATGGCCGCCATACGCGATATTTTCAGATAAGCATCTTTAGTGACTAACAAAACCTCGCATTATTATTTCGAACCCTGTGAAAAATATTGTCAGCGATTTCCAGATTATTCTTGAGAAATATTAAAGCGATGCGATGATAAAGCTACAGTTATTTCTCTCTCTTTCTTTCTTCTGATAGAAAATTTCATGTAAAAATTGGAATTTTTTCGAAAAGCTTTAGAAACTATAATAATTACAATATAGTTATACAATTGTAATTAAATACAAATAAAGGAAAAATAGTAATGTGCATTGGAAATAATAACATACATATATCATCATAATAACGTATATTGTTAAATAATACGTAAAAAAGTATGTTTAATATTCATTTGAATAAATAAAATATATTTGTAACATTACAATAATAATTACTAATAAAAGAATAATTACTAATAAAAACAATTTAATAAAAATAGTACCAAAACCTTGAAAAGAGAATGAAATTACAAGGATATTTAAAGAAAGTTTATTTTTAAAGAAAGTTTTATCTAGATACTTAATATAAAGAACTATATGTTAGATATTATTTTCAGCTTATAGATAAAAAATTTATGATAAAACTTCTCGCCTCGAAAAAACAAGTATGCGTTAGAAATCATTATTTTCCTTTATAATTATGTGCTGCATAATTATGAATGCGTAATTTTTATTAGAGAAGCCTCTGAATCATATTTAATATAATTGTTTTAATAAAAATCTGATTTTTGATGAATATACATAAGCTTTCGAATTCATCGACACATTTCAAATGTCTTCTCTTGTATTTTCCTTTTTTTTTTGCTTTCAAACATACACATTGTTTCTTCTTCTCTCTTCCTCTCTTGTTCTCACCATTGTTGTTTCATATGTAATTTATATTGTCAACGTCCACCATTTTGAACGATGCAGGCGCTGTCCCATTTTCGAGGGGTTGGTCTACCATAGGTCCAGTATCCTGCCCCTAGGCACCCCTCGCAGTGTGACATTTATTTAACAAGGTAACGGTGTTAGGTTGTTAGGTTGAATTAGGGGATCCTTCGATGTGAATTCAAGGACCTAACGGCCAATAGGATTTATTATTACTAATAGCGATTTTCAGCTGCAACGATTTCTCACGATGGCTACTAAACGAACCTTGTTGCATTATCACACATTTGAAATTTTTTGCCCATACTTATTATTCATTAATCTATGTTGAGAATTTTCAGCTTTAGGAGAGGAATATTTTTATAGCCAATTAATATAATATATATGATTGTTGGGAAAAATAATACATCAATTATCTTTAAGACAAATTACAATTGTTTATATATGTTTGTAATGTAATTAATTTTATTATATACATTTTGTATTTTTATATATTGACTCTTTATGATAATATATTTTCCCGCTTCCGCTTTTAGGAGCAAAAATTTGAGGTATATTTCTTAATGCCTGATATCCTCGGTTGCTGCTTTATTATCTTATTGTTAATTGAACAAGAATTATAATTGTATATAATTTAAAGGAAGATTATTTATTATCCTACTCCCAACTCTTTTTAATGTATTACATGCACTTGGACCGTACAATTTAATTATTAATTCAAAGGAATAAAGCGGATATTGAAAATCTTTAAACTTTTCTATATTGATTAAATATTATAAATCAAGAAAAATTATGTTCTCTCTCTTCTCTCGATATCTTTCATATATGTATACTATATATACAATTTCTAATTAAGTTAACAATTGTAACTTTCACATATCTTCCGTAGAAATCAACAATTAAAGGATCATCAAAATGTAGGTACTAGTCGGTATGTGACACAGAGTAATAATTTTCATAGTTTTAAAAAATATTTTTAGATCAAGATCTTTATATTGTAGTTCTCTCTTGGAAAATAGATTAAACTTTAACAAATAATAAATTTATAAGTGCCAAAATATAATTGATATATTTTTATAATAATTTTAAATATAATAAAGCGAAAAGAGAGGAAGTAACATATATAAATTGCGCGTACTATTAGTTCGCGCTCTAACGGCATCTCAAAACAGCACTAACGATTTGTTTAACTAGAAAAGATTGACCTTATTTAATGTGAATATTTTTGGCTCACGAATAATTTAATATAAAAAGATTGAAAATATAGAGAGCGAAAAAGTGAGGGGAGAAGAGGACGCAGAATAAATCGAGAATATATCGAGGCTGAGAATAATACGTTGGGATATATCATTATCATTTAATTTTCGCGTTCTCATCACAATCGTTAACACCGTAGATTGGTGACTTTTTGTTGTTTGCCGCGGCGCGTGAAATTTAAATATCCCTATGATCGTCGCCCGATATCTGATCATTATTTTCATCAGCTCGCAAGCATTTCGAAATTGGTACCTCCGCTCTTGCTGCGAACACAAGCTGGGTTTTTATTATTTTAATGAACATTTCTGTGAGCGTGCGTGTGTCGCGCGCGCCACGCTACGAGGAGCGCGCGGTTTCCCAGGCAAATAATATCCGCCTTCTGATTATTATTTTCATTCCTATCGGTCGAGAACCGTGAAAGCAGGCCGCCGTTCGTTAAGAAAAAGTTTGGTCCAAAAATGATTGGATATCGCGAAGTTCGTCGCGAGAAATAACATTTCAGAACAACGAGCAGGATAATCTCGACAGGAATTTTCCTTGAAAATACAATTTATTTTAATAAGGTTGTATACATGATGATGTTACAAGTAAAAAAATAGTAATAATGGATAGATGTATAAGACACGATTCTTTAATTGATGACTGTTCAAGTAAAGAGAAATTGTTCTATACATTCGATTTTTGTTATATTGGGACTAAATATTGTTTCAGCAATATTTGCATTGTTTTTAAGATAAATATGTTAGCTTTTTTGTATAAATATATTGATGATAACTAGTCTGCTATAGAAAAAGATAAAAATATGTACATAAGAATAAAAGAGATCAAGATGAGAATAAAAATACATTAGGAGAATAAGAATACATCAGATTAGGAACCAAAAATATATAATCTAAATATTAAGAAAATTTATAGACGTTTAATAGCAACAGCAAATATACGAACTGTAAAATGTATACAATTTTTTCACATATTATCTTTTCCAATTATGACAAAATTATTCAGATTTAAAATAAAATTTTAAATTAAAAACAATTTTTCATTTATTAATATTATAATATATAAATAATTTATATAAAAATATTATTTACATTAATAAAATATAAAATTTATCAGGCAATTAAAACTTGCTCAAAAATGCTAACATCTACTTAAATGCAAAGTAATTAAATAAAACAGATAATCATGAATAATTCTATTTAATCTTAAATATTATGTTTCTATTCAAATTTAACGAGAAAAGAGCGAATAATACTGAATAGTTTACATTGTTTGAATTATTTTTGATTTATTAAATGAATGTACATTGTTATATTCTCGAAAATCATTAATATTATCCGCGAAAAATTTTTAGTTATACGAAATGAAACAGAGGCTTTTTATTTATTAACATGATACTTTTGCCTTATTTTTAAATTCACAAAATTTTATACGTTGAAGGGATGAATGTTAACGCAGTTATTGGTAAATACATATGTTCTATATATCTCTTGCTCAAGGAATACATCCTCTTAACTTGTTCTTGCACTTAAACTTGTAAGAGTATTAGTTTGCAAGGCAGCTGTTTTAGAGGGGACAAAATATGACTATTAATGAGTATATCGTTGGTAAAAGATCGATATTGCATCTTCAATAATATTCATTATTTGTAATATAGATATCTCCACTTTTAAAAATATTTTGTATGTTATATGTAAGCAATTATGCGATAAGAAGTGCGCGCGTGCGTCCGCACATCCACACACACACACAAATTTAGTAATTAATTTAATTTTGTTAATTGGCAAAAAATTTTTATTAAGATTATTATTTGATAAATATGTTTCAAAAACTTGGACTCAAAAGATGAAATTAAAAATAGTAATAAAAGCAATATATTTTTATAGATATTATATAAATATGTGCAAAAACTTAGCAATTAGAGTGTTGCACAAGTAAGGTAATTATATATACACACACATATATATATATATATATATATAATTTATATTATAAATGATAAATGATTAAATATATACATAATACATATATTTAATAATATAGTATACATATATACATATATTAATACAGGTTATATGCATAAATGTCATATTGTTTCTTAAGAATAATAAAAGTCTTACAGGTATTATCTTCTTTTATTTAAGTTAGATATAAAAATAAGTTTACATCCTCTTGTATATAAATGCGTACTTTAATTATAACAATTCAATTTTTAATTACATAAAACACTTTTCAATTTATAGTAAAAGAAATAAAATATTTAAGAGATAAACTTCTGACAACGATCAATAAAAATTTTGAAAAATTAAATTGAATTTATAATCAGATATAACAATTAACACTATAAATAATATTAAGACATTGTATAGTAAATATAAATTAAAATTAATTAATACTTTTATGTAAATATTTCTTGTTTCTTAGGAATTAATTTCCAACTTAAAATTAAATTTTTTTATTACAATTTTCACAGAACTCAAAAATTACTGTAACTCATAATATTTTATATTGTTATATTAATTTCGTTAAATATGTTAAAATGTAAGATAAATATATGATACTTTATTAAGCATAATTATTTTAATATTCAAACCATATAGTTACTTCCTCTATGTGTAAGACTCAAAAACAGTAAAGCACAACATTTTTACCAGCCGACAGTAAAGTAGAGTTATCTCAATATTTAGTAATGACTAACATAAATAGTTTTGACAATTTGGAGGAGAAACTTGCATTATTATAAAAAATAATACTAAATTTTGCATTTTTATTTACTTAAATGAAACATATATAAAATAAAATAAAATGTATATTATAAACAAACGTATTAATTTATATTATTATTTTATATTATTATATTATTTTTTGTTTTATTTAATATTACTTTATATTATTACATAAAAAATAAAAAATAAAAATTTATTCATAATTAAATCTTAAATTTTATGGAGACTATCTTTTTTATTGAAACCTCTTCTTTCTATTATTTCTTATTAATATTGTACGTTATTTGCGTTTTTTGATCAAAAGTATATCAATTTACTATATTTTTTTGTAGAATTAAGAAATCTATGCATACTTACATATGACTGTGTACATTTATGTGCTATGCATAGATGGTATATCTCTGACTATATAGACTTAGCCAACTTTATTATTTGTAGTCGATAAAGACGTTTTAGTGTATATTAATATATATTAATTAATAATAACATAAAAGTATTTTATTAATATATTTAAAAAATAAGAAATATAACTATTTTTGAAATTAAACACGTATTGCTTTAATATATAGGAATTAATTCTAACAATAAGTGAAAGAAAGAGAAACCTTTACATTCATTATCATTTCTATTCTATTTAAGCTAAACTAAGTTCAGTATGACAATTAATATAGTAATTATTATCTTGATAAATATATCTTGTTAAAACGTAATTATTGAAACGTTATTTTTGTTAAATAAAGTTTTACTAATCGCACGATAATTCAATCACATTGTCGCTTATAGATGCTACTATATGTGCGTATAATTTAAAAAAAAACCTACTCGGAATATTATTCTTATAATTCTTTATTTTATACTTGTTTTTTACACAATCGGTACATCAATAACAATGTTACATAATCGGTATTGTCAATTTATCGATAAGAATGATAGAATTGTGCTATCTTATCATATGTTATCGATATTCATCTTCACGAGAATGCGCTTCAAGGCTGTTCTATATATTGATCAATCTGCAGCTGAGAGGCCCGCAAAAAATATTTTCATTTGCATTTTTGTATACATCTATGATTCTCGTCGGCCAGCTTATCGATGACGGGAACAAAACTACTATCATTGACAGCATTCCTTATCAGCCAGCTGATTCCCTAGTTGGCAACCGGAGGCGCGACCAGCGCGGCTCTTTCTGTCCCTCTCTTTCTCTCTCTCTTCCCTCTTTTTTCTGTTCTACCACCACCTACGTTCAAGTTGAATTCAACATTGACCGCCGAGACAAGCGAGCATCGCGTAGTGCAAAAGGCGCGTACGTATCGCCATGTTATGAAAAAATGAATTGGCCAGTCAACCTCTCCGTGTGCTTTGTGCGCGTAACCGCGTAATGCGAACATCACATTCATGCGGTGTTGGGGTGCCGCGTTAGCATGAGCATTTCTCAAGACAGCGCCGCTACGATCGTGTGCAGGGAGGTTTTCGACGAGACATCCCATCCGACGAACGAAGGTACGTGACAGATGATCAGAATTGCGGAATTTCTGTGTATTCCTTTCTGCTTCACCCTAATCGTGTCGCGTCGGCTAAATCCAGGTCGGGTTGAACACGATTAACGGGAGCGTTTATCTAGGAACGAAACGTTCATTGTTAAACTGATCGATGTTTCGTCGTCTCTTCCCGTAACGTCTTGTGTCCTTCGAATATGATAATTCTACGTGGATTTTATCGAGTATGCGCGAATTCTGTCGTCTTTCCTACGCAAACGATTGAAATATATCGCGCTCGACTAACGAATCGGACCTGACGTGGTATTATCGGCACATACAAACTTGGCTATTACACACATTACTGTCGAGATTGTGCGATGAGAGAAGTGTGCGAAGCGCGAGAAAGTTAATTAGCACTCCGATGTTATTCAAGTTAGACAATAAAGCGTAGAGTTTTTTTACTGCAGTAGGCTCAACATATTTAGAATATAATTCCGTTCTGACATAGAGGATAAAACATACATCTATTCACTTCATTTTTATTTCAACATATTTCGACATCCCAACTTTGCAAGCGCAAAAAAATCTATATCCATATATATATATATATTAGTAGACATTTTGCCTTGCTACTATTTACACAATAACAATTATAAAAATTAACTTGGGCTTTCCAAATAAGGTGATTTGATAAGTTACATATCTTAGTTACATATCTTAGTTCTGATTTTGTTCTTCATTTCAGCATAATCGAAATTTTAAGTTTTAAATTATTTCTTCTATTTCTAAATGTCGTTTTATACAATTACACACATTATCGGTCAATACTTTTTTAGATTCGCAACGAATGGCGAAAAAAAACTCATAGTCGCGTAAAAACAAGGTAAACATGCCATGTCTTAAAGAAACTCTCGCCAGCCAAAATCAACCTGAAAAGAAGTAGAAGCATAAAAGAGATCCGGTAGCGCAAGAGTTTCCTTGTTTATTTACATCACATCAGGCGGGAATACCGAGCCCGTTCCCCAGCCGCGCGCGCTCCGGAAAATCAATAATTCGCAGTGCGGCGAAAGTTTTGTCGTAGCATTCGACTGGCCTCTCCAGTGTCGCTCCAGTCGAATGAACCCATTTCGGTCACCGGTTGAAATTTTTCAGACCGCTTACGGAATTTAGAACGGCGATTTTTCTGCCGGAATTTTCATCCGCGGAGACGCGACCTCCTTGCGAGTGGCTGGAATCCGGGCCAAATCGACGAAACAAAAACCAACACTTTAACCGGTGTAGCGAGGGCAGATGGTGGCTCCGGTCTTATCCCCATACGGCAGCCATCACATCACCTGTCCAGCCGTTGGGGTTGATGGAATTTTTTATCGGGGTCCTTTACACTTGTGGCGCTTTTACGCGATCTCTTGCAGCAAGCAGAAATCTTGCATTTATGACTCCATGATCTCTCCCGGCGTTTGAGCCAAAAGTTACTAGCGGCCATTTTTATCCCTCTTCCGGAGTTTTTGACCTCTTAATTAATCTAAAAGAATGTTTTGGATCGGATAACACTTTAGACGCTATGCTAACCAATAGATCGTAATTTACATTATGAAAAGAGTTGAATGTATGTCATTTGCGCGCAAATACAGATTTTGTGAAAATTTTAGATAATGTTCCTATTGGTCTTGTTTTCGATTTTCTAAAATGCCAATTATTTTTTGTCTACTGTATATCAGAACATATCATATTATTATATATAATATAATATTCTTTATATTTATACTATCAACTATACAATCAACAAAAGTAAAATCAACTAAAGTAATTATTTCTTAATTATTAAATATATTTTGTGTATTTACTCTTTTGTGTACATAATTGATCGTATTAAATATAAGAAATATATTTTATAGAGAGTATAAGAATATTAAAGATATATTTCTTATATAATTGAAGTACAGTTAATTGCCTATCATAATATATGAATAAAAAATATGTATATATATCATATATAAATTATTTAACGTAAATAAAAAATGTTAAATAATTTATATATAAGTAATTGCTTTGTTTCTAAATTTTTTATAATTATATAAAATTTATAAACATTATATCATGTGATATAAAATTATCAGAATTATTTTCTTTACATTTTTATTTATGACATTGAAAAATTAATCTGTCACGGAAGAAAAATGTATATTACACATATCATGCACGTAGCAAGCATGTTAAATATCTGTGAATTTTAGTAAATGAGGGAAATAATATTTAAATAACCAAAAAAAGTTAATATTTTATTTTATATTTTTATACCTTTATGTGGTTTTCCTAAGTTAAAATACCAGTAATTACTATAAGTAGATACGTTAATCAATCATTAAATTTAATTATCAATACGTGTATTTCTTCTATTCTAACAAAACCTAAACAAAACCGTAACAAAAACTAACACTATTGTACCAATAATTTTATTTCAATAACAAACATGTTAAATGGCCATAAGCGCATATTGTCCTCACAGCATTTTCCATGAAAGGATCTAAAGAGACTTCTTGTTTTAATACTATAACTTTTAATCTGTGATCAATGAATTGTATAATTTATGTGAGCTTGATATAATAAGGAAGCAAGGATAATCACTTTTTCTAGTCATTTAAGTTTACAAGAGAATTATTAATAAATTATGCTGTGTACTGTGGCTAATACTACATTCCATAAATAATTAAATAAACATTATCTCGAATTCATCAAAAACTTTCTATCTCCTTTTCGTTCAATAAAGCGCTCGAGATGAGTCTTATATTGAAATTGCTATAAAGTATGAAAATATTTTATTTTATAAAATAAAAAGGAATTAAATATATATATACATATTCCTATTTAAAAGTGTTTTTGTCATTTTAAAAATAGACCAAGTTGTATTAGTGTATCTTTAATAATAGAAGCCTTATTTTCGTACATTCGTACATTGTTTATTAATACAGAAATTATCTTCTATGAAGGGCAAGAGAGGAGCGCATAATCAATTAATTAAATAAAATTTTTTTATCGCAACTTTATCGAATAATATCGCAAAAATATCGATTGTTTGACCGACGACAAGACTGGTGTTGTACTTAGTGATGTACTAATTGATTAATCGGCAACAACGGAATTCCAGAGCTGTTGGATTATGCAAAACGTCTGGGAATTAATCCCGATGCGGAACCGCATCTTCTGGACTTGGCCCGCGAGGGTCTTATGGCTGCCCTACCCAAAGGTTGGTCCCCATGTTTTCACGAGGCCAGTGGTGCCTGGTATTATTACGAGGCAGCCACGGGCACCACTACCTGGGAACACCCTCTTGACGCAGTTTACAGAGGACTTGTGGAGCAGGCTAGAACCGGCAACAAGAGACAAATGAGTTTTGGTACGCGTCTTAATACTTCATGTTTGTTTTATAATCATCTTATTCGAGTAGGGTTATGACACAGCAGGCTATATTTTAATATGTTTATCTCTCCTTATATTTTCTATTAGCAATTTTACGCTTATAGTTCTGTTTCTTTTTTAACTTATGACATTTCAATGTACGAATGTGGTAGCATGATGCTGGAAATAAAGGAATATTTTCATATTATTTATTTTTGATTGAAATATTATTAATGACATTTTTTAATATATTTTTAAACAGTACATAACAAAATTTTAATTTTGCTTCTGTTCCATAAATTTTTCTCTTATTTATTGTTAGACAAATTTTTATTTTTCTTACCTTTTTAGCTTATAGAGGGTATCCCATTTTAATGGAAACAGCTGTACATCTCCTAAACTTGACGTCATACAAAAAATGTTTTAAATGAAAGGATTTTAAAGGAGGAAAAAGTTGATGATCTTGAATTTTAACTAAAATTATTTTTTAATGCTATATAAAGATCAACCTAGTTTTTTTAAATGGAGCTACCCTAAGTTTTTTATATAAATCATTTTCTTATAATATTTAATGTAAAACATTATAAGGATAGGATGGTTAAAATTGGAATCAAAATTTTATATATACTATAAAATATCTCGTAAAATATTCATTTTTCGATGATCTTTAAATCATATTCAATACTTTTATACAAAAAATGATGAAAGGAATCAATTGGTAAAGAAAACACATAGTTGTTTTTTAAGAAAAAGTATGTGTAATTTGCAATAAGCAATTACATATATTTTTTCTTAAAAATAACTATTTTATGTGTGCATAAAAGTATTAAGATAAGATCATCGAAAAATTTAAGTACTTAAAAATTAAAGTATAAAATATCTCGTAAACTATCCAATATTTGACCATTCTATCCTTATAACTTTTTACGCCGAATTGCGAGGAATCGATTTATATAAAAAAATAGGCTAATTCCATTTAAGAAAACTAAGTTAATCTTCACATGATCTTAAAAATAATGACCTTAGTTAAAATTCAAAATTATCAATATTTTCCCTCTCAAAACCCTATAAATTTTGTCTAAAACATTTTTTGTACGATGTCAAGTTTAGAAGATATACAATTGTTTCTATTAAAATGGGATACCCTATATATTTAAGATTACAGTATTGTATTAAACTCTAGAAGTGAATAAAATAATATTAGATATAATATACTAACGATATTTATCATTCTGAACTAACATTTTTATTAATGATTGAATCAAAGCAAATTGTTCTTTTATATGTTCTCAGAAGACTATTGTACTATATTTGAAATTAAATAGTATTCTGAGAGGATGCACACTGTATTTTGTTAAGAATAATTTTTATATTATGAATTAACTTATTATGAATTAATAAATAAACTATAAATAATTTATTTATATTTAGAATAACTTATTGTGAATTATACAAAAGATATTATCATAAATGATCGCAAGAATTGCTTCTTATATGAAAAGGTTTTCCCATTAAAAATGTTTCTTCAACCATGATCGACTTAATTATTGTTTTCTCCATCCGTTTATTGAATCGATTCGATTTCGCTATCTTGACATTATTGCAATTAATGTAATGTAATGATATTTTCCGCGAACCACTTTCATTTGAGTGATGACTATTTCAGTTTTTCCGGGTGACTAATAAGTAATTTAATCTACAAGTTTGTGTTAATCGTATGCTATACATTTACTGCCTAACTCTCGGCATTGTTAGTGCGACATAGTCCAAATGCTTTACAGTAATCAGTAAAATGGTGCAACTTGGCAATGCAAAATGCGTCTCTGGCTTTGCGTCAAAATTACGAAAAACGCGGCCATATTTTTAGATTCTTCCGCAAGGTATCGGCCGTGAATATCACGCTGCGGCCGTTAGCGAGAATTTAATGCAGTGTTTCTCAACTTTATGATATTGCCGCAAGTGCTTTTTTCATTTAATGAATATCCAGTGTTTTCAGTTTTTTTTATAGAAATAACATATTATTTTTATATATTAAAATTTAATATATAAAATAAATATATATGTATATATGTATATATTTCTTGAGAAATATTTCGATTATACACACACACACACACGCACACACGCACTACAAAATAGCTTACTAATAGATAAAATTTTTAAATACGTAGATTTTATACGAGCTATAGCACGTAAAAAACAATATATTTGTTACAACAATGGAGAAAAAAAATTTTGATTATATAAAAAGTCAGAAAGAAGAAAAATAAAGAGCTACTCATATTTATGTTTACAATCATTGTTTAATCATTACAATCAATTTCAGGGGTAACATTCGATAATTAAAATATTAAAAATGGAATTTTTTATATGTATTTTAAAATTGAATTTGAACATAAATATTTCAATAAAATATAGAAAGAAAAACAAAATAAAAATAAGAAAGATATAGCATTCTAATTATTCTCAGATCATTATCTATAAATATTATTATTATAGAGAGAAGATTAACAAGTTGATAAACATATTTTATAATAAAATCTTCGTAATAATCAGCAAATTAAAAGATATAAATTGCGACAAATTTAATAAGGTTTAATTAGAATGATATGTTGTCTTATTTGGAACGGAAATAAATAGGTTCGAAACTTATTAATATTAATAATATTAATATCTCAAACGGATTATAGAAACTGATTAATTATAATCTAACATTATATTAGGTTATGATGTGATGAAGAAGAAAATGCTACATATATAAGAATATTTTTTATAAAGAATTAATGTTATAAGAATTTTTATATAAAAGTTATGAAACATTTGTTTGTGTTTATGTAAAATTTTTATATTCTGTTACAGCAACTTCAAGAAATACATAAATTTTCTTATTCGCGTATATCATTTTATAAAAATCAGTTTTATTCCGATTATATTGAAAAAATATTTGTATGCAATTTTTCTTTCTCAATTTAAACTAAGTAACGTAAGCTACTGGGAAAAGCGATAGAAATAGTTACGTTTAGGATTATTATTATCTCTGCGGGGATTAGTTTATAATAATGTTACATTAATTTTGATGTAAATCACATATTTATCGTTAATTTGCCTTCTAGTTGAATATGTGTATGCAACAAAATACAATTAAATTAATATTATATACATATATGAATTTACAAATTAAGAAATAATATTAATAAAATTAATTAATTAAATGTATATAAATAATATTATATATAAATACAAAAATTCTCAGGTAGGAAATGGGCTAATAAGAGCCAGGCGCAGAAATTAGGCGCAAATTTGCCTTAAAATCTTCTTTATTTGATTTGAACATTTCGGTCCTTCCTTTGAACCATCTTCAGCAGATCAATTGACAAAAAAATTCATGCGTCTTGATCCTCATCCCCGCCTTATGTCTTCGGTACGTCTTCAAAGCGATCGAAGACTAGATGAAGAACAAGAAGCGAAAAACGCGTACGTCATGACCTCAGCGATATACAACACAACAATATTATACACATATATATATATATATATATATATATATATGTATAATATTGTTGTGTTGTATATCGCTGAGGTCATGACGTACGCGTTTTTCGCTCCTTGTTCTTCATCTAGTCTTCGATCGCTTTGAAGACTTAATATTATATATATATATAATATTACACATTAAAAGAATTAAACAGTGCAAAAACGACTATTATAGTTATATTTCTGTTCTGTTCAACTGTGATAATTCTATAATAATTTTGTTATCTATATTTATTTTCCGGATCGACAGAATTAGCTCGTTGACAAGCAGTCTTTTAGTATCCATTTTAACGAACGGAATCTATGCAATTCATAGACGTTACGTAAACGAATAACAATTTCAAGACCTTGAAGCAATGACTTCGAATGCCTGCGGTCACTCCTTATTTTTTGCAATAATCATAAAGATCAGTTTGTGACACGCGTTTGACTTGTTTACGTAATTGAACACCGTCTCGTTGCTGAGACAAATACGATTATCTCTTCAATTTCAATCTGTAAAATTTTAATAAAAGTCAGTGCACTTTACAGCAAAAAATGATAACTATCTTCTTGGTTATTACTTACAATTTTCATTTTTGAACTTTTTACACTTGTAACGGAAACCAAAACTAAAAATATAATTTTTTAATATTTTTAAAACTACAATATATTTATGAAAGAATTAAAAAAGATATATAATATTTAAGACAGAGTATATATATATATATATATATATATATATATATATATACACACACGAGATGTGACAATAAAGTTTCGAGAATAATTCATTTAAAAATTTTATTTTGAAAATTAAACAGAGATGTGAGGCCATCGCCTTCAAAGTAGTCCTCTTGAGATTGTACACACGCATTCCAACGTCGGATCCATTGATCATAGCATTTCTGGTACTCACTTTCCGGTATCTGTTTTAATACCCGCGTTATATTAATTTGAATTTTTGAAACTGACTAAAAATGTGTTCCTTTCATGACTCCTTTTAGTCGAGGAAATAAAAAAATAGTCACAAGGAGACAAATCAGGTGAATATGGAGAGTGCTCTAATGTCATGACCGATTTTGAAGTTAAAAACTCTTTCACTAGAATGACTGAATGTGCGGGAGCATTGTCATGATGTAAAATCGAAAACGCGTGGTTTTGACATAGTCTCATTTCCATAAACTCTGGTCAACTTTTCATAAATATCCATTGACGATTTGCCACTTTTCACCAAAAATTTTATCACAACTCTTTGCTCTAAATTGCGCTCCATTTTTCTTGTAACACGAAACTCAAGCACGTGTTTATACAAACCAACTTGTACAATGACTGAAACAATTGGCAATGTTTGACCGTCGCATGCAAATAGAAGAGGGTTCAGGTTACACAGCAGTGGGACGTAACGGTTTGCAGTGTTACCACTTTGGCGGAAATAAAATTATTCTCGAAACTTTATTGTCACATCTCGTATATATATATATAAGTATATCAAGCATTCAGGCGCAATAATGTTTGCAATTTAATATTTAGTTTTTGTAAGCTTCAATACTTTTTTAAAGTTTACTTATCACGAAAACATAAATATATTTTTAAACGTAAACAGAAACATAAGTTTAAATGTAAACATTTTTTGTGTTTATTCTGATTCATTAGTTCGAAATCTAACTGAACTTGAAAGATTGCATTGAAAATTTTTAAAAAGCCTGTATAACTTTATTATAATTTTTATTGTAATTTTTTATTTTGTAATTTTAATTAATTTGTAATTTTTATTATAATTTTATTCGCGAATAATAATCAACTTTTGATTACGGAGAACCTGTTTAAAAATTGTAACAAGTTCAGCTATTAAAAGCAAATTTAAAAATTATGTAAAGAGTAGTGTAGATTAAGTACTGACTCGCAAAGTTAATATCTATGAAGACTTCGTTGTGGCTTAAATATATTTACAGTAGAATCTCTTTAAATTTGACCCTGTTAATTTTGGTACCCTTCTATACACTTTCACAAACTTTTAATGTCGCGCCTCTTCCATGTCATTCCATGTCCGCTGGATGATTGCGCATCTGCACTTGACTGCTTATAATGCAAGTACTAACTTGCAAATGTGAAACGGCAGCTCCGTGCGCGCATCTGCGTTCGCGCAAGTACACAGCAATTGAGCAGCTTCGCACTGTAGTGAGGGTATCCTTTAATTTTTCTTTTCCAGGAATTTTCGCTTCTCTCGCCAAAATTAATTAAAATTAACGAGACTCTACTGCACAGATTTTACTAACATAAGGAAAACCAGATAGTTTTTATTTTATATAAATATATATATACATATATATATATATATATATATATATATATGTAAATATATATGTGTATATATATGTATATATATTTAAAAATACAATTTTTTACATACAAAAAAAGTATCTTTTTATGTACACAAAACTTTGCATAAACTTTATAGTCCCACTTCTCGTTAACGTTTGTTAAAACAAAACATTATTTTTGATGCTGTAGAAGAAGATTCAAAGACTACAGCAAAGGATCTTGAATCTCATGAGGACGCAACTTTGCCGAAAGAAACTGTGAAGGAAACTGCTACCCTGAAAGAAACTACTAAAGAGACTAACCATCCAAAATCTAGCATGGCGGGCACCAAGATTCCCATGAAACTGGCGCCTCTACGGAAAATCGAAAGAATTGACGGTTCGCATAAAAGAAATCGTCCCTCGTCCTTCGATAGACTCCAATCAAGAAGGGAAAGTGATTCGAAATCTGACAATATAATATCCATATCGAGCGATCGAGCCGCCAGGGATTATACAAACTTGAAGTTTCAAGATCCAAAATTTTATGAATGTCCAAAATTGCTGGAAACAACAGATGCGATCGCGACAATTGCAACAACTACCGCAACGACGACACCTGCGAAGAAGGAGCTTGACTTGAAGGAAGTATTGAAGAGATCCGAATCGCTAAGTCCGTGGCATGAGAAAGATTGGGAACAGCTATCCAGCAAGTTTAGTTCCGAAGAGAACATAATTGACATCGATAAACTTAGCGCCAGCACACTAGCCAGGCCGGAGAGGCCCGAGAAGTTCGACAAAGAAAAGCATCCAAGCCAGTTGGGCCAACAAAAAGAGTTGACCCTCAGTGGTGGCGGTTCGATGTTTTTGAAAAGTAACAGAAGTAGAGATAACACACCTAGCCAAGATGGCGGCAAGTTAGAGGATTTTCAGGCATTGATGATCTCTGATGAAATTAATAATACTGCCGAAGATAGGCCCAAATCTATTCTGAGAGAGAAACAATTGGACGATGGTAAGACTAATGTATATTCCAGAATATCATTTTAGAATAGTTTTCCATTTAAATATTTACTATAATTTTTGATAAGAAAACTGTACATAATATCCTCTACTTAAGATTCAAATATATTTTTTTCTTTTGAAAACAAAAGTATTTATTTTCTGATGAATGGGATGGGAAAATAACAATTTAAGCATATAAAATAACAATTTTAAATAATTTAAATAATATAAATAAATTTGAATCTTCAGTTAATGTTAATACAATTTATTAACAATTATTGATGATCTGTCCTTTATTTGATTGTCGATAGACGATCGACCACTGGACGAGGAACGTAAAAGCGTGCGGTTTGATTTAGAAAAAGAGATCAACTTCAATTTCACGTATTCAGAATCCGAGGACGACTGGGAGTCCGAGTCTGAAGATAAGAATCCGCGAATATCGGCTGTAATCAGCAATAAAATTACTGGTTCCATTTTATCACCACGGAAACCAACTTTGCAAAGCTTCGAGGACCACAACAAGAACGATTATCCTGACGAGAAAGATTGGGATAAAATGGATTCCGAGATTAACAAGCAACGTCTGCCTGTGGAGAAGATCGAGTCTATGTCGAAAAACGCGAGGATAGTTGGTAAGAGATTTCTCGTGCAGAACGTTTCGGAGAACGAGCATCGTAATCAGATGACGAGTCATAGTTTAGAAGGGGACAATAGTCTCGATTATTTGTCTAACAAATTAAGCGAAAAAGTGAAGAATATCGATTTAGTGTCGAAAAGTGAGACAGATTGCAGCACCGCAAAAAGCAGCGATTCCGATGAGATACGCAGAACAAGATCGATTATTGAAAAGGCAAGACACGTGACAACCCGTTTGTCAAATTGGCAACTTGAAGACGATGAATCATCCGATATGTCAAGAGTCAGTCAGCACTATGTACAGAAGGAGCGATTTGTTAGATCTAAACTAGAATATTCTCGAAGTATTGACGATATAAAAATGAAGATGAACAGAGAACACGATAAAGAAATTGAAGCTTTCAAGATCGAGCTCGAAGTTAAATTGCAGGAAAAGAAAAAGGAACTTGAAGAAAATTTCGAGCAGCAGAAGCTTTTAATGCAGCAATTTTTGGATCAAAGATTAGAAGAAGTGAAGAAGGAAATGGCTCATAAGGTATCTGGACTATTTTTATTACATCGTAAATTCTTGGGACATATAATATAAATTATGAGTTCTTTCTATTTAATAAAGAGGATTTTATTATAGATAGAGTAATATATTTCTCGGAAAACAAATATTATTATCATAATTTAATACCATTGTTAATTTCTTAAAAATCATACTTTTTCGCTATATTTTTATTTAAAAAATCCAAAAAATGATATGTTTATCTCTTTTGTTAATTTAAAATGAAATTTTAAAATAGATTTTATCATAGATTTTATCAATAATCTATTAAATTTTTTATAGGAAGAGCAGGAAATTCAAGCATTGATTACTGAAATGGATCAAGCTAGGATAGAGAACTTGCAGAAAGTTCGTACAGAGCTGGAGGTCTGTTATGAGAAAGAGAGACAAGAAATATTGACCAATTTGAAAACAGAGCTTGATGAGAGGAAAAGAGAGCTTCTGGAGCTAAGGAATCAGGAAATGGGCAAGCTGGAAAACGAGCACGAGCGCGATCTGGGAGAGGAAAAACTCGCGAAGCTGAACGAGTATGAGCTGAGAAAGCAGCAGACAGAAAATGTCGAAGTCCTGAAGAAAGAACTGGAAAAAGAACTTGAAGATTTACGAAACGAATTAAGAATACAGCAACGAGAGAAAATTACTAAATTCACTGAAGATCACGAGCAGTGCCTAGCCGAGATCCTTCGTGATTTTAGAATGGATGTGAGTAATTAAGACACATTAAAAAATGTAGATTTAATTCGTTATAAGCCATTGTGACATTTTTGGAAGGAAAGATTTATTATGAAGATTTTAATAAGAAACAAGCTTTCTCTCTATAAAACCTCCTCAGTATCTTATAAATTTTTAGTATCTTAATTCCCAAATACATATATTAAAGTATAGTCCAGAAAAATAGTTACATATATTGCATAACGATTTTTATATTCTTTAAAGAAAAAGACTAAATAAATGTGATGCTTTATTTTCTCTGTACTATAAACTTTAAGATTTTACTATTTTGCAATTCTATGTGCAATAGTCAATATTCCAGAAATAGAACGTGGCTTTTTAAATATGTGATTATAGTAAAAATTATTTATTTTATGATTTTTACATTTAAAATCTAAGATCTGTAGAAAATAAAAAAAGGCAAACAATTGTAATTTTTTTATCCAAAATTTTTTATATTATAATTATGTCCTCTTTAATGAGTGATTGTGCTAATTTGTTAATTATATGACAATCTTATGTAAAAATATCGTATGAGAGGAAACTACTGTACTGAGGGAAAGATAATATCTAACATATAATAAATTACTATATTCTGTTTTTTTTTGCGCGCGCGGTAAATACAAATACATTAGAATATGCTCAAGATTTTTTCTCTCTTGCACTATATTCTTAGAGAAGCATTATTATAATATACACATTGCGCTATGAAAATAATAATGCAGAGATTTATACCAGGCTACAAGAAAGACATTTCTATAATACTTTTTGCGATCGGAAATTTTTTTTATTTGATTTGAATATTTGTAAGCGTGTGTATAATTGAAATACCTTATAAAATTAGATATTAGCGACGTTCACAAGAATGATCAATGGACATGTTTTTCAATCGCGATCGATGCTCGCAACTGAGAAGATATTTCAGGATAATTTGTTTATTGTGGTATTATAGGAGGCTCTCGCTCGTAAGATGTACAAAGAGAGATTGGAAGAAATTCGCGCTGATTTTGCGCGGGACACGGAGAAAGAGGCAAGGAAACAGACCGAGCGGGTGCTTCAGGATAGCATTGATTTTGAAAAGATGCGTTGCGAAAAGCGGCTGCTGCAGGACAAGTACACGGCACTCAAAGAAAAGTACATGAAATTGAAGAACGATGTTCGCCTCGCAGTCGAGAGAAGGAGCAGGAGAAAAGAGGGATATACCACGGCCTCGGAAACCGAAAGATCGACATCCACTAGGACGAAGACGGACAGGACTGAGTCCTTGGAACAAAAGTGAGTTTTATTTAAACAAGCGGAGAGAATCGACGCTTATAATGTCATCCAACAATATTTGCACAGATGAAATAGGCTTGCGAAACTGTAGAAAAATATTTTAATATTAACTTTATATACATATATGTGTACACACATATATGTATATATATATATATATATATATATATATATATATATATATAAAGAAGGCAGATATATACAAATACAAAAATTATGAATTATTATTACCTGAATTTTTGTATTTATATATCAGAGCGTCTTTTCGTTTCATTATTAATAGATATATACGTTTTAAATAAGTAAGCGAAAATTTAAATAATAATTATTTTTTAATAAGGCTCTCAATTTAAAATACAAATTTAAATTTCAATGGGCTAGTAAGAGCCAAATGCGAATGGTAGTGCGTCGGTTTCAACGAAAATTAATTTTTCACTGAAACTGATTTGTTGTGCACAAGGCACAATTTTTTTTCTTGATGTGATTTTTCAAGTAATTAAAATAAATCTCAATTCGAGATTAATTTATTTTAATAAATCCTTTCTGACACCCCTAAAGAAGCGTAGGCGAGAAAAATATCGGGGCGAAGTCGCTGAATCAAAAATCCGACTTTCAGTGAAAAATTAATTTTCATTAAAACCGACGCACTACCATCTGCATTTGACTCTTAATAGCCTGTTGAAATTTAAATTTGAATTATTATTTATTTCTCGGTTTCCTGGTCTATTTCTGCGAGCATACATTTGATATATAATAATAAAGAAAATTTCTATTTACATTTTATATCAGCTTTGTTCATAATTAACAATAATAGTCATAATATAATAATCAACCTCTTAATTCTTAATATTAGCACGCCTTGCGTACAGCACAAGCATGCCATTTCATATTATATCTCATTGATATTTTTTCCTTCTTAATGTAATCACTTGATGTTTTTATGGTAATTAGCGAGAGATCAACATCTCATATATTATATATATATATATATATATATATATATATATATATATATATATGATATGTTATTATGATGATATGTTGTTAATGATATTATATATATGTATATATACAATATATATTATATATATAATATAAAAATATTATATAAAAAGTCGATTTTATACTTAATAGTTATATATAGTATAGTGTTATATGTATAATATGTATAATATTACAACTATACAAGGTAGGGAAAAGTGTTGATACCTTTAAATATCTCGGAAAAAGAGTATGCATTATAGAAAAAAATGTTTTATATAAAAATTGTAGAGTATTAATTGATATATTAAATGGACGTATTAGTTTGACTCTATATGGAGTCGTCAAAGTTGCAAATGGTTAATGTCAAACGCACTCAAAACATCAATATTCAATTCTTTTCTTTAGGATAAATTTACCTTGAGTTATAAGTTGTTAAAATTTGACTACTGCATTAGCATTTACCTAACTACATGGAGATCGTGTTATGAGTAGTTTTCTTAGAAATTATTAACAAAAGTAACGAAATACTTTTTTGATATTTTAAAATTTATTAGAACAAATGTGTGGCATACCGTTACCAAACTTTGAAACACTGTAAATGGAACAGTTGTTTTTCTTTACATTGATTTTTCTAAATCGATTTTTGTGAAAAATTGATTTCTTTATATACAGAGTATTTCAGAATCATCGCATTACCTGTTAATGGCAGATTCTTGAGATCACTTGGAAATGACTTTTTCTTAGCGAAAATGTCGAAGGAGGTCATCATTTTTTGCAAGTTTCCAATTTTTGCCATTATATATCTTTGTGACTAAATCTTAAATTAAAATTCTATTAAAGTAAACTCTACCTGAAATTAACTGAAGAATGTTTTGCTCCTTTAACTCCATGAAGTTTAGTTTGCGAAAAGCCCTTCTATCTGAATCGTTTACAACTAGGAAATTATTGATGCCTCGACATTTTCACTGAGGAAAAATCGTCTTCAAATGCTCTCAAGAATCTGCATCCATTAACAGGTGGTGCGGTAACCCTGGGACATCCTATATATATATAAAAAAAAACATAATTAATTCGATAAATGAACGCATTCTCGCTAGTTTCTGTATCGAAACATTAATGTTGCACATTCATTTTCGATATCATTTTCACTAGTACCTTCGCAGTCTATATCATTAGTTTTAATTTGCCGAGCGCCTCTCACGGCGTGTATCCTGATTAAACGGACTGTGAAGGTGCTTCATCATGTTCATGCGATTTGCCCTAATGTCTGGCTATAGGCCTTAAATCGTGCTCGCAGTACTCCGCTGAAGAACGCGAGCTCGAGCCCAGTGACAAACGCGAAATCGCAGGAGGAGCAGAGTACGAGCGAACAAGTCGAAGAGCAAAACAATCCGGACAATTCGAGGAGTCAGAAGGCGGCTGCGGGGTTTCAGAAACACGCAGCCGCCGTCGCTGATTCGAAGAGCGCAGCAAAATTTGAGTCTGACGACACCACCACCGCTAGCGAGACTAACACTAACATGATGATGAAGAAGAAGAAGAGTTTTAGTAAAAAAGTCGCTTCGAGCGCGGGTCGCTCAAGCGGTGGCAGTAACAACAACCCGGAGAATCCCGTGGAGAATATCAGGAAACAGCTTAAGAAGCTGGAAGATCTCGGTGACCAGCTGCCGAGCAACGAAACGGCCTATACAGTGCGATATCCTTTCCAAGATAAAGGTGATTGTTTTAAATCTATCTCGTGCATCGTTACTTGTGGCCTATTTCCGAGGCCATATAAATTTTGCTCACAAAGTCCCTAAAGATTTGAACCAGGTCAGATTAGGTCTCAGATCATAGATTGAAAAACAGCGTTTCTTTTAAAGAGTGATATATAACTTTGTCGGGGCGAGAAACGACAGTTTATTCTTTCCAATGTGTAGAGCGAAGTGTCTCCTTTTTTTTCTTTAATTTTTTAAAATAAATATTGAAACTTTTGAATAACAAGATTTTGTTATACATTTGTCAATGTAGGACTCCAATAACGCTGCACAGCTGTAGAAAAAAAAAGTTGTCCATTTTACTTATAAAATAAACAATCCTTTTTGTAATGTTTCGTAAATATAACATTGCACATTAGCTTTTTAAAGAATACAGTGTTGATGTGAGTAACGCTGTTTTTCAAGCTGTGTTGCTTATAATAGGTTGTAAAACAATATTGTATTTAAAATTTTAGAAAAAATATGATTGACGTTTTATTTCGTATTTTATGATATTAGAAAAAATTGTATTAATAATTAAAGAGAGAGTTGCCTATTTGTATATATTTGACAATTGTAAATAAGCATACTTTTATTGTATTTATATTCTATATTTCTTATTCAATATATCCAGCTTTTTCATATATGTATCTTTTCTCTCTTCCTCTCTCACTCTCTTTTTGTTTTTGTTAAAATGTTACAAAATAATTTGTACAAATGGTATACATATATATGTATTTTAGTTGTTTCCAGTTGTATTAATTTGAGTATCCATTATCGAATATCTTATTTTTTTGGCACAGTTATTATTAATTGCATATATCGTAAATGTATAAGCAACTATAATCACAACAAACAGCCGCATACTAGTAATATTTAATCTCCCTAGATTTAACTGTAGTATATTCATTATTTGTATCTATTATTTCTATATTATTATATCAATATGATATACTAGGCTCGTTCACGTCAAAACCGGAATTTTATTTTTAGACAAGTAAAGAGACGAAATTATGACCGGTAAAGAACATTTATTTTTCAACATAATCTCCATTTACATCACAGCATTTTTGCCATTGACTTACCAATGCGTTAATACCAGCAGAATAGAAGGATTTGCCCTGACGTCTGAACCACTGTAACACACACGTCTTAAACTCATCTTCTGACTGAAAGCGCCTGCTGCCCAAATATTCCTTGTAGAAACTAAACAGATGGAAATCTGAGGGCGCTAAATGACGTCGATGGCAAAAATGCTGTGATGTAAATGGAGATTACGTTGAAAAATAAATGGTTTTTACCGGTCATAATTTTGTCTCTTTACCTGTCTAAAAATTAAATTCCGGTTTTGACGTGAACAACCTACGTATATCTACGATTATATGTTTTATATATTTTATTTTTTTCTGTTCCATAGGATTATATACATTTTACTTTGGTTAATGCGGCTTATCTTTCGACTTGCTCGTAAGTGCACCATTAGTTTTGCTTTCGCACGCTGTATTCACAAACTCTATCATTTCCTGTCTCATCATTTTGATATTAGGCTTTGAACATATAAAGCTTAAGACTTAGAAAGAGGACCTTGTTTCTCAAATTGAAAGCAACTGTGCTTTCTCTTACAGCACCGGCGAATGCCTCTTCGGAGTTGGAATTCTTCCGACATCGGATCCATGTGGAGAGGGACTCGGTGAGGAGGGCTCGCGAAGCGCTGAGACAACAGAGAAGTGCCTTTCAGGGTAGGCAAAGAGCTTGGAAACAACGGAGCGCCAGAGCCACTCTGGAACAATTGGTGCAGGTATCATTATTATCAATTACGAATTAAAATCAATAATCTAATATGGGAAATATTTTTCATCATTTCACAGTTTTTTAATCCCTAAATGCAGTTCTTTTAAAGATTTATGCAGTCTATGCAGGTTCTCCACATCTATGGTACTAAGAACGTATTAACAATACGCGACTAACTTTGCTAGCACGCCAGTTCAAATATTAATTATAAGAATCAAACAATCAATCAATCATAAAATGATTACGACTACGACTGTGATATTTGTAGCTTATATATTCTTATTAACGTAAGACACACACACACACACACACACACACACAATGCATAATTTGTTAAATTTTGTAGCTAATGTTATTTATTTGCCGCACTTAATTGAAGAATAGTTTTATTATACGTTGTAATACTGGACTAATAAGTGTAATGTCGGAAGTAATCTGATTATAAATGTATGTAACGGATTGTTTAAAACTTGAGATTATCCGATACATTTTGTGTAATTCTAAAAAAATTTTTTAGGACAAATGTTTTCTGATTTAATATTATATAAGACGATTTTGTTAATTCTTATATGTTTGTTTTTTAGTTTACGAAATATAGTGCGTTAATTTAAACTATGTTATATGACGGTGAACTTGAGAATAAAAAATAACTATGTAGAAAAAAACGATTCATGAAACATTGTATCTAGAGAGAAAGTGAATAAAATTTTAGATAAACATGATCAATTTATTTTTTTTTATAAACAAGTTGTATAAAAAGAAAGTTTTAAAAGACAAAAACTAGATATATATAAATTACAATTAAAAAATTAATTATACATTTTCAGTATTGCAGATTAGTATAAATGAACTAATAGTTCTTCTTAATTATACTTCCAAATTCTTTATTATACTTCCAAAATCTAACTAAATACGTGAAAATTCTTTAATTGTTTAAATATGTTCAAACTCTTTCATAATATTTATTCTATGTTATTTAAATAATACACAAAAGGTTCTCTTTTTTAACAATATAAAAAATATTTTTTTATATTATTCTGAAGAAATGATTGTTTTTAATGATTGTATTATTAAAAGTAAAAAGGTCTTGAATATTTATTTTCGCAGGAGGAACGCGAACTCTCTGATATGGAGGTGAGTTTGCATCGCACCAGAAGCCTTCTGGGTGAGAAGGTTATCCATTTAAGACATTTGGAACAGTCTCTGGAACGAGTGGCAAACGACAAGCGAAATGAAAACGACGTGTCTTCCACAAAAAACGATGAATTAACACTGAGCGATATGTCGAGTGCCAGCAGCGGTTTCAGCTCAACTGATTTGGGAACTGATACTTTTATAGGTATGTTGCAGATAAAGTTTCAAAATTAATTTATTAAAATACTATAAACTTTAGATAGCATAAACAGAGATGAGACACAAATTCTTCATATTATTAATAACAATAAAAAAAAATATTTCATTTAATTATCTATCATTTCGTATTTAAATAAATCTTTCTAAGTTTTAATTGTCGCACGCGCGCGCAACTTGCTTGCCAGTTTAACTATTTGTTAAAAATAATAATAATATTTATCTTTACACAATCAAGTCCAAAAGATTTCCGACTGATATGTGTTGTCAAGATCATGACTCTGAATAATCTTTAAAAGATTTTAGCCGTTGTTTATGCAACAATTTTTTTTATTTTTGCTTTACATGATTTATAAACGAAACTATTATGATGCAGAGTCAATGTAAAAATTTCCATTTAAGAAACATCATTATTACTATTTTGATTGTCTTGGATCGGAATGTAAAATTATTCCGAGCTGATGTACTTTTACAATTTTCGATGACCCCTTTTCTTAAACTATGAGATCTTTCATAATTTATGTAAAATTTTATCAAATTAAAGTACTAAATATCTCGTAAAAAAAACTATTTACTTTTTGGCCATTCTACCCTTATAACTTTTTATACCAAATATTGCGAGGAATCGATTTATATTAAAAAATTAGGGTGGTTCCATTAAAAAAACAAAGGTCACCTTGAAATCTCGAAGGCACCTCCTAAACAAGACTTACATCCATAATAAGATGTCCCCCTCGAAACAGAGTGTGTTCTATTTGAAACATTTTTCGAACAACGAATAGTTCGAGAGATAATTGCGTGCAAATATTATAATAGGACACTCTGTATATGTATAGCTGATATATAATTTTTATTGATTTTTATTTTATCTTTTTAATTTATTAAAATTTATTTGGTAAATATTCAATATATGGTAAATATTCAATATAAATACAAAATTTCATAAAATTTTATTTTTAATACAGTGTAAAAATTAAATTTTGGCATAATGTTATACACTAATTTTTTGCGATGTTTTAAAGATTTTCATTATTCATTACATTGAAAAACTAGTATAAAAAAAAATTGCAGTGTAAGTCAGGAAATTGAAAAATCAATAAATATTCAAATAATATATTACAATTTCATTATAATTCAAGATTTTTTACATATTATTTGCACTTTTTAGTGCAATTTTAGAAGATTATCCAATAATTTCATCAACGGAGCTTTCATTAATATTTTAATAAACCTCAGTTAAATAATATTTAGAAATAATGCAATTTTTAGTAAAATTCTACAAATTTCAAAACACAATATTTTGTAAGTTTATTATTAGTTTCCAAAAATATTCACTAATTTTCTTCAAAACTTAGTATCTAATTATATAGTATTACATAGTATTTAATTATATTTTATTGTGAAACTTTTGATTTATTATATTTAAACTTTTGATTCATTATATTTAATTATATTTTATTGTGAAACTTTTGATTTATATTGAAATGAATTCAGTAATTGTTCAATTATTTTTATTTAAATTTTCAATAAATTTATTGTAATTTCAACAGAATATTTCTATCAGTTCATTGTTTATTAAAAAGTTATTAACAAATAAAAGTTAGATGCTTGAGTTTTTTAATCAAAAAATTGAAAACTGGCAAATAAAATCAATAATTGTATAGTTTCGCACGAGTTAGCAACTATCTATGCAAAATGAGGTTTTTCCCATATCATTCGATGCTTTCAATGCGAAATAAGGTCTATAATTATACAGTTCCATATATGTAGTCTCAAACTTTCCGCATTAAGAGTGAGATTTAATATACATCATGGCGTTTACAAGTATTCCTTCTTATTAATATCTATCTATGAACCTGAAAGCACTGGGCAATGTGGGATTACTTTTGCGCGAAAAGTTGCAAACCCATATACATAAAATTGTTCAATTATAGATCTTGTTTCGCATCAAAAGCATCAGGCAATGTGAGATTGACATAATATTGTATCTAATATTGAGTGTTTTATTATCTACGTTTAAATCTTGTATTGTGCATAGATTTTTATTTTTTAATAATTTTTTAATAAACAATGAGAGCTGATTTTATAGTTTTTTGAAGGTTATTCAAGGTTGTTTTGATAACATATGTATGTCAGTCAGAAGTCTTTTGGAGCTGACTGTGTAAAGATAAATATTTAACCCAAAATATATTAAAGATATAAATTTCCTTTTCTATATAATTTTTGTATCCGGTATTTGTTTCATAGATTACCATTTCATAAAGAAACAAAGGAGTCGCGTAGTTCAGTTAATAAATTAGGAAAGATTATATCTAATAACGTATTGGATAAAATTATATCCATTGTGATGTATAACTGCTACATGAATGACAGCAATAAATATGCATTTTATTGTATATAGTCTGTTGTTGGAAATCTAGATAAGCCAGATCATTTTCAAGAATCTACTGAAATCATCGCAAGTTTAGAAAATTTGAACTCAGAAATACGAGAGATTTGGGATGTCTTGAACAAACGCCAGGATAGCAACATACCCCCAACACCGGCTCTTATGTATTCTTATTTGCGATGGTTGCGGTTTCATCATCTCACCGCGCAGCCTAACAGCATGCAAGGTAAAGAAATAAATATATAATGTATGCAAAAATATTATAAATATTATAAATATTATTGTAAGCCAACATAAGACGTCTCCAAAGTAATTTAATCTTATATATGATCTGATGTTCAAATTATAATAATATACAAAATAATAATTTATACAAAATAATATCTATTATTTGACAATATTATTCGTTTATACACATTGTTTCACGGAATCGGATTTACATAGCTTTTTTTAAGTGCACTGACATGTGTGCCATAAAAGAAAATTTTTTTAATAATCTGGTTATTTGTGCTTTTGTTTGTAAAAAAGATTGTAAATACGTTTACTTTTTTTAGGTGCCTTTGGTACGCCCAACATACAATCCAACATTTTATCTCAATTAACCGCTGCGCAACCTCCTACTACCACGACTCAGAATATTATCGCTCAATACGGCCCTAATAGCGGTTTTACCACGAGCGTTGGTACAGTCGAGAGAAACGCTTCGAATTTGATGGAAAGGACCAGAAACCTAAGAGATTGGCTACGCCAAGCTCGTGTCGAAACTACGGACCTGATCAGTCCGGGTCAAGCAACCCTCTAAATTAACGTCCAGAAAAAAAAAGTTCCCTCTTTTTTCAAATCTCTTTCCTTCTGCAAAGTTAATCTTTATTCTCAAACGTATGACTTCTTATTAAACGTATGACTTTGAATCAAATATTAGTTGTAAGTATAATATTGTCAGTACTTAATTAATGATAATTGATTAGCGTAATATTTTTATAGAATAGCTTATTTCGTGCAATGTACTTCTCAAGTCTATTTATTTCACGTGGATTATAATTAGGAATCAGTTGGAAACAATTTTGCAATCTCTCGTTAGAAATCGTCAGATCCTTTTAAAGTGTGTGATAATCCTGTCCGATACATGAATATACAATATTATCATATATCCCGATTTGTACGGATTTCAAATTTGCGCTCGCTTGCTGCTCCGAATCTTGTTTCCTTCGTTACTGAATCGACGATCAAAACTATCAAAAATATTGTATGTGTCATTGCGATAAATAATTTATGTGTGAGAGAGAATAAAGTTGAGCGTGATAACTGTGATGTAAATGCATGTAATTTCTAATTATTATTTAGAGCAACGTTCTTTAATTATTCGAGCTCTTTAGTCATGGATTTAATTAATTACTCTTCGATAAAATTGAATCAATTCAATCGATAAATTTGATCATGCGTTTCTCGAATCTTATAAATCGACACTACAACATTGCAATGTTTATTGTTTTGTAACCGTATTTCATCCGCATACACAGAGAGTGAATCCGTAATACATAGCAAAAGAAGTATATGTGCAAATGTTTACCAATTCAAATAAAGCGTCTCAAGTGGCGAGACTCTTGCCTTCTTGAGTCTTTTAGAACAAAATATTGTGAATATAAACAAAATGAATATTGTTTTGCACGATATTAAAAGGAATTAAGAAATTATCTTAGAAAAGTTAGTTCCCTCTTTTGTCTTCCAGCGCGCGAGTTTTGAATTTAATCAGTTCTACTTTCAGCGTAAGCATATATCTATGCGCGATGACACATGTGCTTTGACTTTCGGTAAATATAAACTTTATATATTATGGCTCTGTACGTGTAAAGTTTGTAAATTAATGTTACAGGGTGGATGCGTATGCGCGTATCTATGGATGGGATCTTTATGAAACGCGTTTGTAAATACGTATTTCGATATACATATGTTATCAAAGTTAAGAGAGATGTCTCTCTCGTGCGGTACAATGCATGTTATAATGTACGATAATGCATGATATAACGACTCGTTTCTTCGATAGGCTGTTGATTCTCTGTATATTTTCGAGATCGATTTTTCGATTTAGAATGTAACATGTGCGCGCGTGCGCATGTGTTGTAATATAATATAACTATATTATATATATTAGTCTAAAATTATTAATCGCGTTCAAGAAGAAATATCTACATTATATTATAATTGATATATAATTGATCGTGCGCGATATTCTAATGACTACCAAATCACTTGTGATTTTTATGGAACTCGAATCAAAATATTATCATAGATATTCTATCATAATACTTTATAAAAGACTTTATAGATTTCTATAATTTATATCTTTTATACATAAGTCAAATTTTGGATATTTATGTTGAATATGTGCATTGCTTGTGCGATAAGAAACAAAGCTTATAAGATATATGCGCAAGATGGTTGCTACTATTTTTTAAAACTATTATTAATGATCGTGAATATCGCGCGCAATCGTGGTAAAATGCCTCTATGCTTAATCAGTCATTTTTCAAATGCCAAAACTTTCTCTTAATTAGCAAATGCTAGATATCACACTATATATATATTATGTAAATTATATATTAAATAGAGAATTAAACATATGCCAAACATTTTTTTTTATGTCGATCGAATTTCTTCAGCGACGATAACTTCACTGTATTGACTTTGGACAACCTTTAGAGAAAGTTGATGATATAACCACATAGCGTATATATAATGTCAATCAATATCGTGATCTCATTAAATGTATGATGTAGACTAATTGACGATTGTATACTTTGGAATGTAGATATAATATTGAATTGAATAATTATACTTTATGTGCGTGCGTGTGTGTAATTTCTAATTTGTGTTAAGTCGAAATTATGAAGAGAATTTTCTTTTATTAAAAGATATAATTATCTACTAGTAAAATTTTTATTTAGTTTATGAGAAATAATGTTTCCCTAATTTTTGGGATACTTAGTAAACGGATACGTGGTAAATATACGCAAATTGTACATTATTTTAAACGCAAGACATTATGTGAGAGAGATTAGCATTATAAATTTTTATACTTTACTTTTGTGTTATACATTATATCGGAGATGATTATTAATGATAGCCATTGATGAGAATTCTAAACATTAATGTGCAAAGAATGATAAAGCAATATGAATAGAAAATCTATATAAAATGTACAATTGTATTATGTAATATATTTATTACTTTTTGTTATTTCTATATTATTATATACATATAAATATAGTATGTATATATATACATATATATACAAGAGGCGTTTATAAAATACGTACCTTATAAAAATGAAAGAATGAAATGGTTGAAACTGTGCACATTTATGACACCAAGGAAATGACATCATAAAAATTTGATTTTTTTATATCATGTTCTTCAAACATGTAAAAATGTTTCCGCAAAGTTTCAAAACGATTTACTTGCTCGTTTTGCAATTATTATTAAAAAACCACCGTGATTATCGGTTTGACGCGATATCGACTATGGAACGTGACAACAACCTTATCTCTCAAAAATCTGTACATTTTCTTTGAAACCGAGATCTATTTACATTGAAGAATACTTTGAACTATAATTTCGTGAATTTCTTACAATTTTTGGTTTATTAGAATTCGTGTTCTGTCCAATTTAAACTTTTTGATGTTTTGGATTAACTTTTGGGAGAGAGGATCCAATACATCCTTAACTCCGTTCATCCGAGATTGCAATTTATGCTGAAGGAGAGCACTGACAATCGACTGAATTTTCTTGATGTTACTATTATTATTAGAGATAATTTTATTGAATTTGATTGGTATCTCAAACCTATTTTTTCAGGTAAATACATTAATTATGAATCTCAACACCCTTTCTGCCATAAAAAGGACACCATCATGTGCTTTTAATTAATAGAGCAGTCTAATTATCTCATCCAAGATTTCAACAAAAAAATTTTGATTTTGTGATTAGTATTTTACTTGATAATTCATTATCTCTTATTTTTCAAGTTCTTCACTCGAGACTGAAAACGTTATTTAACAATAAGGAGAAAAAGATGAAGCATGAACGAAATGTTACTATTGATGATAGCATGGATCGCCTTACGTTTGTTCCGGGTTTTTCAAAGCAATTTAGGCGTGATTCGTGATCAGAATGTAATAATGTCTTACATCGGCTTGTATAAATATTTGCTTTTTTATTAAAGTTTATAAAGACTTCCTGTCGAAACATTTATGAAGAAAAGTGATGTATAAAATAGCATGTAAAGACTGTGATGCGTCTAATGTAGGCCAAACGGATAGATTATTAAAAACACGTATCAATGATCCAGTAATCATATCAATAGAAACACTTCGCAACATTCTATGATTGTTGAATCACGAGTTTGATCGAGATGAAGTTAAAATTTTGGATGAAGAAGTTATTTTAAATAAGAGATTATTATCAAAAACGCTGTTTATTTAGCGACAAAAAAGTCTCAACCGATAAATGGATACCGAATGTCTGCATCATACATACGCAACTATTGTAGAACACTTAACTAAGATTTAAAAGCCCCGCGCTCTTCTCGAGACGTCTTTTTTCCCCACTTACGTACTTTTCCATCACATGCACACTGGTGAGTTAATTATGTTTCATCTGTTTATATTTTACAACCTCATTACTGTTTTGTATATCGCTGACATTATGACATGTGTGTTTTTCGCTCTTTGTTCTTCATCTCGTCTTCAATCGCTTGGGGGGGGGGGGAGAGAGAGAGAGAGAGAGAGAGAGAGAGAGAGAGAGAGAGAGAGAGAGAGAGAGAGAGAGTGTCTCCTCTTTAACTACACTTATCTTCCATCTAAATTTTTACATTATTTTTTCCAGCTTTCACGATTATTAATTGTTCGACATTTCAGACTATTCTCATCATCGTAGACATAAACCGGGGTTGAGGATCAAGACACATGAATTTTTGTAATTCTTTGTCAATCGGTCTGCTGAAGATGGTCCCAAAAAGAACCGAAACGTTCAAGTTAATTAAAGAAGATTTTAAGATAAGTTTGCTGCGTTTATTTTTTCTGTGCCTGGCTCTTATTAATCCATTTTTTACCTGAATACTTTTTAAATGAAAACAATTTAAAATTAACGAATGAGCGCTCTGAATGAGGTTACGTATGAATTAAGAACAATGTAAAAATTAATTTTATGACAAATATACATGATATCTCAATATCGCTATTTTGAATACAACTTATTTAATAAGATAACATTTTCTAACTGATACCACTGAAGCAACGGCTGAAAATAAAATAAATAGATTAGATAGCGTGTAATTTTTATCTAAAATGTTGTCCAACGTTCGGAAGATGTTTATGGCCCTGAAAAGGGCCGATTAAATGTTTTTAAGCATATGTTCGAAATGCAATGTTGTTACAACATTTTTGATCAAAATTATTCACATATTTTCTAATCTATTTGTTTTATTTTCAGTTGTCTCTCCAGTAATATCAGTTAAAAATTGTTTTCTTATTAAGTAAGTTTTATTCAAAATAGCAATATTTAGATATGCATAGTTTGTTATAAAATATTTAGTTAATTAGTAAAACAACATGCACGCCCTTCTTTGCGCGCGCCGTCCCTGATTTATGTATAATGTAGAGCGCTCATTAATTAGCTTTAAATTGCTCTCATTTAAGAAGTACTCTGCTCGGACGCAATTCTGCTAGAAGAAAAAAATTGCTTTTTAGGACACATACAATCACGCTGTGCATTCCGTGTCCACGTATTCTAGGACACTCTATATACATATAAACATATATGTATGCGTGTGTGTATGTGTATAAATTTAATTTTATTAAACATTTAATATATTGCTTTGTTTCTACTTAAATAACATATCTTAACTTTTTTAATTGAAAAATTAATCAATTTTTTAACCAGGCAATAAGATTGCAAAGTGTAGGAATTATTTTGTATTAACATCATCTTTATTACATCGTGAATATCTTTTATGCATCTAAACGAAATATCAAATAACAAAATTGACCAGAGAATATATTATTAAAACCATATCCGATGGTTTTAATAATATATTCTCTGGCCAATTTTGTTATTTGATATTTCGTTTGGGACACCCTATATATAATAATAATACATTATAATTATTTATTATATATTTTAATTATATGAATAATTTTCGATGAATGTCTTTTTTTTATATAAAAAATAAATAAGAATATTACTAATTTTTAGAACATTTTAATATGTCATACATATACATGTAATATATACATATATATAAAGGGAGAAAGAAAAAATTTTTTCCTCATTCTGAAATCAAAAAATATAATGCGCTACTAGAAATATTTATTTTTCTTACAATTAGTGTAAGAATCTTTGAATTTCCTGACGAAAAAAATTTCATCTCTTTTCCTCACTTCCAGGCAACGATAACTGTTATTGCGATGAAAATAAATTACAATCAATATGATTATTCTCGCATTCGTCGCTGTTTGTTTCAAATTCCTCTTTAGACGGTAGCCACGCCATTAATCGATGCATATGATCCTGAGATTTATTATTAAGGGAATTTTGCGCTGCTCTTATGACCGGAGATGATTTGCATATCAATAATCTAATACAGGCAGAATCAGGAGCAGCTATTCTTGCTATCAGCTGATTTGGTAGATTCGGATTTCTCGCTTGATCAATCAAATTTTGAATCTATCGAACAGAATTAAAAAATGTGTTGCAATTGTATTGTATTCTTTTATATTATAAATGTATTTTAATTTTACGTTAATTTTAGATTTAAATGTACAACTATTATCAGGTCACATGTGCAATATAATGTTTACTATGTAAATTATAATTATATGTGGTAAAATTTTAATATTTAAGAGTTGTTAAAAATTATAGGTTTGATCTTAGGTTTGATTAGAAATATTGATTAAAAATCGATAAAAACTTGAATAAACTAAATCCAAGCAATCTTTCCAACCATTATTTAAATCAGAATCAAAATCAGGTTCAACGTTCGAAATCACGTTTACAACTTACTTTTTCATTTTTATTTTCTAAAGTAAATTTTAATGGATCCCAAGCGAGTGCTTCATCATCTATATTTTTGGCAATATTTTCTTGTGATTTTAATCCAAAGAGCGAACTTATCTGTTAAAAGGAATAAAAGAAACATGCTGAATTTAGTGTAAATATAAAAAATATTTGTACTGCATAATATTGCATAATATAAATATTGGTATTGCGAATAGTTATATGTATATATATACATATATAGTTTTATATATATTTGTATATATATGTATATATATATATATATATATATATATAATTTACCATCTGTGCAAGAAATATGACGCTGTTGACTGCGATTGCTGCGACTTTTTGCGAATCAAGTCCAATAAGCTGAAAGAATGCAGAAACGAGATTTGAAGGACCAAATGGCTGTTTTGCATCATTATTTTCATCGTCACCTCGCTTCTGCTTTTGTTTGTGACCTAAACTCTTAGATACTAGATCGGCAATGTCCTTAGCCGTTTCCAGATAGTTACTTGCGTATTGCAAACCTGTTTTTATCTTATCCAGAACATCTGAAATTAAGGCACTTAATTGTTTTCAGAATACAATTTATTTTTAATATCGACTTCCTAAGGTAATTTGTAAAATATTTTTATAATAAATTATTAATGCTAATTATTAACTATAATAAGTTAAACACTTTCTACACTTGTACAAAAATGTTAAATTTCTAAAATATTTCGTAAAATCTTTTTGCATAGAAAGATTTCATTCTAAACTACAATAAAAAAACACGTGAAATTTATCTTCTATCTATTTCTTATTGTTTCAATATCTTATTTATTTTAATTATATTAATATTAAACCATTGCTAATATGTGTGTATGTGTAATATTTCTTTTTATTAAAATTTTTATTATAATATTTAATTAATTGAGAACAAATTTGATGACTTATACACACACACAAAATCTATATTATATATAATATATATATATAATATATATATAATAGACAATGAGAATTATATATAATATATATATAATAGACAATGAGTATTTGCATATATGTATATAAGAAAACATCAACCACAATATTTGTATATATATAACAAAACATCAACCACAGCAATAATTTCTATAGTTTTATAGATTAATTTTTAAAAAGAAAAATAATCTCTCACCTTCTGTTTTTGCGAGCTGTACATTATCAAATATAGTTATCCAAATAACACAAAAGAGGAGACACGAGATGCTGGACATTTCGTCGATTCTAACTACCCAACAGTACTGAGACTATCGAGGATCTTGCTAAAGCAGACCATAACGGGTGTTTTGCGTTAATTATGCGTTTATTTCTATTCCGCTGCGTCTCCGACGGAGCTCAAATTGAGTCATCTGTTACGCGATTGTCGCTCTTCTTGCTTCGCTAGCCAAGCGCGAGGAAACGGCATCCGCAGCATGTTTCGCGGCATGATTTAGTCACATTCCTGTTAGAAGTCAGTAGAAAGGCTGACTAAGGTGACGAAAGTGCTGGAAGTAACAGTTGAAACTTTGCATTGTTATCATCATCTTAATTATAGAATCTGTTCGAAAAGTGTTTAATATATCAAGCAGAAGTTCCTTAAAATTTGTTGTCAGAAGTTGGAATATTTAAAAGAAGCGTATATATAATTATTATATAATAATAAATATTTTTATTTTTTAGCAAGTTACATTAGAATACAACAGAAATCAAACAAATAGAAATAACAAACAGAAACCAAAGTGTGAATAAATACAAAGTAGGTCGGGAAACGTAATAGAACCTAAAATGCTGTTATTTTTTATGCAAAAATAAACTAAAAATGTTAAGTAAAATTTTTTTATGCAAGATTTTGTTTCTGAAAAGAATGACTTAAAAATTCGGAAAATTAATAATATATTTATTTTTCTTTTTTGAGCTTGAATGATCTCTGATGACTTTGCATCATATATTGTTTTGACAGCGACTATTAATACATAAATATGACAATCTTACATTCTACTTAATCAAATGATTTAAAATAATTTAAATTACTAAAGAGAGAGAGGGGGGGGCGGGAGGGCGGGAGGGAGGGAGAGAGAGAAGAGAGAAAAAACGAGAAAGAAAAGAAAGAATTAAAAGTGTAAATTATTAAGATAAATAAACTAAAATTATTTTTTCAATATTGTGTTTTTCGGTACAATTGTTACTGTTGAAGTAAATTTGATAATTTATAATCCAAGATTAGAAATTATTTAAGTTTAAAGAAACGTTTTTCTTATTTCGAATTTTCAAAGTCAATTTTCTCGGGAACAAAATATTGTAAAATAAAATGTTATTTTACATTTTTGACTTTTTTCTGTACGGGAAATCTTTAAGTTATACATTTCTTGATATATCTTATATACCGGTGCATACAATATATGATTTTTCTCTTATTTACAAATTTCAGAAGATTTAGCTATGTATTGCAGTTTGCTAATATTTTATGCATATTGCATTTTAAAAATGGCATCCGGGGAACAATCACTTTTATATCTGGATGAGGTTCGCAGTTTAAGTGAACTGCCAATGGATAAACTGATCCAAATAAAATCTTCCCTTGGAAGCGCGGGAAATGGTAAATTATTATAAACTTTTCGTTAAATAATTCACAATTTAATATTAGCAAAATCATTTTTTAATATTATTATATTATTACTTATTATTATATTATTTAGAAATAATCTTGATATAATATATGTTACGCAGAGATATTTTTAACCTGTTTATACCTGTTATTTGCAGATATTACTGATGAAAATGAAAACGCGCGCGAAGATGTATCTAGTAGAAGATTATCGATGACAATGCCAATGGCTTTGCCATTGAAGAAAAGTATTAGCAAGAAGCCTACGCGGCGATATGAGCACTACGATGAAAAAGGCAAAGACACGAAGATTTCAAAGATCTTTCAGCTGGCAATAACTGCACTTTCGTTTCTCGCATTTGGTGGTTATCTTCTTACCCTTATAATAACAGCAATTCGTCGCAATATGGCCAATAATGCAGCAACAAACGGGAATGTCGTCATATTTTCGGTAAGACACATCATTATTATATTACTGATATTATATATATATATATATATATATATATATATATATAAATATACTAAATATATTATATATATTTATTATACATATTATATATTATATATATAATAATATATTTAATATATATAATATATAATATATTTAGAATATGTAATATATAATATATAACATATTATATATAATAATATATATATATGTATATATTTCTATAAAAAATAGTTTATTCTCTTTTAAAAAGTCTTTTGTAGTGGACTGCTGATATAGTTTACGAAATCTTGACTTATAATATGTCATAAAAATACAAATAAATTCTTGATAAATAATCAATCGATCATACACAAATTACTAATTATTTTTTCTAGAATCTGCAAAATCTACAGAATAAATTAAATCGTCCCAAGCGTAACATTTTAATATTCAATCCAATGGAGAATAATTTTGAAACTGACAAACTTTATGAAGGAATGATTATGCTCTCGAGAAGTTATGCCTTATACAATTGATTACAAGCTATATAAAAATGTTATATTTTAGGAAGATTTATTATTTAGATATATTTATAATATTATAGCAAAAATTTAAAATTTATAACTAATCTAATATAAAGCAAGTCAATAGTAGCAAATATTTTACAAAAAATAAAACAAATTTGTGTAAAAAATATAAATTTTTTATTACAATTAACTTAATAAAATATTATTTTTTATTATTTATTAAATTAATTATTTATTTCGTGGATTAAATCAACATATATGTGTATATACAGCACATCGTAATAGAATTTTATATCAAATTAAGTAAGTATTTCATAATTAATTTTGCAAAAGAATTTTTTCAATTTTCACAGTTTGACTAACACAAGAATTATTTGTGCCAATCGATTAACTGAATTCGAAGAGTGCTTATCACATGAATCTGATGACAAACCTTCGAAAATCCTAAAACCTAATAAAATCGAATAGAGAACCGCGATGTGTACATATCTCGAAAAATATTCTTAGCATGTGGGTAGAAAGGCAGCTTCAAACATGGCTCTTCAAATAAACACCTAAGTGACTGTGTACTTCGCAGACCTCTACACGCAAAAATAACCATATGGCTCTTCCAGAGATATCATCGACTACACATACATCTCTATATCATTGTTCCACTGATATATGCAATTTTTTATAACATACCAAGCTCTTCGGAATTCAATCCATTTCTGATTACGTGTCATTCATGTTCAAAAGTAGCGATTATGAGGCGACTACACAAGTTATAATATTTTACATTTTGTCGTAGTCATTCAATTAATCTACATCTGAAGATTTATATTTTTTAATTAGCCGAGCCAAACATGATTTTAAATGAACAATATTAGAGTCTTAAACATATTTAATTATTATATAAGCTTAATTATGTATACATATATATATATATACACACATAATTATATATATATATACAATATGTGAGTATATATGTGTATATATTGATGCTAGAAAATTTAGCAATGAAATAATATTAATTATTTTTTTATTTGAATCTTTGAAAATCTTGTAAGGCCGCTGAGAAATATCTTATAAGACATTCAAACATCTGAAAAAGGAAAGAAATATGAAATATCAAATTGAAGAGTTTATTCGTAGAGTAAAAAATCTAATCTAACCAGCGATTTAATGTAAATTTTAAACGCAATCTATCATTACACTATTATAAATGTATCATTGACTCTTTAGCTTCTCAAAGAGTATTTCTCGCGACGCGAAGAATATTATTTTGATGAAACTTGTATTCGACCGCCGCCGACATATCACTTGGTCGGACCAATCTTCTTGCGGTTCCGCCTACCAGTATTTTCGTGGGCCAATCCAGTTAATCCAGTTAAATCACAACTGGCAGCACGGTGATTTTTTTTTTCAACCAGAAATCTCTTCTTCACATGGCACAGTCTCATTCATTCATTCACTTTTATGCTGTTCTGCAGTTCTCTCAAATATTTTTTCCAAAAGTGATAATTCTTTGTTAAAGGAGTTGTTAATTTGAATTCCATGCTCAAACTAGTTTTTTTCTATTAAAGTTATACTTAATGCATATACACATAATAATAGTATCACGAAGAGTGAGTACAGTGAATTGAAGTGAACAGTGAAGAAATAATAGTTATTTATAAATATCGTTAAAATCTATTTTATACTAATTTTGATAATAATTCTTAGTGTAGCAATATATGTATTGTGTATGAATAGACGCAACATATGTAAAATAGTAACGTGTAGTTTCGACTAGTGACGTGAGCGCAATTGATAGCGCCATTTGCAATTTGAACGAATTCGTGAAAAAGAAGATGATTGGCAGTACTCACCTTATGAATAACTCTAATTCTAAACAATTGAAATTTGGCATGGACCGTATATTATCGAATGAAATTCGCACAAAGAAAACAGGTAAAAGTTGATACACAACATTTAGAAGTTATATGTAATTTGTAGCATATAATTAAATAGAATCTTGCTTTTGTATATAATTTTCACAATTGATTTATGATAAAAAAACTACCTATTTTGAATAACTTTAATATATTAACTTGTTACATATTTCTTTAGTTAAAAATCTATTTAATATATTAGCTTTCTGTCTAATATGTATTTTCTTAAACAAAAATCGTAATTGTGATCTTAACGTATTCTCATTGTATAACATAATTATATATATATGTATATATATATATATATATATATATATATATATGTACGTGTAATAATGTATGTAATATATGTAAAATATATATATATATATATATAATATATTACAATAATAACATTTTATGTGCGTTTTATATTGCCCATTACATATCTCATATTCTTAAAACGCGAATTTCTTTTAATTCTTCGAAACTGATACGTTGATAGATATTCTTAAGCCACTTGCGATACAACTTCCACCAATATGTTGCGCTTGTATTGAAAGTTGCGGCCAATGCAAAAGTATCAGAGCTTGCATGTCATTTCCGCATGCCCATTCATCATTATCCGAGGGCATCACATCTACGTCTACTGGAGTAATGGAGTTAGGAACTTTATATCGACCAGCATCATTACGTCCTGTACTAAGAAGTGAGTCATAATAAGCTATACTTAATATTGCATAGCTTTCTCAAAATTTGCAGACAACTATATATGTTCTAGAAAAAAATTATATACATATATATATATGTATATATATTAGGTATTTTCGCAATTATATAGATTCATTGGAGATAACTTTTTTTTATCAAAAAATTTATCAAACTGTATTATTTTATTGCATCTTTGTGATTTTTATTATATAGTATTGTAATTTTATAAATTTTAAGTTAAAATTCTATTAAGAGAGAAAGAAAGAAATAAAATCTTGATAAAATTAAGAATATGATTTTGTCATCTATTTTGTTCTTGGAAGCTTAATTTGTCGAAAGTTATTTATTTTTTCATATTCTAAAGATAGACTTTATACTTTGAATGAGAAAGTTATGTAAATATACGCTAAAATCTTCTTACCCGTAATATAGTTAATTAACAATTTATTAATTAAATTTAAACGCGAGCATGATTAATCTTTGTAGAAATTCATAAGATTACTTTAAGAAGATCTGACCGAGAGTCACAGATTACGTCATTAACAAATGTTACCATATGGACACATTATTTTGTCCCTCTGATATCCAGGAGCAAGTAAAGCAAAATATTTACGTGTCAGTGTATTCTCGTGTTTCCTGTCTGTGTTTAAACGACATCTTAAGTGCCACCGAGCGTTTATACGCATGGTGTAAACGGCGGTTTCAATATGCATTTTCTCAGTTGGTTATTATAAAATTCGACAGAGCCCACATCTCTTCTTATTAGCTATTTTGTTATTATTAATGTAACATGTCATAAAATTTTATATAAAATAAAATAAAATTTCATATAAAAATAAATAAATATGGAGAGGTAATAAATAATAAAAAAATGTATGCTAATGCACATTTAAACTCGTTCTTCATAATCTGCGTTTTCATAAGATTCAATGTAACGAATATTATTAAAATAATAAGTTTATAAAAGTAATATATATATAAATCAATATTTAAATTATTATCAATTTATTGTGTGATTATTAAGAACATTTGAGACATAATCTATTTTTTATTACTTTTTTCAACATTTTGATATCAACATACTAGTTTAAATGATTATATTAACTCTTTATTTAGCGTGAATCAATGAAATGTAGCGGAATTCATGAATTAGAAATATACGCTCAAAGATTAACATAGAAATCCCAAAATAACTGTGATGTTAGAGGTATCTGTTCGAATTTGTACGAAGATTTGGCTGAGTGGGAGAGCACCACACTGTTTAAATACGCGTACAGATGTTGTATACTTTCGTGCGGCTGTAAATCAGCCCGAAGTATCCCATCTTGGAGGCTTCTTCGGACTGATTGTGAGATCTGTAGAAACTGATACCCAAAGAGCCAAAAGTAACGTTTACCTCTCATGACGCTTCTCCACTTAATTCGCAGTTCTTTTTTCCTTTTTCTATAATGTAAAAGCTTTGGAAAATATTTGTAATAAATATTTTATAATAAATAATTAATAATACTTGTAACAAATATTTTAAATATTTTATATAAAGAGTTCTCGATTTTTTACATTTATTTTTTATTTATATTTATGACAGATTAAAGATATTTAATTTCATTAAGATAAAGCTTTTAACGTTATCACACACAAATATATAAAGTTAAAAAACTAGACTAAAAAAATTAAAATTTTAAATTTTACCTATCTTAATTATAAACGGCCACAATTAATAAGAGAGCGCAATGTTTTTCATGGGTTGTATAAATGAATGTAAAGAAGGAAAGCTACACGGGCCAAAGTTTTTTTCTCAATCATTTTTTGATCGGAATGCTATACTTATTATATTCATGATTATGATACAGAATTAAAAATAAAATTTATTGTTAGATAAATTCAGATAACACATTTTCCAGCACCTATATCATCTTCCTCAACGATGAATTCTTCCGAAACAAACACACGAAGAAAGAGGTCGTGGTCCAGAGCCGTGTTTAGCTCATTACAGCGAAAAGGCTTGGAAAGGAGATTTTCGTTACAAAAGTACATCACAAAACCAGACAGACGACAATTGGCAGCGACTTTAGGTTTAACAGATGCACAGGTTACATATTATTTATAAAATAAAATCTCTAGTACGTTTAAAAAAAATAAAATCTCATAAATAACATTCATAATATTGCATAAAAGAAAATTTTTAAGGAAATAATATCAATAATAGAAATGATTATTTATTTATTTTATTGTTAATTAATAGAGCTTGCTTTTACGTCGTTAGGTCAAAGTTTGGTTTCAAAATCGTCGGATGAAATGGCGACATACAAGAGAGAGCGAGAGTGCTGCTGGTCCAGATTCCACACAAAAAGATTTTTCGCAAAAATTAATTAAACCCAACGCTAATAATACGACACAAAACGAAGAAGATGTAGAAATCGATGTAGATTTATAAAACTTTCTTATACATATATATATACATATATATGTGTAAAAAGAAATAATTCTGGCTTTTTAATAATACATTTAAAAATTCATCAAAAAAGTTTTGAACATTAGAAGAATTGTTATTATAATAACAACATTATATAATGTATATTAAATAATGTGTAAGCAATATCACAGTGTGTGATCAATAATGTGTGCAATAATTGCGTATCCATCTTTTAAAGGAATATATGATCGAAAGGATAATATACGATCTTAAAGTTCAATTTTGTGAATATCTAAATAATGATTGAGTTAATAATATAATAAAGTAAGTTTATTATAAGAAATATTTTTTATGTAAAAAAATAATTTACAATATAATAGACTTGTCGTACTTATATTAATGGCTTGGGGTATATATATATAAATTTGTTAATGCTTTATAATTATAAAGGCTTCGAGAATAATCAGTAAAAAGATAATGAAAATGGCAATAAGAGCCAGCGCAGTAATTAGGACGAAAATAATTTTATTATGAACTAAAAGATGTTTCAAACATATATGCGTACATTTCGATCCTTTTTTGGATCATCTTTAGCTCAGTATTAAAAAGGAAAGTCTATAAATGAAATTACATTTACTGTCTTGACTGAGTTTGACTTTGTAATTTCGTTTATGGACTTTTCTTTTCAATACTGCACTGAAGAAGGTCCAAAAAAGGAGAGCGAAACGTACGCCTATATGTCGGATTTTAAATATATTTTAATTCATAAAATTATTTACACTCTAATTACTGCGTTGGCTCTTATTGCCATTTTCACTATCTTTTCATTGATTAATGGTTTATAGCGTAAAAATATTTTTTTAATATTTAATATTAAATCTCCAAAATTGTAAAACAACATATATATTAATATCAGAGAATGAATTTATAGTCAATACGATTTTCTATTTTTTTCGATATACTTCCGCGGCAACGACTTTGTTATTCTTTCTTTTATCGACGCAACGACTTATGGCTCAATTGCCATTATATGCGATAATATTTCACAATCATTTTAGTTTTTCTAAGCTGTATATTTAGTAGCAGGTATGTAAAAATTTAACTCCCTAAATATATATATATATATATATATATATGTATGTATGTATATATTACATATACATATATTACATATATATTTACTCGCGACTGTGTTTGTAATTGTATGTTATTATATATTTACTCGCATTTGTGATTTTACAAATATTTGTAATGCTACAAATATTTATTTGGCTTGATTTTCTTATTTAGGGGATAAACAACGTCTTATAAAAATATCATAATTGCAAAGATGATACATTGCTTAATGCGATCTACTTTCGTCACCCGATATCTTTCTTTGCAAGTATACGAAACATGTTTTTATCGCTCAACAACGAAACTAGCAGACACATTGGCAGTTAACGAGGAAAGAAAATGCGTACCACTCAATACCAATGACATAATAAGTGAGAAATATGGTGCTTAATTACTCGATGCTTAATTGCATATATTTAATAACTTTCAATGGATTTAAATTAAATTATAAAATGTGTTTCGCTAAATTGTGCTTCTGCTAATCTAAAAAGAGGATTATTGCAACAGTTGTAATATTAATGGCCATTGATCTCGTATCTCAAACTTCTTTTTAGCCGCCACCGTGGCGCAATCACATGCAATTCCGGCAATGAGTGCAACTGTGACGTCATCGAAAGCGATGCCATTATTAGAGACAGTGAATCCCGAGATAGCCATAGAAGACTTTGAAATTTCAGCATCAAAGATTATGCCACTTGGTCATGTAGATAAGACGCCGTTGCCGTTTGAGAAGATTCCTGGTCCGATGATACTCAAGTTATGGGAAAAATACTGGAGATACGTGCCACTTCTGGGTACGCAACTGTTTTGCAGTCTGCTAATCAGCAGATTTACCCAGGGTATGATCCCTTGAAGTTCAATTGCTTGAAATTCGAAGAGTTATTTTGTATTTTTTAATTAACCATTGAATAAAAAATATATGATTTTGTGATGTGGGCAGAATGTAAATAAATTTTAGCTCTTCGAATTTTAGGCAAATTGCCGCCAGAGTCGCGAAAAATTACGTATAACATAAAGTGCACGCAAAGTTTTCCGAATTTATAGATACACACACACACACACACACACACACACACACACACACACACACACACACACATATATAGATGTATATTTTAAAAAATTGCATATTTATACGTTTACTGTTCATAGAAAGAAAGAACAAAGAAACAACTATTTTTTTTTATATCAATGAATAAAACAAATATTTTTATATTATATAATAAAATGTAGTATACATATGTATATATATATATACATATAATAATGTTATATATATATATATATGTTGTTCTAATTTTAAAGAAAATTTATATTATAACAATAATATTTTTTTGTTTTAAAGATATATACATATATCTTTAGAACAAAAAAAATTAATGTTATAATATAATTTTTTTAAAATTATTGACAAATTATTATAGAAACACTTGGACGAACGAATACAAAGGAACATTAAAATTAATTATATATAATAGATAAAAATAAAATTAAAAGTTAACTAAAAATTAATATAAAATTTACAGTGTATTTTGTATTCTGATGGCTAAAAACATTTTATGGATTACTTTGCAGGACGATTATCTTGGAATCGCAATGTCACGCCTATTAAGTATTTATTCGATGAGTATGGATGCATCGTGAGGATTAATGGCCCGTTTGTGAATGACATAGTTATGATTCACAGGTGAGATATTACAATTATCATGTTCATCTTGAAGCAAAAATTTGTCAATTGTTTTAGGCCCGAGCATATAGCGGAAGTTTTCAAGCAAGAGAGTGAGTTGCCTGTTCGTAGTGGCATCGACATTCTTCAACATTACCGCCTTAATCATCGGAAATATCGTTCCGCTGGGCCATTCTCTCTGCATAAGTATAATATAATTGACTTTATATAGAATATATAATGCAGGTTAAAATATATTAAAAAATAATAAATCTAATTATATTTACAAAAAATCCATCGATATCATAAGCAAAACATTTTTCTTAAATTAAATAAATGTATGAATTTAATCATATTTGTTTATTCATATTTATATAAAAGTATTTATATAATTTTTATAAAAATATTATTCTACGTTTATAAGACATTAAACAATGCAATAATTTAGTAAACTTATAAAATATCAGACAAGGTTTGGAGTGGTTAGAAGTGAAAGAGAAAGTTGACCGGCCGTTACATGAAACAATTTCGAATTATATCGGAAAACTGAATTCAGTGTGTGGCGAACTTGTTAACAAAATTCGTAATATACGCAATCGACAAGACGAGGTATGCTACATGTTAACAAATTAAATTTAATGTTAAAAAATTTAATGTATAGTAATGTTAATTGTCTTAAATCTAACGCATAACACACAAAATAACATTTCCAGAGTTGGGGAAAATTATATAAAAACAACCTTTTATGTATGTGCGTGTAAATCTCATAAAATTATATCAAGTATAAACGATGATTGTGCGAATAAATTTTACAAAGATGATAATGCTTGATTACACATAATACTATCAAACGTATATAATAACTTGAAAAGTAATAATTTAGTTAGTATTTGAACAACAGGTACCAACGAACTTTCATCAGGACCTCACCGCATGGGGTATGGAATGCTTTTATGAAATGATGTTCAATAAGCACCTCGGTTTTCTCGATTCCTCGAAATCAACGTCTGAGACCACAAAAGTTATTGATGCGTTAATTACCGCTCACATGTATATGAGTCGATGCGAAACTGGATTTCAAGTGTGGAGATTTTTCGAAACTCCATTCGCCAAAAAACTTTTTGCAGCTTGCGACATTCTTGACGAGTGAGTCAATGAAATTTAATAGAATTTTGACAACAAACTTATGAATTACTTATGAAACTATTGAATATATTATTCTGTTGTGTGTATATTTATTGAGTAGTAATAATTATATTTTTAATAATAATAATAATTATTATTATTATTATTATTATTAAAAATATAATTATTATTATACAATAAATATACACACAACAGAATAATATATTCAACTATATATATATAATAATTATAATTATAATTTTATTTTATTTATTTTTTGATTGCGTGCATTGACTACAATGGTTTTAACTTTTAGTAATATTATACTTACTTTGTACAATATACTTTATTATACTTACTTTGACTATAATAATTTGACATATTTACTCTACTTCAGGATTATTAGAAAATATATTCGCCAAGCGCAGAACAAACTGCAGGCTTCTTCGCTATCGAAGCAAGAAAAATCTCCAAATGCAGAAAAAAATTTCTCATTGCTCGAAAAGATGATGATTCGGGGTATCCATTCGGACGATATTGCTATCCTTTTAATGGACATGATTATTCTAGGCGTCCAGGCTGTAATATGCAATAATATAATACAAACGAAACAAAAATATAAATATATGTAATAACTTACTTTTTTATTTTTAGGTTATTAATTGCGAGGCGTTCCTGCTTTACTTCTTAGCGAAGAATCCTAGAATACAAAAACGGTTGTATGACGAAATTATCTCTGTTTTACCTAAAACGGATAAAACAACTATGACAAAAGAAAGCTTGGAAAACATGCTATATCTAAAAGCATGCATAAAGGAAAGCCTTAGGTAACAGAATTTATGAAAATAAAATAATAGTTTCATTACGTTAGCCTTTCTCCATTAATAATTTAAAAAACTTTAAATAGTTATATATTAATATATATATACACATAATAATAATAATATTTTTTTATGGAAGGTTGCGACCTGCATTTCCCTATTTGACGAGATTATTGTCGTCGGCAATTTCGCTACATGGATACACGATACCGAAGGGAGTAAGTTGTAAGTGTTAATTCAAGTCTATACGCAAGATAACAAATAATTTTCGTGTTCTAGACTTTCGTCATAATGGCGAATCAAATAACATCACAACGTGAGGAGAATTTTGAAGATCCTGGCAAGTATCAACCAGAAAGATGGTTGAAACAGAACGAATATGCGAGTAATCCTTACCAAGAGTATTCATGTCTACCTTTCGGCCATGGCATACGATCCTGCCTAGGAAAAGATATAGCTGAAATGCAAATGATGTTGCTCACTGCAAAGGTAAATTTTGCATGCAATAAGTGCGTAAATGTAATAGGCATGACATAATTTTATATTTTACTTCTTACAGTTGGTACGAGAATTCACAATTGAATACGATTATGCTGATATCCGAAGTCGGTTTCTTATGGTTAATGTGCCAAATAAATCATTACGTTTTCGATTCTTAGATAGGAATTAAGGGATAATAAAAAATATAATGCTTAGACAATTAGAAGAATTTAAAGAACATAATAATTAATAGATATAAGAAATATGCATCTTCATTATGATCATATTATGTAGGATTATCTTTCTGTAAAAAAAATCTGTATGAGGTAAAAGGATATATATTTTATGTCAAATTACATATATATTATTTTATTAACAGAATAATTTAAAAGTTACAATAAATATGTATTTATGTTTATATCAAATGTTAATTGTGTTAAACAGTAAATAATACTAAGAAAAGTATAATTTATATTACTTGTATGTTTTACCGATTAAAATACATATTAATTGCGACAAATAAAAGCCAAATAATTCTTGTAATTTCTGAACATATTAAATAAGTATATAAGAATATTTGCATGATAAACTAACAAGTGCAAATTTTTATTACAACGCTGTGGTTCTATAACATAGCAAACGTTTTATGAAAATACAACTCATAGATTTTTATTATAGATCTGATTCTTCTTTTACTCCTGACCCATTAGAATACGCACAGATGCCATGTACGAAAAAACGGTCGAAACATACTGAAAAATAGAAAAAAAAACTATATTATTGACAACTCTTAAGTAATGCTATATTGTGATTACTGTTGCATATAGAAAATCTGAGAAATAAATTGCAATTCAAAGAAGGAATATTAAAGATACAAAATTATTGATTATAATATAATATTAGATAAAAAGAGAAATAAAGTAAAAATATATAATACAATTTATGCTTGATAACAGTAAAGTTGCTATAATAATTTATGTTCAGAAATTATACGTCTGTTTATATGTTGAACACATATTAAAAGTAACATTTTCTTTTTACAATAAATAAATATACATATATATATATATATATATATATATATATATAAAATAAAACAAAAATGATAATAATAGTAATATATAAAATATGATACATAATAGATATATATAAAAGATGATATATAAAATATATAAAATATGATAATATATAAAATGTGATATATAATAGATATATATAAAAGATGATCGTTAAAAAAATACACTCTTACCGACGCATAATAATTCATAGACAAATTTGGTAATGCGCATGGAATTGAAACAGTGACCGGATGTTGACTTCTTAATATAACATGTATTAAAAGCTTTCGCATGGCCAAATCGTCGTCGTACCATAATGAATCGTAGACGGCTGACGCAATGTCGCTACTCTAATCAAAGTTTTTGCAAAATGCATTAGTTAAAACATTATAAATTTATATTATCTATAATATAAGTTAAGTTATAAGTTATATGCAATCTATATTTATTAAATAACTAACCATGCTCATTACATCGTCAGCTGGCCAGGCATACATGTAGAGTTCTACAAAACCGCCGAAAGCTATCATAAGGAATGTCCACTTCACTGTCCATGGCTGCCGCTGCATATATTATCATGTACATACATACATATACATACATAAATATACTATATAACGAATTATATTAAGTGAAAAAAATGAATATTTTTAATAAATTTCATGAGTAATTATTAGAGAAAGTACTTTGTTCTCTGTAAGCAATAAATGAGTACATAGAGTGATCTTATTATAAAACGGTTATTATGACGCGGAATACGTAATAATTTTTACTTGAGAGAAAATTATTTATATTATACTTACGCTTATAAAAGTAAGATAACCGAATATTACAGCGCCAATACTAAAAGTTACGCATAATAGCGCTATATAACGAACTGCGAGGGTTACTTCTTTTGCATATCTGTAAGTATTTATTGTCAGAATACTTAATTATATCCTTGATTATTACAATGCTCACTGTATATAGAATTAATACGCGATTAATTATATGATATTTTATCTTATATTAATAAAAACAAGTTGCTATAAAAATTATTTTATTCTTATAAAGATATTTTAGGATGTATTTTTAATAAGATATACCATCCAATTTTCTTAAAATTTGATAAAAATTCAGGTAACTCCAAATAAATGTATGTATGTGGAAGAAAATTCGGTACAAATAAATTTAATGAAGGTAATGTTAAACTCTAACAAGGCTAATTATTTATGAAAACATACATTTTATGAATAATCTTGATCTTGTTTGAAATATACTATATAAAGATTGAAAACGTGAGAGTAATTTGTACTTTGAACCATGTGGAAATTGCTTCTGATAATTGAGATATGTCATTTTAAAACATTTTATTTTTTGCACTTAATTTAACTTCAGCTGTCGAGATAAATTGGATAATGTATAAGATTATACTCGAGGTCATCCAAGTTTTAAAAAAACTGTAAACATATTATCAATTTTTTAATTTTTTAAATAAACTTTTTTTATAAACAAAGCAGCATTATAAGAAAAAAAATTATTTACATTTTCGATTTATTTTTGCATATCAAATTATCTCAATTGTATTGCGTCTTGCCATCCATTTTGTATAGGTGATGTGAAAAGATCGCTCAATATCGGATATTTAAAATCTTGGTAAACGTTTACTTTAGTGTAACATCCACAGATGACTTTAATATATTGTCAATGTCATGACTCTGAGTAACTTGAGTAATTAAAAAGTTTTTACTCGTCATTTATTAAAAAGTTATTAACCAATAAAGATACATTCAAAGCAAGGTTTCAACATAGATCAACAATAAAAAATTCGATATTGGACAGTAAATAGATATTACTACCTATACCACATGTACAAACTTATTGTTACCTAACACATAGGCCCGTATTCTCAGCTCACATTTATCGCTAAATGTGTCTCTAAAAGTGGCTTGTAGCCAATTAGAAGGCTTATAAGTCAAACTTAGAGGCACATTTAAAAGGCGATAAATGTGAGCTGAGAATACGGGCCATAGACTTTTATAAAATGTTTAAAAACGTCAAAAATTTCACGCAAAGCGAGGTTTACTCAATGCGATACGAGGTCGCACTAAAATATAATTATACTACAAAAATTCAGGTAGAAAATGGGCTAATAAGAGTCAGACGCAGAAATAGACGCAATAAACTTGTCTTAAGGCGCCAATACACGACGCGTGATTCGGCGAGCCTCGCGCAGCTCGTACAAGCTCGTCAATTCGTCTCATTACAAACCTTTATTGTTCTCACGGCGCGTTAATTCGCGAATCCCGCGCCGCTTGTCGTGCTGTGTACGAACTTTAAAGAAACTCATTTGTCATTTCAAAATGTCTAGTCAACGAGAACGCATCATTGCTTGTGCAGCAGCTTGCTACGTATTGATGAGTGGTGATTATTTGTTGAAGAAGAAAAAACGTAAAAGACGGTGGTGGATGGTATCATTAAATAAAAGTCGGGCTACGTAAGTTTTATATATATTCACTTATAATGTTTTTGAAACGTGCAAATGATTCATACTATTTTTGATAGTTATGCCTTATTACAGATATAACGCGACCGACATGCTATACGATTTGATCAAAGAACCTTCTGGTAAATTCCAAAATTTCTGCAGAATGTCAGCAGCAGATTTTGTATATCTACTCAACAAAATTGGCCCACAGATCGCGAAGACCGACACTAATATGAGAAAGTGTATTCCTGTTCAAGAAAGACTTGCTGTGGCACTCCGATTTTTGGCTACTGGAGACAGCTACACAAGTCTGTCTTATTTATTTAAATTTTCGGTACAAACGGTTTCTAAATGCATTGATGAAGTATGTAGTGCCTTGATACAGGAATTACAAGGGGAAATAAAGGTAAGTAATAATTTGGTATTAGAGATTTGATATTAGATTTATTGAAATTAAACTGAAACGAAAATTAAACTGAAACATTCTTTGCTATCAACTAAAGGTACATATAAATCTTTGAAAAAAAATTTAAACTCAATTATATAAATCAAATCGCTTATTTTAAATGACAGATGTCTGTTGTTTCATTATTATCTCGGTTCTCTTGCAACATATCGTCTAATGATGGTTGTGAGTGAGAATGGGGAGATGATTGTGAGTGAGAATGCGGAGAAGATGGAAATCCTGGTGATGGTTGTGAGTGAGAATACGGAGAAGTTGGAAATCCTGGTGATGGTTGTGAGTGAGAATGGGGAGATGGTTGTGAATAAGACTGAGAAGGTGAAAATCCTGATGATGGTTGTGAGTGAGAATGCGGAGAAGGTGGAAATCTTGGTAATGATTGTGTATGAGAATGCAGATATGGTGGATTATGATGATGAACTTCTTGTGGAATCGCATATTGAAAATTTTCAATATGTGCAAGACTACTTTGTGAAGGTGGCCTATTCTGTTGTTGCTTAAGACGATACATTATATTATCAATCTCGTACATAGCAATTTCACGAGTGTTCTCGTTTAAAGCTCTCAATTTCTTGCATAGTAATTCGGTGTACAAGGAACATTCATCTGAATCAGGCTTCTCGCTCATAATCTTCAAAATATGATATGCCTCGTCCATACGTTTTTCTGTATTGCTTTTCTTCTCAACTTTTCGTTTTTTATTGCTACTCATTCCCGCATCGGCAAGAATTTTGAAGGGATCCAAACTGGAAGTACTCTCTGAAGTTAAAGATTGTGATTCAGTCAGATCAATATTATTTTCTGTCATTTTTACACCAGTGAACTCATGATCTTGCGTTTCAGTCTCATCATCTTCAATATCTGCCGCAATCTTAAACAACAAGAAAATAATTTTTTCAATTTGTTTTCAGCTGCCTAAAACTCCAAACGAATGGTTAAAGATAACAAAGGAATACAAAAGCTTATGGAATTTCCCTCACTGCCTTGGTGCTATAGACGGAAAACATATTGTGATTCAATGTCCTACACATAGTGGATCAGAATTTTATAATTATAAGGGTACTTTTAGCGTGGTGCTATTAGCTTTAGTGGACGCTAATTATTGCTTTACTTTTGTGGATATTGGGTGCCAAGGCAGAATTAGTGACGGAGGCGTTTTCCGGAATTCATCTTTATTCGAAAAATTGGATCGAAAATTATTAAATCTTCCGCCCAATAACCCGCTGCCACTTCAAGAAAAACCTTTACCTTACGTATTTGTGGCAGATGATGCATTTTCCTTAACTGTTAATATGATGAAACCCTACCCCGGCGTTTATGACAAGGGAACCAAGCAAAGAGTTTTCAACTATCGACTTTCACGTTCTCGCCGAGTTGTGGAAAATGTTTTTGGAATAATGTCATCCGTTTTCCGAGTATTGAGAAAACCAATACTACTGTCATCAGAAAAGACTACAAATGTTGTAATGGCTTGCGTTTTATTACATAATTTTTTAAGGAGAAGTAAATCTTCAAATTTGTTATATTCACCGATCGGTACGTTCGATACGGAAATAGATGGTCAGTTTCAAGTAGGATTATGGCGAAATGATCAAGATGGAATAACTTCTCTAATGCCACTGCGTAAAGTGGCTAGAAAATCAGGACTTGAAGCCAAAACTGTTAGAGATACATTTGCTGAATATTTTACCACATATGACGTGATACCATGGCAGGATAAATATTGATTATTATATTTACTTATAATTACTCATATTACTTATATTTATTTATAAGAATATTATTTGTAGGAAACAAAATATTGCGATATGTGCGAATTGCCTAAATATACTAATGTATTGAGTTAAAAAATAAATATTCAAACTTACCTCTGAACTTTTCGTTTTCCTCGGGCTGTACACTGATTGAAGAAATTTAGCCATTTGTTCGTATGCAAACCAATCTGGCTTAAATACTTCATCTGCACCACTACCCGTTTTCATACTAGATTTTACTTTTGTATGCAGTTTACGATACGTAGCCATTAATGCATCCTTCTTTTTCTTTAAATCTTTTAAGGGATAATTACCACTAAACTTCATTTCGATTTCTTTCCAAGCATCGTGGACAGCATTTCTGTCCTTATGTTTTTCGTGTTTGGAGTTCCAAATGATAGGCTGTTGTTCATAAGGTGTAAAAACTCCGCTACTAATTCATTTGACCAATCCATATTGCAGCAATTACATATAACTTTTTTGGGCGCTAGACGATGACTGAAGGAAGAAATTGTACGCGCGCTTTGCACAAACCACAAATTTATTCGAGCCTGTGTGAACGCGTTCACGGGACAAGCGACAAGCGGCGCGTTTCCTTTGACTTGTGTCATACTTACCGATGATCGACGGAAAAGACGCGCCGCGCCAAGCCTTGTCGTGCTAGTCTATTTACACGGCTCGCAGCGCGGCAAGTCCCGAGCCAGACTCGCCGAGTCACGCGTCGTGTATTGGCGCCTTTAAAATCTTACCTATATTATGTCTTAGAATTAGAGTTTGGCACGTTGGGTACTATTAATCGAGGAATATCAGTACACAATTAAACATCGTTCTAGTAAGTCATGCGACATGTAGACGCTCTTACAATTAGTAGAAATCCTGTGCTAGTGCAGGATAGCCAAGACTCTCTGGTGGAGCAAATTCAGAAAATACAATTGGAAAATCTCGAGATACAGAAGATTAGACAGTTCATCAAGAAGGGAAAGAAGTTTTTACGATAACATCCTCTATCGAGAAATTAATGAAGAGTCACTTCTGGTAGTACCCAAATCAATGCAACATGATCAAGCAAGCTCATGAAAGAGGTCATTTTGAATGGAAAAACACAGAATACCTCATCTATCAAGAATTTTGGTTTCTCTTTATTTCAGAATAAGGGTACAGAAACTTATTGCGAATTGCATCAAATGTATTCTGACAGAGAGAGAAAAAAGGCAAGACCGAAGATTTTCTTAATCCTCTGTATAAAAGAAACACTTTCCTGCATACATACCATCACTTGCGACCGTTGACACATCTATCAACAAAATAATTATAATCATATATTGACGGTGGTTGACTCTTTTATACATATATACCAAGTTTAGCTGGTTATATCCGACGAAATCAATGACGACTGAAGAAGTGTAACTTCTCAGGAAACTCAGGTCTCACTTCTCAGGAAACAAACCGCCGTGTTTGACAACCCAAGGTGCATCATAACTGATCGTGGTACAGCATTCATCTCTTATGCATTTAAGGAGTATTACGCAAACAAAAATATTGAACATGATCTCATTACAACTCGAGTATCATCAGGTAATGGTCAAGTAGAGACTTGAATCGTTAACGTAATCATCGCTGTCCTGAGCAAACTTTCAATATCGAAGGTAGCCGAATGGCATAAATTTGTAGAAACCACTCAACAGTACCTAAATTTATCATATCATAAAAGTATGACATGTCATCTTATGAATTAATCATCGGCAAGAAAATGCGACTTAAAGATGATTTCGAATTATGAAATATAATACAGAAGGAGTTTATCCATGTGTTTGAACGAGATCGTTCTGAATTGCGTTTTGAACCCATATTGCTAAAATTCAAAAGAAAAATCGCAAGAAAATTATAATCGCAGACAAAAACCTGCAACTATGTATGAGATCGGCGAATTTGTTAATATCCAAAGAACATAGTTTGGGCCTATACAAAATTGTTTTGATCTTGCGAAATGATTGATACTTAAATAAGAAGATTGGAGAACACGGCGGACCCAACCGAACTAGCACATCGGCCGATCGCATGAAGACATGGCCATTTTGCCAAGATCCAGAATTTCCAGATTCATCAGACGAAGACGACCAACTGTTTGCAGACAATGACGATAGTATCGGGGTGGGGATAAAATTCTCAGTAATCGTCCTCGAGAAAATAGGACAAAAAAGAAAGTAGAGACAAAATGGAGACTGACAGTGAATCGGCGCGAGTGAATCGGAATTAGAAATAAGTTTTTTCTCTTATGTGTATTTCCGTAGTAAATTTTGGTGATACAAATTTCGAGACTTGTTTTCGATATATCGCGTTCCGTGGTAAATAATTACTCGATCTTACATCTATTAAAGTTTTATGGGAAATATTCCCTTCTTCTATACAAATAGCAGAGATTTCTTAAAATTTAAATACACACCACGTTTAAACATTTAACCATATGTGAATTCCTCCCATCTACGATTCGATCAATGACAATTATATACGTATAAACTCGTTCTTATATTTATGTTCACAATAAATAATTGTATATATTTATTTTAAATGGAGTAATTAGTTTCAATCATTTTTCCTCGGTTTCCGAGATTGCACTAGATCCCATCCCGTGTAAAAGGAATTAAATTTATCAAGAAGGGATCACCAAGCAAGCGGCCTACTAACAACCTACTAAAAGCAACATTTCCATCACTCTTACCTCACATGTTTTTTTAGTCCGCAAATATCATTTTATAGCAATTATTTGTTGGGCTGAAAAATATGTAAATGTCCTACACAGATACGTCAGTGCCTCTGCTAATATACATTTATTAATATTACTAAATATACATATATATATATATATATATATGTATGTATATTATGTACCTGAGTAATATGTAGTGTTCTCGCGTGTACTTTATGAGCTCTTTCATATTCGTCATCGTACGAAAGCGGACGGACAAAATGTGAAATCTGGCGGCTACAAACCAAAGTAGAAGAGCAGGAAAAGTATTGGCGCTAACTTGTATCATACTTTGATAAATAGTCAATATATGATGTGCGAAGATAATAGTTTTCAATGGTTGATGTTGTACATCAAATGGATACTCCGCCGCACTCGGAAACGGTTGTGGTGAAAACAAGGGTGTAACTATCATACTCATCGCTGTCATTGTTACCCAACAAAAAATGCTACCTATGACAATCGACAATTTATATAATATTAAATTCAACAAGATTTTCTCTAATTTATATGATAACAACCATTAATATAAAGACGTTAAATTACTATATTTGATATCATTAGTAATTATTTTAATGTACTCAATACTGTTAATTTTATAAAAATAATAAATTAATATAAAATTAACCCTTTCTTTTTCTCTTTCTCTCTCTCTCTCTCTCTTTCTTTCTCTCTCTTTCTCTCTCCTTCGTTTATTCTAACTCTCTCTCTCTCTCTCTCTCTCTCTCTCTCTCTCTCTCTCTCTCTCTCTCTCTATGCCTCTTTCTATTTAAAAAAAATCCTATTGTGGTGAGGGGAGGGGGGATTTGATCCAAAACTCTTCTCATTTTTTTAAAGAAGTATAAGCTGTACACATTTAAAATCAAAATTTATTAATAAAATATTAAATAATATATTTAATATTTTATTTGTCTATCTCTTTTGTCATCTTTCTGGCAGTTTCATTATTTCGTTCTCAAAGAGTGTTTCCCATTTTTTTTATTGAAAAACTTTCAACTGAATTTTGCAGGCTCTTAACATTTCGTATTCCTTTCCATTTAGAGAATTCTACAAGAAATAAGCAGTAAGATGATGCAAAGTTAAATATGACGAATTATAATGCCAAGTTCCACTTTAGTAAGTAAACAAAGGGATGTACGGTTTGGTATTGTTCAAGTAGAATATAATGCTTTTCAATATATACACCATACTGTAAACATCGCTGAAGATGGTCCAAAGAAAGGACCGAAACGTACGAATTTAAATAAAGAAGATTATCACTGAAGACTTAGCGCCTAATTTCTTGCGCCCGGCTCTCACTTGCCTACTCCTCTTATCCAGATACATGAGTATAACAGAGCCTTACTTAATTTATTATAATATAATGCTTTTGTTGTCCAATTATAGACGCTCTTCGTTTATTGTTGTCTTCAGTTTGTCGAGTTAAGAGCAATATTTATCCAATTTAAAAATTTGATTGCTTGCTAAAAATTTGTAATACGTGACGCTTTTTCAATTTCACCAGGTATGCAGCATGATCTTCTTTGGATAAAGACTGGACTTTTTATAGTGGTTTAATAGTTTGTTAATAATAGTGGTGTATAATATTTTGTTTGGTCTAGGAATTTTTGCGCTCAACATTATTGTAAACGATTCTTTTATTGCCTCTTATCATTTATTTCAAAAATAGATTAGAATAGATATCGTTTTTGTTGTGTTTGAATAGTGAATTGCAGATATAATTGGAAAGATACAATTCGTTTCTTAATTTTTTTATCAATTCATGCCGCATTTAAATATTGTAGCGATTCATGTAGCCAATCATGTGCAACTGGTTTTCAACATTGAAATTCATATATTGGGAATCTTCTAATTTTCCAAATAATTTGACGTTCATGCTACAATATTTTCCAGTTTCCTAACTTGATCTTATTCGGATATTCAGAGGGTGGAGCGTTTATAACAGCAAAATTTTTTACACGAAATTTTGTAAATTATAATACATAAATTGATACAACCGAAAGTTTCATCTTCATATATCTTTTTTCTAGCTTGCACCGCATTTTTACCTCTACGGTAATAATAAAATATAATATGAAACTGCATCTTAGTTTCTTCTATTTTCAAACTGCCAAACGCGATAAACACAACCAATCTTTATACTTTTTTTTAAACGGTGGATTAAAATATTAACTTTCAAAGTATGTTAATTTTCAGATTATGCGCGTGGAAACAAATAGAAAGATTTTTTGGCTAACACATGGATATTTGTAGATTATATATACATATAGTATAAAAATTATATATATATATACATACACACATATATAACTATACACACACACACACACACACACACACACACACACACACAATATATACGAGGGCTGTTCGATAAGTCGGTGACTTTAAAATGAAAGAATGTTTTTTTTTTACCAAAATTTGATTTATTTTTCAATATAATCTCCTTTTATCTCGATACATTTTGCCCAACGGTTTTCCAACTTCTTTAAGCCTTCCAAAAAATACGAATTCTCAAATGCTGCAAAATAGGCGTTTGTTTTAGCGATGATCTCCTCGTTCGATGCGAATCTTTTTCCACCGAGCCATTTCTTCATATTTGGAAAGAGAAAGAAATCACAAGGGGCCAAATCTGAAGAATATGGTGGATGAGGGAGCAGTTCGTACTGCAATTCGACAATTTTGGCCATGGCAATTGCAGCCGTGTGAGCTGGTGCATTGTTGTGATGGAAGAGGATTTTTTTCTTCGCCAAATGGAGTCGCTTTTCCATCAACTCAGCATGAAATCGATCCAATAAAGAGGCATAATACTGTCCTGTGATCGTTTTTCCTTTTTCCAGGTAGTCGATAAAGATTATACCACGCGAATCCCAGAAAACTGGCCATGACTTTTCCAGCCGATAGAACCGTTTTTGCCTTTTTCGGAGCACATTGGCCTGGAGAAATCCATTGTTTCGACTGCTCTTTTGTTTCTGGAGTGTAATAATGTATCCATGTTTCATCTACGGTTACATATCGCCGCAAAAACTCGCTTGGATTGCGCTTGAACATGTCGAAACACTGTTTTGAAATGGTCGCGCGATTCCGTTTTTGGTCGATTGTGAGCAAGCGCGGCATCCATCTGGCCGACAGTTTCTTCATGTCCAAATGTTCATGCAAGATATTAAAAACATGTTCGTTTGAGATGTTTACCATCTTGGCTATCTCGCGTATCTTCACTCGACGGTCGTCCAATATAATATCATGGATTTTATTGACTGTTTCTTCAGTTGTGACCTCATTCGGACATCCCGGGCGCTCAGCATCATTCGTGCTTGTACGACCACAACGAAATTCAATGAATCACTTGTGAACCATTCCATGCGACGGAGTAGAGTCCCCATAATACTTTTTTAGCTTTTCTTCAGTTTCCTTAATGGTTTTTCCACGCAAAAAGTAATGTTTTATTAGCACACGGAATTCACTTTTTTCCATTTTAGCAAAAAACACAAACTTATCCGCTTTAGAACGCTGTCAAAAAATTTCTATTTGACAGATCTACTTGAAACTTGGTGTGTATACTTAAATAAGATGGTAAATATCAGAAATAAAATTAGAATGCGATTTGAGTGCCATCTCTTGTAAAAGTCACTGACTTATCGAACAGTCCTCGTATATAAGTATTGTATAAATAAGGTGATATAAACATAATAAAAAAAAATTTTAATATTTAATTTATTTGATTATTAATTCATTAAAACGCATATAATTGTGCTTAACATGCACATAATTAATTAAAGATAAGTTTATGTAAAATATGTTTTTTGTACATACCATAAAACGATTTGCATCTGTCAACATAGCGTTGAAAAATTTCTTTTTCATATTTTTGGGCTCGCTGGTAATAATCCTCCATTTCCAAAACAATAAACTGCATTTATCAAAACTTACATTAATAATTTTCTTATTGATTTTTATAAATACGTAAATTATTATTGGAATTTTTTTTATCAATTAGTAGATCAACTTAAGTTCATATATTTGATTGTACATGACATAGTTGCAAAATCTATGGCGCAAAATCTAGAAAATAACAAGTATTATAATAATTATGTCAAAAAAATATTCATTTTATGGAATGTAAAGTTTTATCTACTCTCATACACGTGACGCACATACGCGCACGCGCGCGCATGCATATACATAGATATATACATATAAATATTTTACGATTTATCTTATACATATATATACTTATTAGTTTCTACAAGCTTCAGCACCTCTGATCAATTTCACAGTCAACTTTTCTGAAGCAAAAATGTCGAGGTATCAATAATTTTCAAGTTATGAATGATTGTAATAGAAGAGTTTTTCATAAACTGTAGAATTAAGAAATTAACAATACTACATTTTTTAGTTAATTTTAAATAAAATTTACTTTAATTTACTTTAGAATTTTATAATTTAGTTTAAAGCTAAGTTACAAAAATGTGAAAAAATAATGATCTCTCGATATTTTCGCTAAAAATCGACTCCAATTATTCTATTATTAAAAAAATATCTGGTGGATTTAAAATATCCTATATACTATAAATTTTATTAAGCTTTTAGGATAAAATCTACTTAACTGTTCATCATAAAATATCATTATAATTAAAAGATTTATAAATAAATAATTTGAATTATACTTTAAAATTATATTTTATATTTAAATTTTAACGGACTAGAAAGGGTGCGTCAGTTTCAAGGAAAATTAATTTTCCATTAAAACTGATTAGTTGTGCACAATTTTTAGAGCACAATTTTTTCTTGATGTAATACCAAGTAATTAAATAAATTTCAATTCGAAAGCGTAGGCGAGAAAAATATCAGGGCAAAGTCACTTGAAACTGACGCACTACCATTCGCATCTGGCTCTTTCTAGCTCGTTGAAATTTAAATTTATGTTTTGAGAGCCCTACTAAATGCTTAGTTTTGTTATATCTTTTATGTTACTATTAATTTATATATATTACTTTGAGAGATCTATATTAACTATATTACAGTAACTATATTAACTTAAATATATTAATATATATATATAGTAATTATATATTAAATATATTAGTATTTATATAGTAACTATATTAAATATACAGACACTATATTAAATGTATTATAGTAACTTGTATATTACCTTTAATTTTTAGAAAACACAGCTTTTTCAAGAATCAATACAAATAAAAATCTTACCTGCAAACGTTTGTTTTGCATCGCGAAAAGTATCAGCTGTAGTAGAATTTGTAAGGCGGCGCTCAATTCGCATCCTAGTTTCATCCAAAGCATGTAATCGTTATGCTTATAGATTGTCCATATCACTGCGACGATAAATATTGTCGAGTTCGCGCAGCAGAAAAATCGAAAGCCACTGTGAAGAAATCGTTGAAGCTTCGTCGCGTTCGGCGATAGTGGCCAACAGCAAGCGAACATCAGGTATATCCTCAGGAAAGCAATCACTCTATCCAACGTTATTTTTTCCTCCATAACACACGGAAGTGCCACGTGCTAATTCACGGCGAAAACTTAAGCTGGCACAATATGAACTTTAATCATCCTCGCAATATCGCTGAGGTTATTTATTCAACTACTATAATAACACTTGTGAAACGCCGAGCAATGTACGCGCGGTGCATAAGATATAAGTAACATTGCGTCCTCTCTCTATATTCGGAACAGAATGCATCGATTTTCGAAAGATTTCAACATGCAATACGCTATTAGAAGACATTAGGTTAACTTTTCACTTTTTAATACTGGTTACAATTTTATGAACTAATCAGCTAAATGGTTGCTAAAATAAAATTAATGAAAAATACATATTTTGTAAAAAAAATATAGTTTTAATATTGAACTTTTTTATAATCTCGATTTATGTACAATTACTTAATATTTTGATAAATTATATATGTTAAATTATAATTTGAAACTCTGATACTTCGAAGTTTGTAGAAAGTGTTTTACTTTGGGAAATGTAGGACATGATTCTTGGATTGTTTTATTATTTTATTAAGACTATTAGAGAGACTTCGAGGGAAGTTTTGCGTACAATATTGAATTTGTAAAACTGGCGAGAAATGTTCTTAGTTAGATTGATTGCTACCTGGAAAGTTGTTTGTAGTGAAATAATTTTCACCGATACTGACTAGATATCTTGTCTTGGATTGCTTTCCCACTATATAAGAAGGTAATGATCATTAATTAATCATGTGCATCGAACATTACGTTATCTCCTGCCTACAAACGCTTTCAGACTCTACATTGCGTTTACGTAATTGCCGACTAACGGCAATTGTCTAGTAATAATTAAATCCAGTATGTAATGAAGTATAATTAGCAGTAAAACTCACAATCAATTGTAGAGCTCCTCCTAGCAACTGATTATATTATATTTTAAGATTTTAAAAAATAGTGTAAATAAGAGATGTGTGTGTATATATAAATCAAATTCAGTTCGATTTCGGATTTAATAGTGACATGATGTAGACGTGAACTAAATATTCCTTGTAAATTACACAGGCCTGCAAATTTAGGGTGTTAAAAGTTGTTTGAGATTTATAGGTGGTTTCCTACGTAATTTTGTGCACACAAATCTGGCCGCAGAAATTGCCTATCACGTCAGGTTTTTGAGATAAATGGGGTAAAATGATCCAAAAATGACGATTTTGGTTATATTCATGAAAGTATTATAGAGAAAGCAAATTATTTCCAATATTTTAACCGATGGCTTCATATAGTACTATCCTATCTCTTTAAAATCAATTTTTATTTGTCAACGTGCGATTTTTTTTCGTCGAGATATACTAGTATATAGATAGTATACTGTATTATTACATGAAAATAACACTTATATAGGAGAGCCAAATTTTTTGCATTAAATTCTATTATTTGTAATTACTTTAATTATATCATATTTATTGATACAAGTTATGCATTGAAAAATTTTTTATCAGAGAATATATTTTGCGGGTTTTAAGAGTGGAAACAAGGACAGAAGGAAGAAAGGGAAGAGGATGGAAGAAAGGGGGAATAGAGGAAAGAAAAGAGGGAGAGATAAAAGGGTAGTGGAAGAGAGAAAGAGAAGAAAAGAAAAGGGAGAGCGAGGGAGATGAGAGAATGGGAGAAAGAAAGATGGAAGGGAGAGGAAGAAAAGGAGGGTGAAAAGGAGAAAAAAGAGGTTGAAAAGAGGGGGAAAAGAGAGAAGAAAAGAGGACTGAAAAAGGAAAAGGGGGAGAGAAAGGAAGGAATAGAGAAAGGAAAGGAGAAAAAGGGAGGGGTGCGAGGAAGAGAAGAAAAGAGAACGATTGGGATAAAAACAAGGGCGTCAGGAGGAGATTAGGTGAGTTTTTCAAATCTAGATTTATAGGATTTAGAAAGCTATTTTTAGAAAGCTAAATATTTTTATGTGCAAGTTTTATTATAATCCTGCAGTTCTATAATATAGCAGACATTTCATAAAAATACAGCTGCACACATTTTTACTATAGTTAAGATTTTTCTTCTACTCTTGACCCATTAAAAGTCGCACAGATGCCATGTATGAGAAAACAGTTGAGATATACTAAAAAAATTAAAGAAAAAATCTGTTTTATTAACGATTTCTTTTTAAATTCTAAGGCATGTTATGATTATTCGTCTAAAAATGAAAATCTAAAAAATAAATTACAATTCAGAGCAAATCTTATTGATAAATTGCAATATTGATAAAGATACAATAGATACAAAAAAATAAAAATATAATACAAAATTCCAAGTGTCTGACTAAAATTATTATAAAAATTTATGTTTAGAACCTATACATTCTTATTTTACTTGCTAAGTATGTATTACATATGTGATTTTTGTTACAATAAATAAATATATATATATGTGTATATTAATATATATATATATAATATATAAATATGATATATATATAATATATAATATACATAAAAAATAATTGTTAGATAATATGCTCTTACCGATGCGTAATAATTCATGGATAAATTTGGTAATGCACATGGAATTGAAATAGTGACCGGACGTTGACTTCTTTGTATAACATGTATTAAAATCTTTCGCGTGGCTAAATCATTGTTGTACCATAATGAATCGTAGGCAGCAGACGCAATGTCACTACTCTAACAAAATTTTTGAAAAGCATTAATTGAATACATTAATTGAAATATTATTTTGTATCTATATTATACAATTATGCAATTAACTTTTTATGTAAATAACTAACCATGCTCATTACATTATCAGCTGGCCAGGCATACATATAAAGTTCTATAAAGCCGCAAAAAGCTATCATGAGAAACGTCCATTTCACTGACCATGGTTGACGCTATTATGTGCAAATATTGGGAAATGATAATATTATATATATATACATATATAGTAATATATAATGTAACTTATTATATTAAACAAAAAGCAAATTTTAAGAAATTTCATGGACGTATGTGTGTGCATATGTATATGCATGTAATTAGAAGTAATCTGCTTTAAACAATAAATGAGATCATACAGTTATAAAATGGAAATTTTTACGCAGAATGTGTGTAATTTTTTCACACGAGACCATGATACATTACTTACGCTCATAAAGGTAAGATAACCGAATATTACAGCTCCAGTACTGAAAGTTACGCATAATAATGCTACATAACGTACTGCAAGCGCCACTTCTTTTGCATATCTGTAAAAGAGTATTCATTTTCAGAAAATATAATTATATCAAATTTTAATTGATATTATTGTGAAATTAGTATGCGATTAATGTATGTGAAATACTTTGTTTTGTTTATTACTAATATTTTTATTAGTAATAAACAAAACGAAGTATTTCGCATACATTAAAAATATAACAACACTAATAAAGATTGTCTATTATTAATAAGAACATTATAAGATATAGCTCCAAAAAAGTTACTTCCGTTTTTCATAAAACTTGAGAATATCTCAAATGACTCCAAATATATACGTAGAAAAATTTGTAGCACAAATAAAATTTAGTTTCAAATAATGATTTAAAAAATGCATTTTTTATATTTTATATAATATTTTATTTCATATTTTTATACTTTATTGTATTATTCAGTTTTTTGATTTAATAATCGAACATGCATATAAATCTCTAACTCTGCACTCAAATTTTTTATCTTTCTCTATATTTCTTTGAACATATATTTGAGACTTTTTAATAAATATTATAACAGTTAAATAGATTCTTTTTAAATTTTATCCTTTAATTATCGTACGTAAATTTAAAAAAAATAGAAATGAAATACTGTTCAGATAATCAATAATCTATGTTAGATATATCACGAATTTTCATTTACCAGTAATTTCTCCTTTTTCAAGTTAATCTTTTGAAAGTATGTCTTTTTTCATATTTTATATATTTTTAATAAAAAATAGTTAAGTGTGTATAGATGTACCAAATTTTAATTTGTTAAATTAATATAGAAATATAATTAAAACTCAAAGTAAATTGAAGGCCAAAAGAAAATCAGATGAAAGCCAGAAGATTAAACAAAAATATGTACATATATAATTCTTTCAATGAGAATATATAAATACTGCTCTAATAGCATTCTTAATAATCCATTTGGCTTTTCTTATATAGTGTTCTTTCAAATTAATGCATTATATTATATTTTCTAACTATCGCAATTAATTCGGTATTATATTTTAATCTTGTATTTTCCTTTATGTATCTCTTATGTACCTGAGTAATATATAATGCTCTCGCGTGTACTTTACGAGTTCTTTCATATTCGTCACCGTACGGAACTGGACGGACAAAATGTGAAACCTGGCGGCTACAAACCAAAGTAGAAGAGCAGGAAAAGTATTGGCGCTAACTTGTATCACACTTTGATAAGCAGTCAATATATGATGCGCGTAGATGAGAGTTTTTAATGGTTGATGTTGTACGTCGAATGGATACTCTGCTTCACTCGGAAACGATTGCGACGAAAACAATGGTGCGGCTATCACACTAATACCTGTCATTGCCAGCCAGCAAAGAATGCTACCTATAGCATATATATATATATATATATATATATATATATATATATAAAATTGACGTTTAATATTAAATTTAAAAAAAAATTATTGATTCATGATAATACTCTCAGTGACTTAAAGACTTTAAATCTTTATATTCAATGTTCTTAATAGTATAATTATTGTATTTAATAGTGAGATATGTCTATAATGTCTAATTAACAAATATATAAACTTTCTTTTTATATAAAAAAGGAATACTACGATAGTTAATATCCTGATACTCTTTGTAGATTATCAAAAAAATTTCATGATAAATGTAAATAGATGAATAAAAAATTCAATATTTTAACAAAAAAACTTTTTTCCAGACGCCAGGAGTTATTTAAAATGAATAATAATTTTCTTCGACTTGACTGGCAAAATCTTTATTTAGAATCGTACTACGTTTCGACCATACGGATTGTGGTCCTTATCAAGTACACAAAACTGTAACAATTTATGTCAAAATCAAAATCAAAATCCCCACCGCATTAAGATGGTTGTTATCTGGCTCTTAATTTGTACTGATGTGCTTTGCAACATGTCTTGTTTACTTGGAGCGGTAACGACTGTGATGATGTCGAGACAATTGAAATTTAATTATTAATTTGTATCTATTTGACATCTTTAAAGTAAGTTAATATTGTTTTAATCAATTGTTATAAAAAAAATTTGCGTTGTTTATTGTGTTTAACATTATCATGTGTTTATTGTAACTAATCTTAATGCGGTGGGGATTTTGATTTTGATTTTGACATAAATTGTTACAGTTTTGTGTACTTGATAAGGACCACAATCCGTATGGTCGAAACGTAGTACGATTCTAAATAAAGATTTTGCCAGTCAAGTCGAAGAAAATTATTATTCATTCAATATTTTATTTAATATATCTTTAACTTGTTTTAACGCTCGAAAGATGCACGTAATTAATTAAAAGCAAGTTTATATAAAATATATAAATAATCATACGTTACATACCATAAAATGGTTTGCATCTGTCAACATACTGTTGAAAAATTTCCTTTTCGTATTTTTGCGCTTGCTTATAATAATTCTCCATTTCCGAAACAATAAACTGCAAATTTGTCAAAACTGATATTAATAATTTCGTTACCGCTTTATAAATAATGGTATTATTATAAGGTATTATTAAATTACTCTCTCTCTCTCTCTCTCTCTCTCTCTCTCTCTCTCTCTCTCTCTCTCTCTCTCTCTCTCTCTCTCTCTCTCTCTCTCTCTCTCTCTCTCTCTCTCTCTCTCTCTCTCTCTCTCTATGTTGTTTTGTAGATTTTTTAATCTCATATATTTGATTATATACGACAAAACTGCAAAAGATGACGCATAGAGGATAACAAATATCACAATAATTATTTTAAAAAAATATTTATCTTATAAGAAAATTAAATTTAATTACACACACACACACACACACACACACACACATACAAACATTTTTCGTTTTAACTTATACATATACAATTGCTATAGAAAAAATCTCAATATATACGCAAATATATTGTATATATAAAATTTTTATATTGTATATAAATTGTATATAAAATTTGTATATATAAAATTTTGTTAACTTTTAGAAGAATGGGTTATATAAAATATTTTAGCAAAAAAAAATTATTAAAATTAGAAATGAAGCAATAATTTTAGATAAAGAAATAATTTGAACTATTCTTTAGGAGTGTTAGTTTTGTCTTTTTATCTTACTATTAACTCACCAATCATCTTTTGCAAAAATTATTGTTAGTAATTCACGAAGAAGAATATAATTTTTTCATGAAAGAGATGTATGCATAAAAATCTTACCTGCAAACGTTTGTTCTGCAAAGCGAAGAGTATCAGCTGTAAAGGAACTTGCGAGACAGCGCTCACTTGACATCCTAGTTTCATCACAAGAAGCACATCGTCGCTGTGCTTGTAGAGCGTCCATGTCGCCGCGATGCTAAGGATCGCCGAGTTCGCGCAGCAAAAGTATCGAAAGCCAGTGCGAAGAAGTCTTTGAAGCTTCGTCGCGTTCGATGGCAGCGGCCAACAGCACGCGAACGTCAAGTACACTTTCAAAAACGCGATTACTCCACCTAGCGTTGCCTTATCCTCCATAATAACACGCGGAAGTGCCTCGGCGACTCACGATGGATATTCAAGCAGGCATAATACGAACTTTAATCATCCTCGCAATGTCGATGAGGTTATATATTCGTGTAAACGCACGTAATGACACTGCCGTGAGGCGCCAAGCATTGTATGCGCGTATTGCATAGGATATAAGCAGCATTACCTATTACATTCTATATTCGAGTAGAATGCATCGATTTTCGAGGAATATGCGTGATACGTTATTAAAAAAACATTAGGCTAATGATTACAATTCTATTTTAATGATTACAATTCTATAAACTAGTGTGTTAAATAATTGCTAAAAATTAAGTATTAAAAAAATTAATAATATAATTAAATATAACTTTATTACTGATAAAATCTAATTTTTCTATTGCAAGTTTCTTTAATTTCGATATTTTTATGCAATTACTTAATGTTTCAATAAGTCACATATGTTAAATATAATTTGAAACTGATACCTTTTCAAGTTGCGAAAGTTGTTTTACTTTTGGAAATGTGAAAGCCTATTTGTAGGACACTCTTGAATTGCTCATTATTTCATCAAGATTATTCGAGAGACTTCGGGAAAAGTTTTACGTATAATATTGAAGTAAAACAGAATTTATACGAAACTGCTGACGATCTTAGTTATAATGTGGGAAGTTGTTTTCACAGAGAAATAATTTTCTTAGTCAATACTGACTAAATACCTCGTCTTAAACTGCTTTTCCCATCACATAAGAAAGCAAATGTCATTAAGTAATCATACGTATCGAACCTATCATTGGTTCAAGCCTACAAGCACTTCCAGATACTATATTGCGTTAATGTAATTGCAGTCTATAATAGTATATAATTGTCTAGTAATAATTAAATCCAACACAATGAAGTATAATTAGCAATGAAGCGGAATTACAGAGTCCTTCGTGATAAATGACTACAAGCTACTATAACAAGCATAATACGACTTAAGGTAAAGTAAATTTAACTCATTGTCAGTAGTAATATGATGTAGATAGGAATAATCTGTATAATTTATTAACAGCACTTACATTTTTGTTTAATTTTGTAAATTTTACGTATCAATTTTTTCTTTAATTTGTGACTCTTATTATCAATTAGAGTACATAATAAACAATGAAGTCTTGAATAAAAATTGTATTATAAAATATTAGATTTCGAGAGTACAATTTAAGAAAAAATACGACTGCACTTACTGATATACAATTACAAATATGTATAATAACCCATTTCCCGTTAGTTAGATAAACAAATATGTATATATGTTATACATATATATATATATATATATATATATAAATTAAAATTAGAAAAATTACTTTGTAAAAATAACTTGTTATCATTATCTTTTTTTTTTCTCTGAAAAGTAACTTGTTACTCGCTTACTTGTTACCATTATTAATCCTAAAAAAGAATATGTTGTTATTGTTATTCAAAAAGTAATGAGTCATTACAATTCCCGACATCTTTTTTAATGTAAATACATGTTAAATTTAAATTTTATAACTAAGGAATTTAGGCTCTTAATTTGAAAAACAACTTTGAATTTCAACGGGCTATAAGAGCCAAACGCGGATGGTAGTGCGTTAGTTTCGAAAAATTTGTGCACAACTGTGATCAACAAATTATTTCGATGAAAAATTAATTTTTATCGAAACTAACGCACTACCATCCGCATTTGGCTCTTATAGCCCGTAGAAATTCAAAAAGTTGTTCCTAAATTTTATATTTTTAAAGTATATTTTTCTTTTAAACTTTTAAAATAATATAATAATTTCAATATGGATATTGCTATTATCGATACATATGTATGTATCATATAATATGTAAGAACGTGTGTATGTACGTTTCTATATTTATGTACATATTGAGTTTAATCCTGTGTATTTTAAAAACTTATTACGATAAGAATTTATGCAACAAACTGCATATAAAAAGGTTTACAAGTTTTTTTTACACAATAAGATCTCATGTTAATTATAAATTATTTTTAAAATAAATTTTTTTAAATTTATTATCTCTAATTTTTATACAATTTCTCAATTTTTAATATCACACACACACACACACACACAAATAAGGTCTAATAGAATAAAGTCTTCTTAAAATTAAAATTAGAATGAATTTTTTTGCTATATTTATTTGCATTACTTGCATTACAAAACAATCCATTAAAATGCAAAGCATACTGTAACATATGTAACAAATCGCTATAATATGCAAATCTTACTTTCAGAAATCCACTTTATGATCATTAACAGATACAATTATTATACAAGAAATATTTGTATTGCATAAGTGTATTCGCATCGTTCAATCAATCGCCGTCTTCTTCAAGTATAACTCGAAACGTGGCTAGATAGGAGAAAGCAGTCGATACATACTAAAAATGTTTTAAAAATTATAAATGTTTGGTTCTGATAGTTTAGATAATTAATCGTGTTGCTTATGACAGTGAAAATTATAAAAATATTGTCACAAGCAAACCGATATATAAATATAAATTTATTGTTATTAAAATAGAATGTTATCTATAGAATATAATTAATAAAAATATATAAGGATAACTCCTTCTAAACAATTTATATTACCTGTATTTTAAAAATATAAGTAAATAAAAATATTTGTGCAAAATAATTTAATACGACAATATCTCAAGCATATAATGCAAGTAATGCAAAAATAATATATATATATATATATGTATATATATATATATAAATACACAAAAATATTATAATAAAATCAGTGACTTACTGAGGCATAATAATTTAATGAAACAGTCGGTAGCATGCAAGGTACGTTTACAGCTATAGGTTGTTGGCTACGTAATAAAGTGTGCACAAAATTTTTCTGAAAATCAACCTTTCCGTTATACCATATTGACTCATACGCAGCGTGTGCAATATCAGTGCTCTAAAATATTAAATTTTAAATATATCAACTCTCTTTTTCTCGCATATCTCTACCTGTATAAGTGTAACTTACTGCACTTAGCAAATGATCAGCTGGCCACGCGCACAAGTATACTTTTGCGAGAGATGAAATAAAGAAGATTAAAAATGTCGATTTTACTGACATTGGTTGTCGCTATTAAAAGAGAAAATTATAATGAACAATGAATATAGCTTCTATGTTTAGCTTTGTCAAACGATATAGAGATGTTCCCTAAATTACACGATGCGTATGAGAGAGTTATTTTGTATATAACGGTGCAATTATAAAAGAAAAATTTAAAATAATGTAAAAAATAATAATGGCATATTATAAGAGCTTTTAGTTTAGTGCTTATATAAATAAAAAAATGCAAGAATACATTTTTATAAAATGTACATTTGTATTTACATTTCATGAGATAAGGATAATAATTATACTCACGCTAAGAAAAGTGCAGCCAGTAAATATGATAACTATTGTACTGACAGCCAGCGACGCTAACATCACATATCGAATAGAAAGAGTTACTTTTTTTCCATACCTGGAATAATACATCAATTTTTATCAAGGTCTTGTAATTATATGACTAAAAATATTTTATATTATTAAAGATTATATATATATTATTAAAAATTTTATATATACAATAAATTAATATACAGGGTTATTCAAAATGATTCATCTGATTCCAAATAACTATATTTTTGAAATTTACAAATACATAGTGATTAGTTATACATCAACTAAAAGAAAAACTGTCCAAGTTTTGTCTCTCACCTTATAAGTACTCAGTTTTTCTTTGATTGATGTATCACTAATCATTATGTATTTGTAAACTTCAAAAATATAGTCATTTGAAATGGAATAAATCATTTTGAATATCCTGTATAATATAGTGAAATAAAACATGGACGATTAATATAGACCTGTGCGTAAAGTGTCTGTTATGTATCTTTTTAACAGAAAATATTATGTAAGTAAAATTCAGAAAAGGACTTATTTGGAAAAATTATTTTTTGTGAAGATAATCTTATTTAAAAAAAATAATTGATTGACACACTAATTCCATACAATCAATGTCGAGAAATTCAGTCATTTGTGTAAATATATTGTAGCGTCTCTTTCTCATACACATACATACACACACACACACGCACACAAAGTTTTACTACACATTACTCTCTATACATTTATATTCAATAGGAAACGCTGCCGTATCTCTTTATACTTAGCGCGCCTATTTCTCTTTTTTAATATCTCTCTATATTTTTAATGTTTCTTGTATAAATTTATTTTCTATATTTAAAAAAATATGTATATATTATGACATTTTTAATATATAATTAAGTCTATTAATATTATTTCAAGAAAGACACGCAAAAAAATACAAAAAAGAAGCCGAGAAAAAAAATAAAAAATAAAAATTGTCTATACATATATGTATATTATATATATATATATATATATATATATATATGGAGTATACAATATTGATCATTATTTACCACAGTAATTCTTGATGTTCTTCTATACATGTACGTAACTCGGCAAATTTCGTGACTGCTCGAAATCTGCTGGATAAGATATCACATCTCGCTGACACGAACCACAACAGAAGCGCGATGAAAATGTTTGAGCATACCTGCGTATAACTTTGATATATAAGTAGTATGTGATGTAAATAAATGATAGTCTTCAAGGGTTGATAGTCTACGGAAAACGGATATTCTACGTCGATGGGAAACGGATGCGATTCTACAACAGGACTGAGGATAAACAGCAGACCGGTAACAGTGAAGGCGCATACTGAACCTACATAAATTGATTTACAACTATCAATATGGCTGCTTTCCTTTTAGGGAACACAGTCGACACTTTTGACACAAATCGACACACGACGCTTTCCATTTAGAATTTGATTCAAACTCAATCGACACTATTCGACTCTGCTCGGGAGGAGAGTTGGAATGTGCTTTTGACCGAAGAACGCATCCATTCCCAGTATTTCGCGATAGAAAATCTTTGAATCTAGTACTTATCCTTATTAAGGTTTGAATTGTTTGTGCAATAAAAAATAAACAATAAAAAATAAAAATAAACTCTATTTTTATAATATATTTCGAGTGATAAAAATATTTATATACAGTATAATATATTATACATACATTTATAAAACTTGAAAACACGTTTGAGAAGTTTTACGATAAATCTTGTAAGATTAGGTATTAAAAGCAGTGCACACTGTGTATCCGTTTCTGTGTATCGCGTTCCATTTAACTGTGACAAACTGTGCTCGAGTGTGTTAACCTGTGTCGATTTGTGTCTCCTAAAAGGAAAGCAACCTATATTGATGAAAAACGTTCCTTTCTTTCGGTTCCGCATGCTTGCAATAATCCTCCAATTCATAAATTACATACTGCAATCGAATAACGATATTAGATTAGCAGCAATGTTTATGACATGAACAAAAATATGATTGCATATTATTTTGCTTGATATGGTTTAAATTTTACATTTACTAGTACTTTTTACAGAAACATACATGTGTGTGCACGTAGTATATAAATTGGGATTAATAATCTCAAAATATAATTTTTACAAAAAAGCAAAACATAATATAAACAATAATATAAACAACCGAATAATAAATAACGCATTTTTTAAATATTACATATATAACATTTTTGATAAGTTGCAAATATTTTAATTCAAAGCTTGAAAAATATTGATGCAATTTAAATAAAAATAGGTCATTATTGTAATTTTGCGAAAAATAGCAATAAATAAATAAATATATATGTATATACAGGGTGTCCCATTTTGAAAAACGCACCTCGATAATTCTTCAACGAAGCATTTTCAGCAAAAATGTTTCAGATAAAAGTTGTACGGTTTCGAGGGGCACATAAGATGGTGTCATTAGTTTGACCTTGAATAGTTGCTTGAAGGTCATGTGAAGGTCAACTTCCGTTTTTTAAATGGAACCCCCTATTTTCCATTACATATTCTTATAGCTTACCTCGAGAGCTTTCCAAAACACTATAATTAAGTTATTTTTTATTAAGTACTTTTCGAGTTATAAGGCTTGAAATTTATAGTATTTTGACATAAAATACAAAATATCGTGTAAAACATTCAGTTTTCGGTAATCTTACCTTAATACTTTTATGCATAAAATAATAAGACCAATCAATTGGTGTAAAAAAACACATAGTTGCTATTAAGAAAAAGTTGTAATTTGCAACATGCAACTGCACACTTTTTTTGAAAGCAATTATGTGTTTTCTTTACATCAATTGATTGGTCTTATTATTTTATGCATAAAAGTATTAAGGTAAGATTACCGAAAACTGAATGTTTTACACGATATTTTGTATTTTATGTCAAAATACTGTAAATTTCAAGCCTTATAACTCGAAAAGTACTTAATGAAAAATAACTTAATTATAGTGTTTTGGAAAGCTCTCGAGGTAAGCTATAAGAATATGTAATGGAAAATAGGGGGTCCCGTTTAAAAAACGGAAGTTGACCTTCACGTGACCTTCAAGCAACTATTCAAGGTCAAACTAATGAGACCATCTTATGTGCCCCTCGAAACCGTACAACTTTTGTCTGAAACATTTTTGCTGAAAATGCTTCGTTGAAGAATTATCGAGGTGCGTTTTTTAAAATGGGACACCCTGTATAATTCTATTATATGTATATACATATAATTCTATTACATGTATATATACATATAATTCTATTATATGTATATATAATTCTATTATATGTATATATAATTCTATTATATGTATATATAATTCTATTATTATTAAACTGTGTGTATTATTTAAAATAATACCGTAGCTTCTTACTTGGAGACGATCATACTGACTCGAGAAGCAAATTATTTGTAGTGGAACTTCTGTAGTGGTGCATAACTCACAGCATAATTTCATTATCAAAAATAAATCTGACCGATTAGTATAAATTGTATATATTATTGCGATCACCATAGTCAATCCGTGCAGGACAGAAAAACAGCGAAATATTTTATTACGTATTTTTTCCCATTTTGTAGCAGTTGGTGGTAATGGCCAGCAACAGGCAAATAACAAATCCGCTTTCAAAAACGCGATAAGTTTCTCTATTGTCAATGTATTTGCCATAACAATTGTTAGGGATATTCTCTTATATTATCGTTACACATGCATACACATTATTCGAACTGATTTCGTCAACAGAGGATTATCTCGTGCATTTCGCGAAGGATACGTATTATATTTAATTTACTATCCACGTATACCAACTGTAAGCATACAACTTTTTAGATAATGTAATGCACGTAACCCCTCTGATGCACATTTCCTGCTTTGCAATTTTGCTTCTGGCAGAGCTGTGTGTTTAAGTCCACAAATTATTCAACTAGCGAATAATGTATCGACGCTTTGAGCTCTACTGTAATTGTACAATTATCTTCTTACTTTCCTAGACATAATCTTAATTACTATAAATATAGAATGGAGGATGATGGAGGGCAATGAAGGAAAATACGTAACCAAATAATAATAGTTAGTACAATATTGGTACAAAGTTAGTATTGTCACATAACTTCTTTTAAGAAGTTTAACATATATTTCTCGTGTATTTATTGTGAATGTGTATGTGATTTTACTAATTATTTATATTATTGTTATAAAAGTTAATTATTATCCACAAAAATTTTTTATGTATTTTCCTACAAATTTTATATACTAATTACAAGGTAAATTAATTAATTAAAATATGTTTATTATAAAAATCATTATTAATTCCTTTGGATTTACATTTATAAATTTACAACTTTATTTTTATGGAAATGTAATAATAATTATCCAGTTATTTACATTTACATTTATTATTATATTGCTTGAACTCATATATTTTAAGTAATATATTATTATTATTATATACTGATATTATATATATATAATATATTTTTCTTAATTTTTTACATTAATTATACATATAATTACTATTAAATAGTATTACTACAAAAATAGTAGAAAAAATCAATTAATTCGTAGATTATTTTGTCATTTATATGTGCATTTACGTTTATTGTTATATTTGAGCTTCTTTCAAGTAATGCTAACATATAATTATATCAAAAAACTAAATCTAAGGCTCTGATATTGAATATTAGCTCAGTCAACGAAAGAAAAATAAAAAAAATAATTCCAAAAGTTTTGAAACTTACTAGAGATGTTCGTTTAGGCTTACTAATGAACGTCTAAAAAGTCCTGAAAAATTGAAGATGAGCTGTCGCCGCCATCTTGAAAAATAGGTGCACTTTTTCGGTTTTTTGCATATATCTCGTAAAATATTGACTTTAATGAAAAAATAGTTATTATCAAAATGAGAGTTTATTAAATTGTCTACAAAAAATGTTTTATTCAATTTTTTTTAACTATAATAGTATATATTTTCGAGAAAATGGGCTGCAAATGTCGCGTGAGTCGATCAGTGAACTGAATACACGTCTTATATGTATACTATAATGATAGGATCCGATTCGGAGCTCCAGAATGTTCATTCTTGGGGTCCTCATCGTTGTATTATCTGTACAGAACAAAAATGTTCATTGTAAATTTATGAACTAGAAGAATTTAATTTTGATACATTTTTTATACTTACTTTTTGTTATTGACGTTGTCTCTTGTTAGCACGGCTAGTACAAGGAATATCCTCATTTGCCATAGAAAAATTCGATTGATCGTGTAGAACTTCGAAACCCTCTGCACGGGACGATGCTCTCGAGCATGTCTCCGATCGCTGTTCGTCTGCATTTTCTATTTCATCTTCCATTACTTCGACGACTATGCTCGTGCTATTCAAACAATTTCCATGACAGTTATTGCAAACTGTTGTGCAATTGATTCCTGCCTTTCTGCATCCACACATAGCTCCACAACCAGTTTTGCATTTGCAGAATACAAGATTCAATAAATTTTCAGGTGCAACAGGTTCCAATGTCGTAATTAGAACAAGATTCGTTTGTACACGTTTCCAGCCCCAAAGTTCAGGAGGCAATTCATTTCCCTGCATTTTTGAACCTGGTGATACACTCGGAAAGAATGTTGCTTGGCAGCTCCTTCCGTTGGCGGCAGTGAAGCAATATCTGGCTTAATTTTGGTGACTGATTTTGTAAAACAGTTAAATCTATATTTATTCAGAGATTCATCTGCAGAGTGTGCATCATACAGCGTGAGGAAGAAGCGCTCTCCAGCTCGAGCAATTGCATCGTGCGAAGAATTGCGGTTATTGAACACTTCAACGATATCATGTACCTCTTTATTTTTTTGAAATTGTTTAACGCACTTGATTTTTCCTTTCTTAAAAATTGCCGAAGTCGTGTCGCAGCCACTGAAGACGTGTAATAAGAGAATGCTGTTCGAAAGACCTGTTTCTTGCAATTGTTGGGATGAATATACTCTTCTTTCTATCTTTCCTTGGCCTGGTTTGACAAAGAAAATTGTAGATTGTGGTGGAGCCAACGCAAGTAATAAAACCAGGAGATCAATGTCTTCGCCAACAATAACTGTATTTTTATCAAGAGATAAAGAGGCTTCGATTGCGGTGTTAACTATTAGACAATCTGCGTCATCTGCGCTTTGCCGAGATACGATTCCACTGTCCTTCAGCTTTGTCAAGAGCATATCGATTAATCTTTTTTTGTTTTTATTGTTTGATAGGAATTGATCCTGTCGAACAGTGACACTCATATTTTCGTCGAAATTGATGTCCACAGATTTATTGACCGCAGACCGTCGATGTTGCTCAACTTTTTTCGTGCTGTTACTGATACTAGAGTAACCGTCGAAAACTACGGTGCAGTTTTGACCATAATTTTTTTTAATATAATTAATGTAGGATTGGCAAATAGTTGAGAATGTCGAAGTTTGTTTCCAAACGACTCGATGTAAAAGGAATCTACCGTCCACGATAACTGTGCAATTTTCCAAATCGAGATTTACGTTGAATGTTGTAAAAATATCATACAACGAAGACTTTTTTGTCTTTCGCATGCCAGCCTCATTAAAGAGAGACAATGGAAATGGAGCTAACTCGTATTTGAAATGAGTCGCCAGGTCTTCGTTAGTTTTTTTAGAAATGGCTATTCTTTGAAAAAGTAATAGAGGATCAACTGGTACGACCTCTCCGTGAACTTTTATTGCACAATTTATAGTAGCTAGAGGAAGAACTTTGTCCTGACGCGACAACTTCACCTCAAAAAAATTATTTCCAATCATCTTTGCCATAGCTTTCTTACCGACTTCAACAGCATTATGGCAATTTATCGTTGCATCGCCGACTACTCCTGTGGCTAGAGACATTATATCCGTGACATTGGAAAATGGAGGGTGATTCGAGAACCAATCTGAAAGCTTCTTGATATCTTCTGCGTCTCTTGCTCTTCGCGATTCCCGAAAATCGACATGTTGCTCAGCACTAGCAAAAATCATACCACAGAAATTTTCTAAAGATGTACAAATATTGTGGGTGGCAGTCGTTGCTAAAATCCATTTACTGAGTACACTGTCCACGACGCTTCGTCCACGAGTGAGACCACCATCGCTTTTCATGCTTCGCATTAGTGTCTGTTCTATCGTCATATCTGACCAAACTCCAGCCCAAAATTTGTCTGTTCTTCGCATAGTAAAATAGGCTTCGTTGGTAAATTTCTCGAATTCATCTCTTCTCATTGAAGATTGAAGTTTGAACATGTCCTGCAGATATAAATAGCAAGATTTTGCGTACAAAAAATGGCCACTTGCATAAAAAATGGAATCATTTGCTGGATGCAACGAAGATGTCCATTCCAATCACCCGATCGTTCTGCGTGAATGAATTGCTTCATTAAAGTAATCATATTAAAATATTGAATCCACAGGGCTGCAGTTGCTCCACTTTTCTTTAATTCTTCTAATTTTTCTTTTATCTTTATTTCTATTTCTTTTATTAAAGAATTTTGATTTAACGTTTCCAATGATAGAGGATCGATGAAAAAGTCACTCATCATCTCTTTGATAATTTCTCGCTCCAAAATAGTGATATTTAAATCATCTAAGATAATTTTTGTCAAAGCCATCTGAATTAATAAATGGGCACGCACGGCTCTAGCATAAGCATGACCAGGTAGCATTTTTTCTACGGATGTCGGAGCATAAATGATACTCAATAGCTCTTTCAAGCCACTTCCTGCCATTATGTATCCAATGCAACCTAAAAAAGACATTAGGAGATGAAATCCCCCAAGTCTCATCACGATATTTGACAACGGTGACTCCTCAGACGCGATTGCAACAATTTCACGTGCTTTTATGTAGAGAGGTTGATCGAAAGTGATGAAGCAAGTTTTTTGTTTCAATTTCAGACATTGATCGACAGCATAATTGAGTACAGTGTAAATTGTGTCATAGTTGCTCGGTGGAGAATTCACAAAAGGGAGAGGAATTATCTTTGTTACTTTATAGGATAGATCCTTTGTTACACTATGCATAAATCCTTTCCATTCAGGAATTAGAGGGACTTCTAGCCATTTTTCACACATCCATAAAATATGACATGGCTCTGGCCATGGAACTTCTTCTGTTAATGGATTTAGACGATTTAAATCTTCAATCGCAATGCTCTTCAAACCAGTTCTTGCGACATTTTCAAACGTCTGTAACTGAATGACGCCAATTTCTCCAATTTCTTTCGCAGTTGGGGATTTAGATAATTTAACGATTTCTTGACCAGAAATAACGGACATTGCAGGTGTAATGCATTTAATTCCTCCCATACTTTGAAATGTATTTAAACCGTCAATAGTTGACACGTTGAAGTCAGCATTGTCAAAAACAAATTGACAAAATGATCCTGACAGGATTGTCGGTGAAGGATTGTAAATTGCCGAAGTTTCAAGAATTTGAGCATCGTGATATGAAGCACAGAATCCTAAATTACAGAGCAAAGTGACTAAATTTTTGGATCCAAATTTTCTGTATAAAAATACGGCGAGACTAATCTGCACAGGGGACAAGAATGATCGTGGTTTAATTGCCAAAATAATCGCATGAGCTATTGATACAACTTTTCTTTTCGCATTCTGATTACTTTTTGTCTTCTTCTTGACGATGAGGTTGCCCAAGAAAACGTTCAAAGTTTCAGGGATATCGTTGGTGACATTTTTGAAGAAATCATCGCTGGGAGGATAAGAGGTATTGTCATATATTCGTGATTGTATATCTTCTTTAATTATGGCTGCAGCAGTTTCGACTATTCGAAGTCGTTCCTCGCGTTTATTTTGTTTTTTCATATTATACCAGGATTCTGATAAGATTTTCAATCCTGTGTCACGAAAACAAACAACTGGAATTTTTTTCTTACTCTGAGTAATAATAATACTGTCTCCATACTTTTGGTTTAACTTATTTTTTATGGTAGCCTCACTAGGAACATATTGTTATTATGCAGATTCTTTATAATGGAATGAGTATAAACTATCTAATCTAGAACTGTATTTATTGATATAATAGTTTATTAGATTTAATACCACATTGTTATGAATACGCGGAATCATAGAATAATAATAATCACGGGTTAGATCGATAACATAGGTAGGTATGTTGATACGAGTGCAGCGCCGGAAGTAGAGTGCTCTCATACACAACAATTCTTCCCTCCTTTGGGATTGATTGCCGTGCTCTCCTGATGAACACTACTATGGTGAATATCGTTGCGGTGGACGTCTAGTACGCGTTGATCTGCGTATTGGTGGCGATCTTCCAGGTTGTTTAGGGGAGCCTTGTTCCACTAATAATGTTGCAGGTCTTGCTGGACTTCTCGATCGTTCTGGGGTTGACGGTTGTGAGGCTTCCCGATTGATTCGGAGTCGAATGTGCCGTCGTAAATGGGGTTGAATCAGCTATTGAGAGGTCTTCATAGAAGTGAATCTTCTGAGGATAGTTTGGTGTTTTGTTGCTAATTTGAGTTGGTTTGTTATCCATAGGCTCTGATATTGTTTCATCTCCCAGGGGTGCTCTTATTTGATCAACGTGTCGTTTAACACGCTTATTCTGGTAACTAATCTCATAATGAAGGTCTCCTAATCGTGTGACAATTCTTCCTACCACCCACTTGTCCATGCGAGGGTTACCCGAGAGGAAGTAGACTATCTGCTTCGGTTTAAAAGTGCGAAATGACGTGATGAATTTAATTTGTTGCTTTTCAGTGACCTTCGTATCCACACTATCAGGTCGGACAAGATCAATCCTTGTGCGTATATTTCGTCCCAGGAACAGTAGTGCAGGTGGTTGACCTGTCGTTGTATGCGGAGCCTTCCGATATTGACGTAGAAACTCATTTATGTTCTGCTGCAATGATCCTCTTGTTGTGGACATCGCTTTGAGTGCATCTTTAGTTGTCTGAACGTAACGTTCTGCCTGGCCGTTCGTTGCCGGGTGATACAGTGCTGTCAGTTTATGATATTTAACACCGCTGTCCTGTAGGAATGTCTTAAACTCCGTAGCTGTGAACTGTGGTCCATTGTCGGATACAATGGTGATTGGTATCCCGTAAGATGCAAATAATCCGTCTAAAATTGCAATTGTTGCCGCAGTAGTTGTTGAATTGGTGACTTTTACTTCAATCCATTTGCTGTAGGCGTCAACTATAATGAGTAGCATCATGTCTGCTACCGGGCCTGCATAATCGATATATATGCGTTGCCAAGGGCCTTTTGGATATTCCCAATGGTGCTCACGGAATTTCGGTGGAGTATGTGCGTGTTTGGCACAATCATGGCATGACTTAGCAATGCGCTCGATATCTGCATTGATACCGGGCCAATATATATAAGAACGTGCAATACCTTTCATCTTGATAATTCCCACGTGCGCTGCATGTAGATCCTTGAGTATTGATTGCCGTAATGACTCTGGTATTACAACTCGGTGCTCGAACAATAAACAATTGGCTGCTAATGTGTAGTTTACTTCTGGGGCCTTGTAATTCGCGCTAGCTAAACTCTGACCTGTTTCCAATAATTGAAGAATTTTTCCTAAATGTAGATCCTTCCGTGTTTCTCGAGCAATGTGTTCGGCACGAACCGGAAGCTGCTTTATTTGGCAAAAGACAAATTCATCGAACTCATCATGAACTGTCTCTTCCTCCTTTGTAGCCGTGATCTTGCTGATAGTCGTCGTTGTTGGTAATGGTGTGCGGGAACAGTAGTCTGCATTTGCGTTTGCCTTCGTTGGTTTGAATACTACATCATAATCAAAATGGGCAAGGTAATCAGCGTAATTTGCCATGCGACTAATGCATAATACCGGAAGTGATTTTTCCGGATGTAAAATCTGTTCTGGATTGCTTAATGTACGACTAGCATATGCAATAGGACGTTCTTCTCCATTATTTAATTTGTGCGACAAGACTGCACCCAATCCTGTTTTACTGGTGTCAGTTGCTAGGAATAGTGGAAGTGATGGATCGTATGGCATGAGAACTTGTGGCGAAATTAAAATGTTTTTAATATCCGTATATGCTTTTTCAACATCTTCCATGTGAAGGACTCATTAAGAAGCATATCTCGCAACGGGCGATCCTTTGTTGAGAGATCTGGAATAAATGACCTGTAGTAAGTAGCTTTGTCCAAGAATAGTTGCAGTTCTTCTCGTGTAGTAGGTTTTGGTGCGTCACGAATCGCCTCTATATGTTTCTCAGATTTATGTACACCATAGCTATCGATTTTGTGTCCTAAAAATTATACTGTAGATGTAGCAAAAATACATTTAGAACGATTGAGACGTAGACCATATGATCTTATCCGCTCCAGAATTGCATCAAGAATTATCAAGAGATTATCGAATCCGTCTGCAAATATAAGTACATCATCGAAAAAATTCAGTACATTTGGAAGATCTTGAAGAACAGATTCTATTCGACGTTGCCATATTGCAGGTATACTTGCTGCTCCATAAACTGCACGTTTCGGTCGAATTAGTCCATGAGTCGGTGTGTTGAATGTCAAAGCATGACCAAATTCTTCATCAACGGGTAAGTGTGTATAGGCATCTGTAATATCTAAATGACAAAAGAGATTAGCACCTTTCATTTGATTAAACAAATGTTCGGCTCTTGGAATTGGATGTTCATCTACGACAATGCGAGGATTTAACGTTGGCTTGTAATTTCCAGTAATACGTATCTTGCCGTTCTTTTTTGTTACTACATGTGTTGTCGATGCCCATTCCGAATGCTCTACCTTCTCGTAGAAACCCGATGCAATCTTGGCGTCAATCTCTTTAGCGTACGCTTCCCGTAAAGCTAATGGTATTTCCCGTGCCTTAGCAAAAACAGGTGTCGCTCCTGATTTAAAATGTATCGTAGCTGGCGGTCCTTTGAGTTTACCGGGTGTATTACTAAAGACATCTTCGTAGCGGGCCAGTAATTGGTCAAGCTGCTTCTTCTGCTCCGATGATAAGCATGATGTAGTGGAAGTTATTGTGTGGACTTTGTTGGATATCGAGAATAATTCAGCAAAATATCCTTAATGAAGTGTATAATCCATTCGCGTCTGAGGAGTGTGTCTCGATCATCATCTACTACGTAAAGATCCAATCTTCGTGTTGTCGAACCAATCATGACGTTGACTACGATGAGGCCGATACATTTAATGGGGTGACCTGTGTAACTTGTAAATTGTCGCTTTGTACTTTGTAATACGAAATTAGGTTTAATTATAGATAATCTTTTCTTACTGATAATACTGCATGGTGCACCGGTATCTAATTCCATAGGTATATTATGGCCATCAATCTGTACATTGAGCATTTGCTTACCTAATGGATTGATCGTGTTTACCTCAGATACTTTACTGAATTGTTGTAAGGAGTCAATTGATTCTGCTGGCTGTGTTGTCGTATTCGCTTGCTCCGTCACTGATGCTGTATCTTGTCTGCCTTTCTTCGCTCTACAGACTTTGGCAATATGACCTTGTTTATCACAGTTAAAACATTTAGCTTGACGGAATTGACACTGGTCGCGCATATGTAGTCCTCCACATCCATTGCAAGGGCGACGTTTATCTGACTTATTTTGTTTGTCCTGTCGTGACGTACTTCGAACTCGTTGTGAGCCTTGACTGCGTGATTGCGATCTCGAGCTTAGAGCCTTTTTATTATACTTCATTTTTGATGGAACAATTCCCAATTTATGCATTTGTTCTGATATCTCTGTTGGTCCAGTAATTTTAACCTTATCAGCAGTATAGCGTGTCGCTTCCAGTGTATACGCAACCTCACACGCCTCAGTGAATGTCGTTGGTTTCTTAGCAATAATCTCGTCGCACATCTCTCGAGATTCCAGTCCATGTAGCAGTTGCTCGATCAGCATTCTATCAAGGAATTCGCCATACTCACAATGGGCAGAACCCTGCTTAAGACGCAATACAAAATTAGCAATAGTTTCCTTTTTCTGCTGAGTTATATGTCTAAATTTTATACTTTCAGCATACTTATTTTTAGTACGATCAAAATGATTAGTGAGTGTCAATTTTATTTCGTCGTACGTTAAATCTTCTGGTTTACGCGGGCAGACTAGAAATTTGAGTGCGTTATTCAATTCTGCGCCCATATGCACTCGAGCATAACTACCATAAAGTTCCTTTGAAATTTTACTTAGCTGCAGTCCCCAATCGAAGCGTTTGAAATAATCCTCGACTGTTGTTCCTTCGGACGATCGGTATTCTGCCGTAGAAAATGTAGGCGGCCTCGTCGATCCTGTCGAACTTGTTGAAGCAGCTACATTTGTTGCATACTGCTAAGGGCTTATAAGAGCTCAGGTGGAACTTCCATTTTTAATAATTATATGAGTCCGCGTTGATTATGAGTCGTCACTTAACCTTACTTATATCCTTCCTTCCAGTCGACTGCTTTTTCGATCGAATTTTTAGATAATCCCGCTTCTGATACCACTTGTTATTATGCAGGTTCTTTATAATGGAATGAGTATAAACTATCTAATCTAGAACTGTATTTATTGATATAATAGTTTATTAGATTTAATACCACATTGTTATGAATCGCGGAATCATGGAATAATAATAATCACGGGTTAGATCGATAACATAGGTAGGTATGTCGATACGAGTGCAGCGCCGGAAGTAGAGTGCTCTCATACACAACACATATCCCACGCATTGAGACATTAACTCACACAGTGACACTTGACAATCGTCATTATTCTCAAGGTAAGAATAAATTTAGGCTCTGTTATAAAATAAACTGAAAATAACGGGCTAAATAAGAGCCAAGGCGCTGTTAGGGGCAAATAATTCCTTTTCTCTTTTGGTTATTTAAAAAAAAAAACTTTTATTCATAACGTACGTTTCGGTCCTCCTATCGGACCATCATCAGCGGTGTCAATAATTAACTGTCAATGAACAAAGAAATGATAAAAAATAATATTACAAGAAATATATAGTTATACAAAATAGTCTTTGACGGTTAAAATCTAGTGGAGCGTGGATAATTGGTTTTTATCGGCGTTTATGTTGCGGATTCTAATTTTGCCATGGAAATTGATTTACGTACATGAAATATTCGTGCGTTTTTTTCTCTCCCTGGTCATCGCGGACCTCACCATCTGTTAAACGACATAATTCCTCTTCCGGTTCCAGTCGTGAAGGAAAAATTACCGTGGTTCTTAAGGGTTGTCGCCATTTTGACTGTAACTATGTATAAGAAATAATTGTTCGAATTTGATTGTTGATCGATATAATGGTGGAGAGGTGTCTTACTTCGTCGAGCGATTACAGGACCGTGAGCCGTGGGGGACTATACACAACTGTCGGTTAACATATGTCAAAATTTCGACGTCTCGTGACATTGTGCGTGCGTGTATAAACAATATGGATATCGAGGTGATTGTTTGTCGATCGAATGACGTAATCCGGCGCGCGATAGTTTTAAATTTTTGGCATTCTTTCTACTGTCGTGAGATAAGCCAGATGCATACTTTCAGTATCGGTTTGTAGATTGAGGCTGTTTTTTTTGTCTCTTTATAAATATCATCTCCGACATCATACTGTTACGTCCTGTGGACTCCACGATTCTTTTCTTCCCTAACTCGAGCAAACACGCGTTTGTTTCTTTAATTTCGAAACATCGTTTGTCATAATAAATCATAATAAGGAAAGGGACGGATCTGAAAAACAACTTGCCTCACCTTTCTAATAAAGATTAACCGACGTTAGAAATTAAGAAATCTAAGCAAATAATAACTGACGAATATACGCAACCATCAGTCAGAGATCCGAAAAACATCTTGCATCACGCGCCTGATAAAGGCAAGCCGACAGACAAAACAAAGAAATTAGACGAGCACCCGATGCAATAGAAGTAAACAGTTAATCCCCGCGAACTCTGTACTAAAGTAAGAGTTGCCCAACCGATCAAAGGTAACATTAAATCAATATAGCCGATAAATTCTAAGACCTTTTATTTTAGAGGACGTCCTCTGACTCACTACATTATCACAAATTATCCCATGGAAGGGGTCAATAAGAACAGAATATAAACCGAAGATTTTTTCATCTAGGATCACTAGTGTACCACCTATCGAACGTCACTATTACTGAGTATCATTATTACCTTGAGATTCACCGCTAAATATATATATATATATATATATATATATATATATCAAATTCTTGAAGTGCGAAATACGCGAATTATAAACTCAAGAGCAGTGCGCACGAACTGACCAAGCGGAAACAACGAGGACCACGTCCACCTGAGCCAATCGCATATAAATCTTGTCAGCAAGTAGTAAGTGATCTAAATATCTCAAATTTCCGTCTATACTCTATAGTTTTGAAACAATACTTGGATCTTAAAGGTGAAATAAATTTATCCACCATAAATCAAAACTTAATTAATTTAATCTGAATTTAGTTAATCATTAAAGTTTAAATTCAATTGTGAGTAAACTAAACCCAAGAATTGTTTCTCGACCAATTGCGATTCTGTTTTTTTTCTTCTCCTCCGCCATTTTTATTATTGTTCTCTCAGTGGAAAACACCTATAAACGAAGATCGCGAACGGCAATCAAGCATAAGCGGAACCGTCGCAACAAACAAATTAGGAAACAATTGGCTCGGGCTCTAACGGAATATGTTCATTCATCCACATTCAATAACAATTTAGATCATAGTAACAGCGACACACGTAGCGACATATCCGATCTCTCCGGTCCCCGGTATTCTCCAGTCTCCCTCACCGACCCCCCTTGTTCTTTTCCAAAACAAATCAGTTCCCCTCTAAGATCCCTGTCTTCCGCTTCAACCGTCATCCTCTGGGATTCCCCCTTCTCCTTCCCTCGCCGTCCTGAGTCCCGTCTCAAAGAAGAACTCCACGATCCCGAAACAGGAGAAAGATTTTCGGAACGGGAATCGAGCGATCCTGAATTGATCGAGATCAATGACGAATCGTCCGATTCAGAGTCCTCCCTGCCCGAGAGAGAATTGATCCTATAACTCTTTACACACTACTACACTCACATTTTGATTTTACTTTTTTGTTCTCCTATTCATCATTGTGAAAAACCAATCGGAACTAAAATTTAGATTTTAGAATCTCCCTCACTATATTCCGATTGACGACCTCCGAACTTATGTAACACCCGCGCAATTAAACAATTACAAGTACGTACACTCACACTCTCCGATATATAAATATATATTTATAAGAATTCCTTTTATAACCATAGTATATTTATATATACATATATATATATGAATAAACTAAATTTTTGATTAACTAATCTCATAATTATTTCTTAACCCGTTCGCACTTCGATTCTCTCCGAAATCGCACAGGTCCAGTCCCGGGTAATAAGGATTTATTTCCTTTACCGAAAAGGGACCACCGAACGAACGGGCCTGCCGACAGTGTAAAAGCGACCTTTTCGGTCGTTGACCTGTTTGGACCCTTGGGTAAGATCGTTCGACTCGAGAGCACGCGCCATACAGCGTTTGCTCAGAGATTACGTAGATTACGTCCTTCCATTGACTCCTCCTTCCACAAGTTTGGACGTAACAATACGTTTTCTGTATATATTTTCCTCATCCAGGATTTCCACCTCATCCCATGCGAACTCGTGACCATTTAGCCTGTGATCCGTGATGACAGAGTGCTGTGACGTTCTTTTATTAATGTGATTGCGATGCTCTGTGATGCGAGTTTTAAGTAGCCTGCCTGTTTGGCCTACGTACGAGGCATCACAATCTTTGCATGATATTTTATATACTAAGTTGTTGTGTAATTCTTTTGGTAAGGTATCTTTATGTACGCGAATGTACTTCATTAATTTATTCAAGCTAGTATAGGACAGCTTTGCTTGTATATCACGAATCACAGGTCCAAACTGCTCCGAAATTGTCGGTATGTACGGGATGTTGAAGTAATTAAATTTAATCACGTTGTTTATGTCGAAGGAATTCGTAATGCCCGAGTTTTCGTTGTTCCTATGATGTAATGAAATTAATTTTTTGAGTCTTTCATTTAATGTCTCAAATGTGAATTTTAACGGGTAGCCATTGTTGAGTGTCGTGTTAATTACGAACTCCAGGTTTTTTTGGTGAAAATCTGATGATGGTCCGATAGGAGGACCGAAACGTACGTTCTGAGTAAAAGGTTTTTTTTAAATAACCAAAAGAGAAAAGGAATTATTTGCGCACCCCTAACAGCGTCTTAGCTCTTATTTAGCCCGTTATTTTCAATTTAAGAATAAATTTGTTCCATAGCTGTTGTAATATCTTCTACTTCAGGTCGTCCTCTTTTCTTCCCAGTTGAAAGGTGTGTAAAAAATGAAACAAAGCACGATTGATGGTAAATACCATCTGCTGCAACTAAATCATCAACGCTCATGATACGATGCTTTACTTCGTCTTCCCACTTGTCATTTCTTTTCTCTGCTGCTTCTAGTATTTTTTCTTTTACAGATAAACTACGAACGTTATACACAATTCTGCGCTTCCCGATTGGCCTTTTTTTTCTTTTTGGTGCAATTCTTCGTCAATATCTTCAGTGCAATACAAACATTTCAATCGAAAATCAAAAAGGGGGCGTGTAGAAGATCGCAAACTTTTGCCACATTGTTCAGTGCTCGATATTATCACCTCGCTAACATTCTTTTTCAAAGCTGCTTTGATACTGTCTGCACGGGTATAATTTTTTCTGCACGAGATATGAATCTTCGCTTTTTCTAATTGCACGTATTTATTGTCTCTTCTTTCAATACTCGCATTCTTTAAAGTCTCAATCCCTTTCTCTTTCACTTTCACGACATCACTTGAAATATTTTTTTCACAGATGAAATATTTCTCGTTTGTCGCCATCGTAAGAAAATGCGGACAATTTCTGGAGTACGTTCAGAATGACTTGCCAAACGACATTTTGATAAGGTTGGGTAAAACAAAAGAAAGTCGTACAAATGGCATTAGGAACAACCACTTGGGATAGATACCCATACAGCACAGAACATTGCAATTACATTGCAGCAATGTTACAATTTTGCAAGTTGCAATGTAATATTGTAGAGACATTATAGGATACAAGATAATAGGATACATTATAAGATATAAGATACATGATTATAGAAGTATACTCTACCTGGCGTTATTCACATTGGCTGCACACATAATATAAAAAATGTTTGGAACTCACTAGCGACTCACGCGACATTCGCAGCCCATTTTCTCGAAAACTATTATAGTTTTAAAAAAATTGAATAATGCCTTTTTTGTAGACAATTTAATGAACTCTCTTTTTGATAATAATTATTTTTTTAATAAAGTTAATATTTTACAAGATATATGCAAAAAACCGAAAAAGTGCACCTATTTTTCAAGATGGCGGCGACAGCTCACCTTTAATTTTTCAGGACTTTTTAGACGTTCATTAGTAAGCCTAAACGAACATCTCTACCAAGTTTCAAAACTTTTGGAATTATTTTTTTTATTTGCTTATAAAACGGGCCTTCGTTGACTGGGCTATATCCAACTAGCGGGAAAATGGGCTATTAAGAGCCAGACGCGGTTAGCAAAGCGCAGATTTTTTTTTCTTTTAATGAGAATTTATTTATTAATTCTATAAATGTACATTTCGATCCCTTGGATATATAATTATATCTATATTGATTTCTTCGTTGATTCTATACAATAGTTGTTTAGATATAATATTATAGTTAAGAAAAATTGTCAGATTTAGATTTACACATAATTAATAAATCTATCAGTTATATTCCTAATTAATAAAGAATAATAGTAACAATAAAAAAGAAGTAATAAAGTAAGAAATAAAAAGAATAATTTATTGTATGTTATTTAATACTAAACATTCATTTATCTGCCCAATGCAATTATAAACAAATAACAGCGAAAAAACTTATATAATTATTTTTATTGATACGCTTCATTGCCATATAACATTGATGCTTATTGTTTTATATTATTTACACAATCAAAAAGAATCTAAAGAAATTAACTTTTTTTCGCATTATCCAGAATTATTATCTTCAGAAAGAATAATTCGAAATGTCGTCAGAAAAGAGAATGCCGTTGAGTTGTACTGTAAAATTATTTAAAACAATTTCTAAATACAAATAAAACATACGTAGCATAATTATTATATATGTATATATACAATAGCATATTACTCTACACATGTTTATTAAATTCTTATAAAAAAAATAAACACAAAATATTTATATTAAAATTTTTAATACATATTAAAAGAAAAATAAAATATAAAAAGTTAAAAATGTGCCAGATATACAAAGATTAAATAATTCAAATCATTAATTGGTTAAATAATCAAATCGCTAAGCTAAAAAATGACTAGCATAATACTGAAGTGTTTTCTCTTACTGAGGTATAATGCTGGAAAGTTAAAGCTGCTAGTAAACCTGGAACTGTTATAACTACAGGTCGCTGACAGCGGAGCAAAGTGTATAACACAATCTTCTGTGAATCAATTTCATGTTCATACCATAATGAATCATACGCGGCATCCCCGATATCTGAACTCTGTGTAAAATATTTTTTTAAGTCTTTGAATATTGAATATTGAATATACTTTGTATCTTATTCGCGATTGATAAATCTTATTTGTCAAGACTTACTACAGTCATTAAATAATCAGCCGGCCAAGCGCATAACAGTACCTTCGTCAATGATGAAATACATACGACAAAAAACTCTGCTTTTACAGATAACGGTAGCCGCTATTTAAAAAAAATGTGAGGTTTATTATTGACAAAAAAATTATTTTAAAAAATATAAAAATATGCACCGATAATGTTGTTCTTATATAGAATAGAATGTTAAAAATGCTATGTATCTAAACATATTAATATTTGAACATTTTATTGTTTTTTCCTCTGTGTTCGGTTTGTTTTAACTCTTAGTTAGAATTTTTTTTTTACTTTTTAAACATTTAGTTTTTTTTTACACTTTAATTGTTCTTTATTCAAAAATATATTATGTTATAGTAGAATGCATTTTATTATTTAAAAAAAATTATATTATAATATAAGGAATATACACACACGCTGAGAATAGTAACACCGCCAAATACTAGTGAGTAGGTGCTAATACTGAGCGACGATAACACTACATACGAAATAGATAAGCTCATTTCTTGCGCAAACCTGTATATTATATGATAGTAATTCAGTAATTATAAATATAAAATATACGACAAATAAGCATATATATAGTTTCTAATATTTTTATATAATATTAAATCATATAAGCACCATATATGTAATCATATATGGTTTCACTGTTCACATTAATTATACTATGACTTTCTGACAGTTTGAAACATAATATCAGATATCTTTGTAGAAAAAGATCCAATAGCTATATAATAACAAATATCTCAATTAATTAATTATTCAGTCGCTAGTGGATAACTAATCAGAGTTTTAAAATAATTGACCAGAACTAGCTTCAAAGATTTATTAAAAATTCACGACGTTTCGACCATGTGGTTATGGTCCTTATCAAGTGCATATACTAAAAGTACATATATACAATTAGATGACGTTGTTTTTTAGTTTTTACAAATTAGAATAATTTTTAAGAAGAAGGTAGCCACTTACAAATAAACGTTAATAGACAATTAATATTCAAACGTGTCACATTTCATATAAGTTGAGTTACAGATTAGAAAGTTAAAACAAGCCAACAACATGTCACAACTAAGGATCGTCAGTTTCTGTTTAAAATTAAGACAAAGCTATTTAGATGACCTTTATTATTTTGTCATATATACTATTCAAACATTCTGTGTCCTTTTGTGAGTTGATCGTGTTGTCAAATTTTTTAATAAAGAATATCTCTGCTAACTCTCTCTTTCTTACATGCTTCTCGCTATGTAAAATATTATAAGTTTTCCAATCAATGTTTTCCAAGAATGTTTGAATAGTATATATGACAAAATAATAAAGGTCGTCTAAATAGCTTTGTCTTAATTTTAAACAGAAACTGACGATCCTTAGTTGTGACATGTTGCTGGCTTGTTTTAACTTTCTAATCTGTAACTCAACTTATATGAAATGTGACACATTTGAATATTAATTGTCTATCAACGTTTATTTGTAAGTGGCTACTTTCTTCTTAAAAATTATTCTAATTTGTAAAAACTAAAAAACAACCTCATCTAATTGTATATATGTACTTTTAGTATATTCACTTGATAAGGACCACAACCACATGGTCGAAACGTCGTGAATTTTTAATAAATCTTTGAAGCTAGTTCTGGTCAATTATTTTAAAACTCTGATAATAACTGATAATAAATGTTAAGCATAAAAATAATAAACATTAATCAAAGATTTTATACATGATTGGACTAATTGTTTAATTTTAATATAAACCGACTTTGATGTAAAGTGTTGACATACTTTAAGAGTTCTTGATGTTCATTGATACATTTTTTCCAGTCGGAGTATTTCGTAGCCATGCGAAACTTGTTGGATAAGATTTCAAATCGCGCTGATGTGAACCATAGTAAAAGAGCAAGAAAAACGTTAGAGCTCACAATAAGCTTGATATATTCCGAGCGAATGATGGAAATACACGAGTGCTCGCAATGGTTGTTGGTAAACAGGAAATGGATACTTTATTACGAGCGGAAACGAGTCAACTCCACGAAATAATGGCTCCAAGAATGAACCGAACAGCGCTACGGTAATCATGCCTAATGTCGTTGCGTAAAAGTATGCATATTTATCAATGTATTTTTGAAATACATCCCTTTCTTCTGGTTTTGCCTGGCGATAATAATCTTCCATTTGGAAAATTACTGCCTATACAATTAGGAAAGCAGTACTTAATTCAAGCTACATATGTTTTGTTAAAATTAAATTTTATATAAGAAAAATACGAAAGTAGTTCAATAAGTATATAGACAAACATGCACATAGTTATGTAAAAATATATTTAATAAAATATATATAATAAAAAATATAATATAATTAAATAAATAAAATAAATAAAAAATAAATAATATAATAAAAAATATTTTACACACTTATATACATACACTCATACACACAAAGCTGTTGTCACATAAATTACGTTTATAACTATCGTATATGTTTTTTTTTGTCAATAAAATTATTTATTGACACAGCTTTAATGCGGTTAAAAATTAATTTTTCTAATAAAAAATTAATTTTTAATCGCATTAAAGCTATGACATAATATTAATTTTACATAATATTAATTGTAACATATATTATTAACCATTTTAAGCTAATACTAATAATATAATTATTATAAAAAATAAACACTAAAAAATAAATATATTATTAAATATATGAATATTTATTATTACTTATTATTTAAATAAATATAACAGTTAAAAATTTAAGTAAGGCTCTTGTTGGCAGTAAAATCCGCAACCTGCGCGACCCGCAATGAGCATTCGCTCGTACTCTATATACAGCGCTATCTATGTCATCCATGAAACAGCGCGATTTACATCCACAAGCAAATCTGCCTGATCGACTTCCCCTTGGCCGTAATCTTTCCGAGGTCTTCCAGATAATCCGGTCCTGATAATGCAAGGGCGCCCTCATTTTCGAGGCGGTGCCGCCTTTCCTCCTCGTTCATCAGCTACCCCTGGTTCCTCGTCAGCCTCTTCAAGGTCCTCTTGTCCCGCATCAAATTGTTCTGGAATCAGTTCGACATCGATATTGTCAGTTACCTTTCGATCCACGGGCCGATCTTGCGGCGCACCTTCTGGGTAGAAGTCCTCAGAAGGCACTTTCGGAGTCCTCAAATTATTTTCCAGGAATCTCACGTCTCGAGTGATCTCAATCTTTTTGGACTCCGGCAGCCAGATTCGAAAGCCTTTCGATTGCTCGGCGTATCCAATGAATGAATTCCTGCTTTCGATTTGGCGTCGAACTTTCCTCTCGTAGGAGTTCTATCTAGACAGAATACTTTGCATCCGAACTCTCTGAAATGGCTTACCACAGGTGTATTGCCTTTCCAAGCCTCGTGAGGGGTTCTTCCATCCAGCTTCTTCGTGGGGTAGCGATTCCTGATGTAGTTTGCGGTGGCGATCGCTTCCGCCCAAAACGATGGTGGTAAGCCAGACTGGAGCAGAAGACATCGTGCAGAATCCACTAAGGTCCGATTCTTCCTTTCAGCCACCCCGTTTTGCTCCGGAGTGTATGCAGTTGAGTTGACGTTGTTCTTTCAGATATTCGTCGAATTCTTTATTGATGTATTCGCGACCGTTGTCGGATTGAATTGTTTTTATCTTTGCGTCATGTTGCTTCTCGACAAAAGCCTTGAACGCCTTGAACTCCTCAAGCGCCTGATCCTTGCTTTTGATAAGCCTCACTTCCGTCCATCTCGTGCAATCATCTGTGAATGTGATGAAGTACTTCGCTCCACTATTTGATGAGAAGCGCATTGGACCACATATATCGGTGAGGACGAGTTCCAACTTCACCGTCTTTCTTTCTGACTTCTTTGGGAATGGTGGTCGCGTCATCTTCCCCTGAATGCAGATCTCGCAGTTCAAGTCTTCAATTCCACCTTGCACGTTGATACCTCGAATTGCTCCACTTTTTGACGCGTGAACGAGGTCACGGAAGTTGAGGTGACCCATCCGTCGATGCCACGATATTATCCGATTTCGTAGACTTGCCGCTCTTCTTTGTTTCCTCTTCGGCATTTTGGCAACTGTGAGATGACGCTCCTTTGATAAGGTAGAGATCGCCGCTCCGCTTCGCAATCAGTCTTGTGTGTCCCCTTTGATCGGTGACCTCGGCCTTTTGCTTGTCGAACACAACTCTGTAGCCTTTATCCGTCACCTTCGAGACCGACAAAAAGTTCATCCTCAGTTCCGGGACGTGTAATGTCTCGTTCAGGATCACGACGCTCTTCTTTCCGTTAACCATTGTCGCAATCGTCACTACACCTCTTCCTTTTACGTCTGTGCATGCATCGCTAGCCAGCTTCAGTTTGCTCGACTCACTTTCACTTATGTCGGTGAACGTTAATGTCCTTACAGATGTGCGACGTGCATCCACTATCGAGGCACCACACATTTTTATCGGTGTTGTCCGCGATTTGGCATACGTCAACCGTACCTTCCGTCGATAGAAGAGATATGCGAGAAGATCCTTTGTCGTCTGCTTTCTGGGATGGACATTCGGAGGCCTTATGCCCCTTTCCATGACATTTGAAGCACTTGTATTTGAACGATTTATCCTTCTTCTGATCTTCTTTGCTGGTTTGATTTTCTTTCTGCTTGCTTCGCTTCTGTTGACGAACATCGCGTCCTGCGATTGATTCGACGTCCCTGTATTCTTCCTCGCGTCGGACTCGACTATTTTAGTGCGTAGAGTCTCGGGTTCTGGGAGCTCATCACGATTCTCGATAGCGACTCTGAAGTTCTCGAAGCTCGATGGCAGACTGTACAGCATCATTATGGCAAGCTGATCTGGGTTAATGACGACGTCCATCTCGGAGAGTTTATCCACCGTATCTAGAAAACCGTGTAAATGCTCACGTACGTCACCGCCTTCACTCATCTTTTGCAGAATGAGGCTCTTCAATAGCGTGGCTTTTCGGGCAAGCCCCTTCGATTGAAATGTATTTTCTAATTTTAGCCATAACTCACGTGACGTTGTGCAATTCTTAATTAGCTTCAACTGGCTTGCCCCTATAGATAGGATCAAATCCGACTTTGCTTTCTCGTCCTTGATGTTCCAGTCGCGGACTTCCGCAGCGTTGGTCGTCGTTGGTTCGGGTTTCACTACCTCGCCGCTGACATAACCCCAAGCGTCGTTTTTTATTAATAGCGCACGAATTTGCAGCTTCCACGTGTCCTAATTGTTGCGCCCGAGCGCCTCAATACGTACGACGCTATTCGCACTCATTATATACGCGGGAATAATAAAAACGACTATTTAACTGTTTTCTGTCTCTGCGACACGCAACCGCTGCGCTGCTTTATGGTACAGTGTGAAAGACGCAATATGGCCGACGACTTCACACGTGCAACGATCCTCGCGCTATATCGTATTTAGATGGTCAATGTCGCGTCGGATGCCTGGGCCCATAACCTGATAGCGTTAGCGAAGGCGGTTATGACCATAGAAATACACGCGGGAATAATATAAAGTATTTATTGCACAATATCAACTCGTACTTTCCGAACTCTCTGAATACAATGCGTACCCCTGGCGAAAATAAGAAGTTTTATAAAGCGTTGACAACCGTTTGATGAGAGTTTCCTAAGAGTTTAAAGAGTTGACAACCGTTTGATGAGAGTTTTCTGAGAGTTTAGACGTTTTCAAACTTTGTAAGAACGCTTACATAACGCCATTGGATTTGAATGTTTTCTGAACACTTATCAAACGCTGTATATAACGTTTCGTGAAAGTTCTGTAATTCTGAGGCAACGTTTTTCAGAGCATGTTCAGTAAACGCTGATACACCTTCACGCAGAGAGTTTGCTGTCAGACTTTTCAAACGTTTAACAAACGCTTTTCTCAATGCCGTAAGACAAACGTTTTCCCTTTGTTCATCAAACATTTTTTAAATGTAACGAATTATAAGACGTTTACGCAAACGGCTTGGGAACGTCTAAGAAACGCTTTTCCTAACGCTATAACACGAGCGTTTTTCTCTATTCAGCAAACGCTCTTCCAATGCTATAAATTGTAGAGCATTTATGCAAACTGTTTAGGAACGTCTAAGAAACACTCTCATAAAGGATGTTTATAAACGTTCTGACAATGCTGCAGACAGTCCCTTGTGTTCATTCGCGGTTTGAAATATAATTGCGTAGCTCATGCCAATAATGCGGCTTGAATTTTTTAATAACGACCTCTCTTTCAGTTTCATCTAATCTAATCTCTTCCTAATTTTCATTCACATAGAGCTGCGTTCGGAAACGTCCCCGAGTGCATTCCTTCTCTTTCAGTAATATAGAAAGAAAGTGAATGCATTCAAGAACGTTTCTAAACGCAGCTTAGAGGGTCAAGGTCAAAAAGTAAAGGTAAAAGAAAAAGATCAACTTGTTCCAATAAAATACAACACAATTATTTGCATAAATAAAATACAAAATGTGAAAATCCTTAATATCTTAATAACTTAATTACTAGAAGAAAGTTTATGGATTCAAATTCTTTATATAAAAGTTAGTCGAGTTTTTGATATTTTGCACTCTTTAAAATAAAAATTATAAAAAACTATACATTACAAAAAACTCATCAATTTAAAACCTTAATTATCAATCCCGATGGCAACCAAAAGACAATCCACTCACGTAGGTATTATTAGGTAAATTCATCACAACACAAGGTTGTTTGATGAGAGACAGTTTGATGCACAGCATTTTGCCAATTTCTTTAATTTTGAGGATATGTCTTAGAGCAACGTAATCGTTTTTAATTAATAAACGTCTGGAACATTTTATCGTTTGCACAAGAAGTAAAATTTTCCCTAATGGTGACATGACAATGTATTTTATCTTCACAACTTTCCCATCTTTTAGTATGGCATAAGAATCATTGTTCTTCTTCTTATCGACATATTGAGAGGAAGTATACCTCATTCCATTATATAATAATCTATTAAAAAAAATAAAATTGTTAACGTTAAAATTTCCAAACTGAACAAAACAATCAAGTTCCTCTTCAGACAAAATAGAAACATTACGCTCTCCCTTCCCTAGAGGAAGTGCTCCATCAGAACGCACAAAAAAACTAAGTCTCTTATTTAAAACTTTTTCTGAGAAATCAATGGTACTTTCAGATGACACAAGCTCTTCACATAGAATAGGCAGTGAATTGAACATAAGAAACTTACGAGCAATCTGTGAAACAACCTGAAACGGACTCTGATAAAGTTGTAATAAATGTCTATTTTGTCCTTCATAACAAAATGCATTGTGTGTCCACAAAGGACCCCAGTTTATGACACATTTGCATACGTGGGTAAGAAGATGAAGATTGTAGATTGTGTATTTAGGTTTAAAATATTTTTGGAAGTAATAACAGTACTGAAGAAACAGGTTGTGCGCCTCCTCAATTTCAGTACGAGATACAGAATGTTGAAGGAGAATATTAGTTGCTTGAGAGAGCATAGCGAGATGAGTCAAGTATTTGTCTTTAAGCAGGCCTTGCAAGCATGGTATGCAATAAAACAAGAGCCACGATCTCCATTCTGAAGCTTTCCACTTACAACAGTGTTCGATTGAACGAGGACTTCTAGTTATTCCTGTTGGAGGTTGTATGCTAAGAAGACGGCTATCTATTGTGTCTGTCAAATTTTTTAAAGCAATATTATCTGTCATATCTATCCAACATTTCTTTTTAGTAGAATCAAACAGATATTCCATATGAGATTTTATCACACCCAAGAGAATAGCATGCATGTAATCAACGACAAAACCCCAAATCACATCAAAATAAGGTAAATTTATCAAAATAGACGGGCCCTTGACACCTTTATAATGCCGCTTATCTATACGTGATTCATCTTTATTTTCATAAGCTCTTTTTGCATCCTGATAAGTAGATTCTGCCGTTCTTTCATGTGCTATCTCAGAGAGGATATTAAAACACCTCGATCTTGGTCCTGTTTTCTCCTGCTTCTCATAACAGAATGTGCAACCATAAAATGCATGGAAAGATTGCATGTTGAGAAGTTGCCACCGTGCAACAGAATCAGTTACAGCACATAAAGGGATGACTTTACTGACAACCTCTTTTCCCTCGTAAATCCAAGAAAAACCCTCAGAAGATAGTTTGTTTGCTTCTTTAACAAAGGGTTGCAAGAAAACCATTTGATTCGGATCTTTAGGTCCAACATATAGCCCAGCAAGAAGCATATATTTGCTGCGGTCTTTAAATGGGAGTTCATTGATGGTTACATAAATAGGCCACAATGATTTACCAGTCGACTTTCCAGTTTGTACACCGTCCGTAAAAAAAGAAAATGAAAAATTAAAAGGGGATGAGAGTATTCCTCCAGAACCACAGTGCTTTTTGTACAGCTCTCCGTCATATATATCTTCGAAAGCATCGGAGCGATCTTTCTTGCGATTAAATCTATGGGTTAATAATGAGGATGCTATACATGAATCATTTACTAATTTTTGTAACTGCGACTCTAATGATATGGATAAAAAAAAGTTTGATGGCTTAGATACATCAACATTATTAGCACAATAAGAACAATGCACAGATTCTGGCAAACAACTCTTTTCCTCTAAGTATACTTCACATGTTGGACAATAGATGTGATAAGATATGCTCTCTTTTTCTTTCTCTATGTATTGAAAGTATTTATACTTTGTTTCTGGAATATTTTCCTTGTCATAAATTGAGTTGACCATTCGGAGAATGTCTAGCTGTGCCTCCCATGTTAAATTATGTCTCACTCCTAACACAAGGCACATGAAAACAACATCACCAGTTGTAGTGTTTGTACAATTACACAATTTTTCTAAGAATTTCTTATTCTTCATACTGTTATTATGATCAATAGGATTTGATAAGGTATCATTCGCCAAAGAGTCTTCCTCTGATGATAATTTAGGCCTTGAGTCTCTCTCTGATGATGAGGCAGACTCCGAACTTCTTGATGATAAATCTAAAGCAATCTCTCTAATGTTTTCATCACCATTAAATGGAATATCAGATGTAGTTGATTCTGTCACATCAGTGATGACTTCTTGTATTCCATTAGAATTGTTCTTAAAAATAATGAAATGCAAGATGAAAACAAAATAATCATTTAAAAAATGGGCATCTTACTCTATTAAAATATAATATTTAGAATTCTAAAAAATTATTGCATACTTGCAGAAAATGTGACATACGTGAGTCATCAGTTACTCTATTGACATACATAAAATTGTCTTGTGATATTGTATCCATCCTCTCAACATCATTCTGTGATGTTAACATTGTTGTAAATAATATTGTATTATTCTGAAACAAAATAACATTTTCAGTGAAAAAAAATATGTTATACTTCGGAACTTTCACACAAAAAATTAGTTGATTCATATTATTTTACTTGTGTTTGATATCAAGTATGTATTAAAATTTAAATATTGTACTAAATCATCACTTATTTAAGTAATAAGGACTAATTATATTAATATAATTAATAAATATATTAATATTATATAATTATATTAATATAATTAGTCCTTATTACTTAAATAAGTGATGATTTGGTACAATATTTAAATTTTAATACATACTTGATATCAAACACAAGTATGAAAATAATATGAATCAACTAATTTTTTTGTATGAAAGTTCCATAGTATAACATTTTTAGAATTAATTTTTTTATTAATAATTAATTTTTTTGATTTGGTAACATTAAAATTTTAATACTTATCAAACACAAGTAAAATAATATCAATTAACTAATTTTTTGTGTGAAAGTTCCGCCGAAGTATAACTTTTTTTTCATTGAAAATGTTACCTGGTTAGAATTGTGAGTAGCAGCTCGTTGTCGCCGACGGTAAGCAGTGGAGCGAGGAATATTTTCCTCAGTGTACAAAAAACGTTTGTAACGTCCCATTTTAGATTTTTTTTATGCTTTCAATATAAATTAGTAAAGAACAATATGTAAATTAACTGAAATATTGCTTAAAAAGCGGTATTTACAACGAGAATTTAAAATGTATCACACTACGATTGCACCTGCGATTGCGATTCTTTTTCAGGAAACAGTGATTGTATTTGTTCATTTGTTGAGTCTATTGTACGCAGGCCTATAAGAGAGAAGAAGACGGGAAAATGAGCAATGGCCATCACGTGAATAACGTAATCTAATGTAACCTAACCTAACCTAACCTAACGTGAGGCAGACACGTGTAAAACTGCGAGTGAAAGTATCGGTCAATCCGTTTTATAAAAATTTCAATTTCGGGTAAATAAGTTCATTATGAGTGAAGTGGATAATTCTGGGTGGTATGCGTTAGTGAAGTACAAAAGTGGCAATGAAACAGAAATACTACCAGTGCATAAAATCAAAGTAAAAATCGGAAAAGGTGAACGAGTAACATTCAATCCGAAATCTTTAATTGATTTTGAGAAGACAAAATTTTACACCGTTAATACTGCGCACGGCAGTGAGGATGGAAAAGAGCACAAGTGGTATGCTCTAATCGGATTGCTTGCTGGTAAGTAATATTGTCCTAAGTCTAACCTAAAACCTAAAAATCATAACCTAAAAATGTTGATGGATTGTACAAAGATAATTAAATGCATCTTAGAACATATATTTACTGGAAGGAGAATTGAGCATCGAGCACCTACATTCAAGAGCTGTGCAAGAGAGAGAGGTAGTGACTAACCATCATTCGCAATACGCATGCGCTGATGTCGTCGTTGCCGTGAGATGGTTTAATTTGGTTTTGACATATTCAAAGTCAGTGAAATGAAACAAATCGTCCCATTGCAACGACGATATCAGCACATGCGTATTGCGGATGATAGTCACTATACCTTTCTCTCTCGCACAGCTCTTGACTGCAGGTTCGATGCTCAATATTCCCTTCCAGTGAATATATGTTCTAAGAAATATATTCAGATAGTATTTTTATAATTGTTTGAAGGTGGTCTTTTGAGTCATTTGTTTTCAGTTTACGAAAACAATTTAATTACAAAATTACATAAAAAATAAATAAAAATTAAATTTTTTATTTTACAGAATCTCGAGAGGCATTGGAGCATGCCATAAATATAAAAAGAATTAGTTGGCCTATCTTGTTTGATGACAACGAATCAGAACCAAACTCAACTGATGATGCATCAGAACAAGCTAATATGACCATCATCAGCAATCGTGATTTAAATGTAAATATAATTTTTGCAAATGTTTGACATATGTCAATTTACTGATATATTTTCTTTGTTTCAGAAAAATAGGAAAAAGACTAAAAAAGATGCTACCGATGCAATCCATGCAAAATTATTGTCATTTAGGAGTCTAAATTCAAATAATACATGTGATGCATCAATAAGTGTCACAGATGATGAAGACATAGTTCAACGTTTACAACGAGAGAATGAAGAGTTGAAATCTGCATTGAAGGCAGAAAGGAATAATTCACCTGGAATAGTGAGAGATAATACTGATATTCTCCAAGAATATCTGCAAAAAATAGAGACTAAAATAGAAGAAATGCAAGAAAATTTTCAGAAGAAATTGGATCATGCAGGAAAAGTAAACTTGGAGAAATTCGCCGAGTTGGAGAGAAATATAACAAATGTAGGGGACTCGATAAGTAAGTTCCCACAGCCTTACCCGTATGTGCAACATTGGTTGAACAGTTTGCCCGAAAATGAAAATATTGAAGACTAATAAACTTACAATTAAAGTAATATATTACCTACACATATATTGATAATAATAAATAATAATAATAATACTAATTTATAAAAATTTATATAATAGGCAAAATACTTAGACTCTGCGCACAGTATAGAAAATATTAACAATAAATATTAAATATTAGGAATAAGAATTATTTTAAAATAATAAAATTGAGAAAACTGATTAAAAATATAAATTCGAGTATGAAGGACTAATTAGTTAGTAAAAGCCCTTTATATCTAAATTTGTATTCGTATATATCAAAGTTTTTTTTATTTTATTATTTTAAAATAATTCCTATTCCTGTGTGTGTGTGTTATTTAATATTTATTCCTAATAGTTTCTCTATTGTGCGCAGGATCTAAGTAATCAAAATAATTAGTATAGTATCAAAGACAGCTATAATTAAAAAGTTTACTTGAATGTTAGTCATGATATTTTTATGGAAGTAGGGCATGACAACTGTCGAAAACATTATTTTAAAACTACTTCTATATGAGCACTGTTGTAAGATGCAAGAAATATAATACATGGTTGCTGTGCACCTCGAAAAGTAAAAGGCCTAAAAAATGTTAATATTTGATTTGGAAAACTTGAAAAAGTTAGAGAATTTTAAAATACAATATGTGACAATATTGTAAAGAAGCCACTACGCGATTCACTTCAACATGCAGAAATTCTTGTGCATATAATGCGCCACATGTTATTATGGCAGATTTGGTACGTTGTTGTCTGTACAATTAATTGTAATTGGTTTCGTGTTCAGTTTAAAGTAAATCATTTGATTAAGTTATAGATTTCGCTTTTATTTCAACTATGAGTTTCAACTGGTCTTTTGTGTTCTCTCGCTAACTCTGGAGATTTCCTTTACTTTTAAGGTATAATTTGCAGTTTTACGCTCTTCTTGTATGATGAATGTAAAATGTTTTTATTTTATTTTATTTTCATATATAGCACACTAGTATTGCTAAAGAGTTTCTTGATTGATGTTTGAATTTTTTCTTGTACATATTTCTGTGCTTGTAAAAAATGAAGGGTTAAGGCTTTGTATATTAAAACTAATTCCGAGCTGTTTTATGTGTGACTTTGCATATGAAATAATTTTAAAAAATGCATGTCTTTGAAATAGAAATGGAGATCACTGTTATGCATTCATGTTATCTATTCATGTTTTAGGAATGAAACCACCACTATCTTCTAGAAATTCAGCCTCCAGTGAGGTTTCGTCAGACACAGAGGAGAAGGTAAGTTGAATGCCACTTTATGAGTAAGATTAAGGGAGTTCTGTGCAACACTTTCGATTGCTTTCTATTTTTCTAATTTTATTAATTTCATGTGTTCTCTCCTACCAGATACCTCTTGGAGATGGAGTTTTCTGCTCCAAAGCAGCATATAACAAATTAATAAATGTGGAAGAAAGCCACGCTGACTGGGCATATGCTCTTCTTAAAGGAGTCTTCGGTGAGAAAGCGCACCTTATGAGGGTGCGAATCAGCAACAAACATACTGAGAACGAAAGATTCTCTTCGAACTTCCTCATGGTGGCCAAATGTGGGTACCGTTTCAAATAGATTTTTTAAAATCATAATTTTAAATTATATTAAAAACTTTGATTTTTTACAGCTCTACACCGCGATTGGTTAGTAAAACAAAAGATTCGGGATAAGAATGGGCAGCTGCATTCAAAATATTCAACCACAGAAGTGGAGAAGCATGTGAATGCACTCCCTGCTTATCTCGCAGATCGGGCCTATGATATGCGGGGCCCTCGGGGTGTTAACATGAGGAAAAGAGATGGAAACCTCGACAATGTCCTTGAGCGTAAGCAAAGTGGACCCACCGATCCAAAGCGTAAATATACAAGAAGAGGTCAGTCGCTGCTTGAAATACAGCAACTCCAACAACAATCACATCCACAGCAATCCAATATTCAACAATCTCTCCCATCTCAGCAACCACTACCACAACAACAGCCACCGCAGCAATCATCACATCAAGAAGCGCCACCCCAGCAACAATCATTACAGCAATACCAACAGCCACCCCCATCTCAGCAACCACTAACGCAGCAATCATTACATCAAGAAGTGTCACCCCAACAACAAACATCACAGTTCTTACAATACCAACCGTTTAATTCGTTAGATATTCCATCAACATCAGGAGCAACGATATTTGAAAATCTTGAGTATGTACTTATTAATGAATACGATTTTGTAAAATATTTTAGTTTTGAGTTTAACATTTTTCTCTTGTTTTCAGGACTATTGCATCCATATTCACCACTATTTAAGATCCACTTCTCTGTTAATTTTAATTATTATTCTTATTTCATTGTTACTATTCCATGAAAAATTTTTTGTTTAAAATTCTTTTCATATAGTACTATTTGCATTTTTTATTAATTTTCTTCTTTGAAATATTTTTAATGTAATGAAATTGATAACTTACATTGTATGAATTTTTGTTTTCCAGCGTTGTATTATAATTTGGTTGTAAACCAATGTATTTTTATGTGATAAATAACTTATCTGTTTATACATAATGATTGCATTTTTGTATCTTACATTTTTCAATGATTTTCAGATTAAAGACTGGAGTTTAAAGAAGCCGTAATTGTTTTCTGTAATCAATCGTAATTAATGTAACGTCATAATGTAACAAAGATTCGATCAATCATGTTGCTTGATTCGGCATATGGACTGCCAAATCAAGTAACGCGATTGATTAAATTCTTATGTTACGATTACGATTACAGAAAGCAATTACGGCCTCTATAAACCAGCCTTAACAATTACTGAACGTTCACAAATCCATAGCAAACGTTCTTTACACCATTTTTTCTAACAAGAGTAAACGCCTATTAAACGCTTAATAGAGACCGCACACAGTTTCCATAAACTGTGTGCGGATAAAAATAAACGTTTATTAAACGCTTATTAAACATTTATATACGCTTTTATTAAATGTTTATTAAACGTTTATATACGCTTAACAGAGATTCTATAAATGTTTTAAAAAACTCTCAGCAAACGTTATATGTCATGTAAACGCTGTGCAAACTCTCAAAAACGCTATATATAAACGCCTTTCAAACGCTACAGCGTTGCAATTTCCGCTCTACGAACTCTTTACTGACCGTTTTTAAACTCTCAAAAAACTCTCGCAAACGCTCATGTAAACGTCAAACAAATGTTCAAAAAACTTCTTATTTTCGCCAGGGACGGCACGGACGTCATTCCACGAACAAGAGAGAGTGGAAGAAGGCCGACCCTACAGAGAGTTCGGAAAGTACAAGTTGATATTGTGCAATAAATACTTCATATTATTCCCGCGTGTATTTCTATAATCCCTAAAAACCTACCTTTCTAAAAAAAGGTAAAAAAGGCGCCAAGTACACGCGCCATAGTTTTTGTGAAAAACTTTCATATGTATTTTTTAATTTGCACAAGTAGTGTTATTTTAAACCATAAAAAATATTTTACGAATTATTTTAATATTGTGTAAAACATCCTACAAAAATAATGATATAAAAAAATTGCGCCAACTAAAAATAAAAGCATATAAAAATATTTTAACCGAAAAAAGTTGTACAAAATATGTAGCTGTTTTAATTTCCTATTTAATACATTGCAATATAATTAAAGTAGTAGGGCGTATAGCTAAAATAGTATATATTTTATAATTAACTAAGTGCACAATTATAATTTACCAATAACCATATATATTCTAAAAAGTTAAAAAAAAAAGATTATATAAGACGAATTAAAAATTCATACAAAAATTAAAAATTTTTACAAATTAAAAATTTATACAAAATCAAAAAATAAAAAAAAATTTAGTTAAAAAAACGGCGCTGCTTTTTTCAAAATTTTAATAAACATTATTACATTAATAACTGTGCATTAACTCAATATATGTATGTACACGAAGTACGTTAATATCATTAGTATATTGGTCAGTTTAGCAGCGCCAAGTTTTTTAACTAAATTTTTTTTTATTTTTTGATTTTGTATAAATTTTTAATTTTAGCATAAGTTTTTAATTTTTAATTTGTAAAAATTATTAATTTTTAATTTTTGTATGAATTTTTAATTCGTTTTATATAATTTTTTTTTTAAACTTTTTAGAATATATATAGTTATTGGTAATTTATAATTGTGCACTTAGTTAATTATAAAATATATACTATTTTAGCTATACGCCCTACTACTTTAATTATATTGCAATGTATTAAATAGGAAATTAAAACAACTACATATTTTGTACAACTTTTTTTGGTTAAAACATTTTTATATGCTTTTATTTTTAGTTGGCGCAATTTTTTTATATCATTATTTTTGTAGGATGTTTTACACAATATTAAAATAATTCGTAAAATATTTTTTATGGTTTAAAATAACACTACTTGTGCAAATTAAAAAATACATATGAAAGTTTTTCACAAAAACTATGGCGCGTGTACTTGGCGCCTTTTTTTTATCTTTTTTTAGAAAGGTAGGTTTTTAGGGATTATAACATTAATTTTGTAGTATTTAGTAACCACAATGTGTGTGTGTGTGTGTGTGTGTGTGTGTGTGTGTGTGTGTGTGAGTGTGTGAGTGAGTGAGTGAGTGAGTGAGTGAGGCGTTTATCATTTTTAATATTACCGGAATGTATGAATTCCCACTTTATATTAATTGTTTTTAATTTGTTTATTTATTATAATATAAGAAGACTTTCTTTTACCAATGACAAAGAAACAGATTTAAAATCTATATATAATTACATAGTCTTAAACTTGGATGAAAGATGGAGAAAAACTCTCGATGCATGGGAACGTGTAACAAGATTCATAGGGAAGCTTTATCCAACGATTGAAGAGTATATCGCAGCTAAAGAGGAAATTCTTGTAATTAAAACAGAGGTATTAGAGATATTATAGATTCTCTCATTTATGAAATAAATAAATCATCTCATTTTAAAAGTAGTTTATGCATAAGAGAGAACAAAACATCACATTTTATGTAAAAATATTCTATACGTTTATGATAAAGTACACACACAATTCCTTTCGATTTAATGTTTTGACTATGCACTAGTATTTTTATTAATCTGGTGCAGACTATCCCAAAAAGGACTCCAAGCACTCACCGGGTTAATAAAAATACAAGTGCAAACATTAGATGTACAAGTGAAAACATTAATTCAAAAGGAATTGTGTGTGTACTTTATCATAAACATATAGAATATTTTTAAATAAAATGTGATTTTGCGTAGCGTTAACTACTTTTAAAATGAGATGTTTATTTATTTTATAAATGAAAGATATGATTGTGTAAAAATATTCTATATGTTTATAATAAGATGTGTGTGTATGTGAGTGTACTGTAACAATTTCTTTCGTTTTAAACTTTTAACTTTTAACCCAAAGAGGACTACAAGCCCCCACCGGGTTAATAAAAATACAAGTGCATAGTTAAAAGTTTAAATCTTAAGAAATTATTATATAGTATACACACACACATCTTATTATAAACATATAGAATATATTTATATCTTTCTCTCATTTATAACAAAAAAATATTATAGATTATAGATTATCTAAAAATATATAGATTCTCTTATTTATAAAATAAATAAAACATCTCGTTTTGAAAGTAATTTACGCTATGCATAAAAGAACAAAACATCACATTTTATTTAAAAACATTCTATATGTTTATGATAAGATACACATACAATTCTTTTAATTTAATGTTTTGACTAATGCATTTGTATTTTTATTAATCTAGTGTACTATTCCAAAAAGGACTTTCAGCACTCACCAGCCCAAGGAGAACAAAAAATCAAGATGATGTCATTGTGACGTCAAGATGACGGGAAAATATCAGAGTTTGATCACTAAACTATCATGACTCCAAAATGACTGTACAGTGACTCGTCATAAAATCATTATATGACGATATTTTGACTTTCAGGATTTTAATTCGCATATTTTCGAAAACATAATTTTTTCTGCGAGGAGATTGCCTGGCACTTATTGATTGAAATTATCATATATATATAAATATATTTATTTTATTTTATTCATTGAAAATTTTAGTTTTATGACGTCACAAAACCGTCCTTACCAGGAACCATAATGACGTCATCATGACTTATAGAACTGACTTTTGAAAGATGTCATTTTGACATCATTTTGACTTATGTGTTCTCCTTGGGAGGTTAATAAAAAAATAAAACCGCAAACATTCACCTGGTGCGGACTATCCCAAAAAAGACTCTTAGCACCCACAGGGTTAATAAAAATCTAAAGTTTTATAATTTCGTTTAACTTTTAACGCTATTATAATTTACTCTGTGTGTATGTGTGTGGGTGCGTGTGTATTATCTCTCTACGTCTGTGTGTGTGTGTGTATGTATATAGTGTATATATGTATATAATGTATGTATATATGTATATATGTATATAAATTAGTTTTGATGTGATCTAATTACTTAAGATTCAGTTGGTATGTTTTGATGAATATATGCGAACATGTATGTGAATTAAAAAATAATGAACACACTTCTCTCGACCGTACTGGCAAATTCTATTTATTATTACGTGCACATCACGTTTCGACCTTAATTTTAGGTCCTTATCAAGTAATCTATAAATTATATAAAAAAGAACGAAGAACAATTAATATTACAAATAGCAGTTTGCGAATGATTAAAATAAGATATTGAAACATAGATATATACTTGCGAAATATAATTGTTTAATATAACTGTTTTTTCTTTATTTATGTATTACGAATTGCACTCTTGCACATTTAAACTAGAAAATCGATATAATGGATATGGTATGGATGGATCACGAAGCAGCGCGATCACCACTAACGCTATCTTATGTCGCATGCTCCAACTGTACATTTTTCGCGCATGTGCATTAAGAATAATGATGATGACGACGACGACGACGACGACGTGGACGTTTCTTAAACGAAAATTTCCACATTCCGACTTTGCGTCGTAATAAATGCTTAATAGAATATGTAGAACGAAAAATTAAGGACACTTTCCTTATATAATTTAAACCCAAGCTATCGATTAAGCCTAGTAAGATCTCAATCTGTTCAGCGGTTATTGAGGTCTGATAATATCAAGTACTCTCAAAAATCCGACTCGCGTATAGATACACGGAGTGCCTTGCTGCTGCTGCGCGGTACTTAGCGCAAGACACTACCGTGTCTCTTGATGGTCATAATCGCCTTCCCTAACGCTATCAGCTCTCTATATAAAATATAAATTCAAATTTTCAATGGGCTAGTGAGGTTAATATTTTTCTCGCCTACGCTTCATTAAAGGGGTCAGAGAGATTTATTTAAATAAAAATCTCGAATTGAGATTTATTTAAAGTCTTGGTATCGAATCAAGAAAAACGTGTGTTCCGTGCACAACTAATCAGTTTCTACGAAAAATTAATTTTTCTTGAAACTGACGCACTATCATCCGGATATGGCTCTTAGCCCATTGAAAATTTGAAATAAATATAAAGTATAAAAATTTGTGACATGCTTACGCGACCAACATGCCGAATTCTTATACTTTACTTCAATCTAAAGGCAATTTTATAGAAGTTAGAATTTGTACAAAGCTTTCCTTTAAATTATACCTTGTATAAAATGCGCTTTACAAACTAAAGAAATTCAGAATCAATTCTAATTGATAGCACATAATCAATTACGTGGCTAGTTAAATTGATGTCATATCTGTTTTTAGTTAATTTTTTCGCAATGTTTAACAATTTTTTATTTTTTTAACTTTTATTTGCATATACAGATTTGGATATTTTTTTATGTACTTGGGCGTGTTTTTTATTTTTTTTTAAACAATTTTTTAGAATCTTGTCTTAATCATAAACGTGTATTGTTACGTGTGCCAAAATTAAAAGGACGCAACATTTTAAAGATATCTAATTTATTTTTCTTTAACTCGATTCTAAGTGGGAAATATATAAAGAGACAAAGCTAACATCCATCAAAACTTTCTTTCTTTCTTCATTATTTTTTGATAGCAACGCAAAATTTATACTTATTATATATTTAGCATTGCGCGATTTCGCAATCAAAGAGTGTCTATATTTAAAAATTAATTACAGAATACATAAACAACATAAAAAGTGAACTCAACAGTGTTTCGTCAACTAATGTAGTTTCTCAACGAGACTATCCGCGGCGTTGTAAATATAATTGTTCTCTATTTACAAATCTTTGTCTATATACTTATTAAACGATTTTTGTAGATTTGTGTTTCTATCATTATTTAGTATAGTAAAATGCCGAGTAATAATAAAATGTCGAGTAGTAATTATTTGATACAGGACATAGACGACATATTCCATATATATCTGATATATCCGATAAAGAGTTCATTTCTATACATTTTTAAAAAATTTATTTTTTCTTCCATTAAATTTTAATTGTTAATCTGTTTTTTATTATCTCATAATTTTTAACATTAAATATTTTAATGATAAAATCATAAATTAATATTCTATTAAAATATAATTCACGTAAAATTAAAGGAAGAATGAAATTTACTTATTTGCGTTTGTGTGAAATTTAATATGCAAAAAAATAATTCAATGTTTTTAATTGCTTATAATTTAAAAACTATCAATGTTTAACATCACGAAAATCAGATATCTTTTGTCATATTTTCATATATCACAATATTGTTTTATATATATATATATATAGTGGATTCGTTATATTTTCAATCGATTGATTAATATAAATGTAACAATATATTGCATAAAAAATTGTATAAATGACGGGTATAAATTTAAATAATAATTATTTAATTAACAGTAATTACCTAATAATTTCCAATTTCTCTTACTTGCAAACGGTCGTGCTGCAGAGTAAACAATAATATTTGTAGTGGAACTTCAAATAAGATACCCACTGCGCAGCTTGATTGCATCAACATACGAACATTATCAATACGATAAAGAATCGTATATATTAGCTCAATAATTAACAATATTGCGTGCAAGCCTGAGGCTAGACGAAATATTTTATCACAAACAAGTTGAAATTTTGTTGCGTCTCGCGATACTGGCCAACAACAGGCAAATAATAAATCCATCTTCAGAAATGCGATAACTTTCTCTAACGTAACTCTTCTCATACTAATTGAGGGTTGCTTTTCTCGATAGGCAATTGTGCGTTCCAGTTGAATTGTTTCAACCGGTAGTATATACTCTTGCAGTATTCTCACAATTTTACAAAGACCTTCGTATACCAGGTGAAGAAGATTCAAGACAATATGTGGAGTTCACATTAATATGCTCCTTCATGTGTGCCGGTATAAAATATCTCAAAGTGCATATTTTCACATTTAGATGATTATACTTACTGGTTATTACTTACTCTTATTTTCCTACCTCTGGAAATCATGCGTGAATGTGTCGATTAATAAATTATGCGGATGGCAAGAAATATACCAGCGCATAACACTACAATGTTCTATAGTAGTTTGCTCTATCTTGAATTCTTATCATAATAATGTTTATTACAGTTTATGTTGGTTGAAATGGTATCGTAAATGGAAATACAGACACGCAAGAAAATTTTATTAAATGTAAATATGTTTAACTTTATCTGACTTTTGCAACATCTATCAAAGGATTTTTAAACGTGGTAAATGAGACCATAAAAAATATTTTACGAATTATTTTAATATTGTGTAAAACATCCTACAAAAATAATGATATAAAAAAATTGCGCCAACTAAAAATAAAAATAAAATATAAAAATATTTTAACCAAAAAAAGTTGTAAAAAATATGTAGTTGTTTTAATTTCCTATGAAAATAATGATATCAAAAAATTGCGCCAACTGAATAAAAATTTATGTTATAAAATTTATTTATTTTATTATTTTCAATATTAAGAAAAATTATATTTAATACATTGCAATATAATTAAAGTAGTAGGGCGTGTAGCTAAAATAGTTATTTTATAATTAACTAATTATAAGTGTACAATTATAATTTATCAATAACCATATATATTATAAAAAGTTTAATAAAAAAAAGATTATATAAGACGAATTAAAAATTCATACAAAAATTAAAAATTAAAAATTTTTACAAATTAAAAGTTAAATACTTATGCGAAAAATTAAACATTTTTACAAAATCAAAAAATAAAAAAATTTAGTTAAAAAAACTTGCGCTGCTAAATTGACCAATATACTAATGATATTAATGTACTTCGTATATATACGTTGAGTTAATGCACACACACAGTTATTAATGTAATAATGTTTATTAAAATTTTGAAAAAAGCAGCGCCAAGTTTTTTTAACTAAATTTTTTTATTTTTTGATTTTGTAAAAATGTTTAATTTAATTAAGAGCGCATCAAAACTAATTTAAATACGTATGTACATACATTATATATATATATATTGTATATATATATATACACACACACGTAAAGAGATAATACACACGCACACACATACACACAGAGTAAATTATAATAGCGTTAGAAGTTAAACGAAATGATAAAACTTTAGATTTTTATTAACCCGGTGGGTGCTGAGAGTCCTTTTTGGGTTAAAAGTTAAAAGTTTAAAACGAAAGAAATTGTTACAGTACACACACACACACACACACACACACACACACACACACATCTTATTATAAACATATAGAATATTTTTACAATCTTATCTCTCATTTACGAAATAAATAAACATCTTATTTTAAGAGTACTTTATGCTACGCATAATCACACTTTATTTAAAAATATTCTATATGTTTATGATCACATTTAATTTATAATGTACTATTGCATTGCAATTGATTACCTTGTCGCAATCTATACTGGCTAACCATATCAGTTGTATGAAACGGCTTACTCTCTGAACCACCGAAGGCATGCCAAAGACACTCTGTACCCATTGGGAGGGAAGCACCATACCCAGCCATAAGAACATATAGATATTTTCTATAAATAATATGTAACAATTATTATATCATCAATCGTCATATCAGCTCCTAATAAACATAAACCTTATAATAAATAGACAAATGAAAACAATTAATATAAAGTGGGAGTAATTTCATACATTCCAGTAATAATTTATAAAAATATTAACTAATTATAATGTACTATTGTAATTGATTACCTTGTCGCAATCTATACTGGCTAATTCCATATCAGTTGTATTGGACATAAAGTAGTGCTCATAAAAGTCGCTCTAATACCTGTACGTACCCGTATAAAGATACAATTTAAAGTTTTTCTAAACATTCCCTGTCGGAAATTTCTAACAAATGCGTATAACAAAAAACTTGTCCGTTTATTATGTGCTTTTGAAATCGTAATTCCTCACAAATGCAAACAAAATCTTTATCCGCATTTGTGGATTTAAGCGAATACGAAACGTGTTTGGAATTGCAACCAAATACGATTTCAAAAGCGCATAGTAAACGGACAAAAACGAACACGAGTAGCATTGAGGAACTCGGGTATAAACCGATAAAATATCTATCCGCATTTACGGATTTAAGCGGATACAAAACGTGTTTGCAATTGCAAAATTCTTTGTATTGGGATTGTATCAGAAAAATTAAACTGATAGAAATAGTTTGACACCTTTAATCTTAATATCCGCTTTTTGCAAGCTTTATATAATTCTCATGACTAAAACTTAAATACGAGATAGATAGCGCATCGCGCGTCGCATAGTGGTAAACGAACGAACTAACGACTACTGAATACTGTTTTTTGTAATGTTTTATATGTTTATGTACGCAATAAAACTATATCCGCATATGCGAGTTAAAAACTTATCGTACTATATCGTAATGTGCAGCATATGTGCGTTTGTCTGTATATACGGATGCCAAGTTTGTACGCATTTATAAGCACAAAAAATAAGCACATAATTTTTAAAATGTTGCTATAACATTTTTCATGAAATATTACAGTTACATGTTCCTATAATGTCTCTACAATATTACATTGCAACTTGCAAGTTTGTAACATTGCTGCAATGCAATTGCAATGTTCTTTGCTGTATGGATGCGAATTGACCGATCCGATTACGTATTCATCTTTTGCACTTTTTTTGCACGATAATAACAAATCCTGTATTCATAGGAGCGTAAATAAAAACCAGCAATACTTGAGTGCGTAAAAATTCGGACGAAAATGTTATCAATTGCACATACCGGCAGATATCGAATAACGGCAATCCAGTTACGGATACGTGCAGATAAATTTTATATACGTAGATGCGTATACAACCAGGTATAAAAATCAGCATTACTTGGATACGTATCAATGCGGATAAGAAGTATCTCGTAAATTGCAGACAAACACTGATATGAAGTAATTTTGATCAATGCATATAAATGCGAATAAAAGATGTGTCTAAAAATGCGGGTAGTTGCAAACTTTTTAGGTGCGTACAAATGCGGATAAAAATTTGGTTGAAAATTGCAAATGCATACGTACATATTTTTTGTACTTATAAATGCGTACAAACTTGGGATCCGTATATACAGACAAACGCTCATATGCTGATACATTACGATACAGTATGATAAGTTTTTAACTCGCATATGCGGATATAGTTTCATTGCGTACATAAACATATAACATTTTGATCTGCATTTTTATAGGCGCGGACATCACCAGATACACACTTATTAAAACGTATAAATACGGATAAAATACTGATCCGCATTTGATTGTTCTTGACGGAAATTTCCGGCAGGGTTGTTTTGCGGCACTGTAAAAAAGTAAAATTGAATTGTAAACCCCTTAATAAACCCTTAAATCTTTATAAACGGCTCAGACACACACATACACAAACACACACATACATTGTGATTACTAAATACCATCGACTCGAAAGTGAGGTTAACCGCGCACGTGCCGCTATAACGCATGCTGTCAATGTCGCAGACATAGACGTATAATTTATAGACCGATCATTGCCTGCATTTCCTATAGAAAACCGTATCGACATATTAGAAGAAGACGAATGCTCAGTACCGTAGATCCATCTTTGTTTAATAACGTAGTGGAAGGGAACGAAACTTGCGATCATTAGTGGAAGGCAGAAACAGACGGAATGAGAGGGGATGAAGGAGAATATGAGGAGAAGGAACAGATTCTGACCCTGGTACCCTCCGACAGGCTCCGCTCCTATCCCCACTCTTGAGATTACGAAAGAAGGACAGATCTACGGTACTAAGCATTTGTCTCTTTCTAAGTTGTCGATGCCGCTTCGGCCAGACGCTCGGTCTATATATTATACGTCTATGGTCGCAGAGCACTGCTAGCGCAATCTTCCGTCAAACAAGTCAACCGTACAAGATGCATACATTGCTATTTATTGCATGTATTGTGTACGTGTATATACGTGTAGCGCGATACTACTATATATCTATGCATGTGGTGTGTACGTGTAGTATACGTGTAGCGATGACGACGGTGACGGTGACGGTGACGGTAACGTTTCTTAAAGGAAAATTTCCACATCTCGACTTTGCGTCGTAATATATAATGTTTATATAACATGTAGAGCAAAAATAAAGACACTTTCCTTATATAATTTAAACCCAAGCTATCGATTAAGCCTAGTAAAAACTCAATCCGTTCAGCGGTTATTGAGGTCTGATAATCTCGAGTACTCTCAACTGGCCGGCTCGCGTAAAGATACTCGGAGTGCCTTACTGCTGCTGCGCGGTACTTGGCGCGAGACACTACCGTGTCTCTTGATAACAGAAATATTAGATAGCTCAAAACTTATAACAAAAAAAATTATTATTTGAGACTTGTAAAAATTACACAAGTCGACATTAAACGTGCAACATAGGTGAAATTTATCATATCCCGTAGATTTTTGGTCGCTGAATCGGAATCCGGAAGCGAAATTTTTCTATCATGTCAGATTTTTGGAAAAATTGAGGTTAAAGGTGCTAAAAAACGTGTTTTTGGCCATTTTTGAAAAACATAGTGGGTGAACCTGACGTGCTAGAGACTTTTAATAGGGCTTCAATGAAAGCGTGAACCTTGTGCTTTGAGATGATCATAATGAAAATAATGTTGCACCCGCCTATCTTGAGCGGTAACAGATTTTCGCTGCGCGCGCGCTGTTACGGGCGAGAAGCCGCGTAATATTAGAAAGAAATAAAATCAAGCAATTGCCTAATATGAAGACTTTATTCGGAAGGTGTTCACTTTGAGAGACGACTTAAGACTAAACTAAACTACGTTCAAGAAAGATCTCTATCCAGAGGAACTGCTCGAAAATTATCCTGAGTCGCGTTCAATAATATTGCTGTTTTTAGAAAATCGGGATTGAAGCAGCTTTAAGTAAAAGGATCGGATAGTATGGTTGCAAGGTAAAAATTGAGAATAAATAGAACATATGGATGCAATAACTTTTAAGGTAGGGTAAACTTTCCTTTTTATGATCGACAGTGGATAGGGAGGTTCAAAGAAAATATCTGTGAAGGTTTTAGACGACTCGTCGGGTTAAACTACCTATTGTATTTTACTTTTAATTATGCTTCGTGTCTCGTTCTCGAGATCACTATAAGACAACCAAGTAGTACCGTTAGTTAGCGCAGGTATCGCCACAATCTTCAACTCTCGTTCAACTAAAGTTCTGCTCTTCAGCTGCTAATACTGGCCTCGCATCACCCTCTAGTCTTCATAACGTTTATTGTGCGCATCGTATTTGCCACGACTTCAGCATACTGGGAGATTTTATTGAGTAATATTTCATAAAAATGAAGAGATCAGCAAGAGTTACAGAGTGTTCGCCTTCAGTGGAAAGGTTGCAGAAGAAGCTAATTAGGTTAAAAGAACAAATAAATGAAAAATTGTATTATTATCAGTTGTTTACTTGGATGATTGGCTATGCTTCGGCAATATAAAAGAAGAATGCGCGGAAAATATTGAAGTTACTAAGCAGACACTGGAAAGCTTAGGTTTTGTAATTAATGAAGAAAAAAGTTGCTTGTGTGGTGCCGAACACTTGGTGTCAGTTTTTAGGGTTTATTTTGGACTCTATAAAGAATACACTGGAATTACCAGAAGTCAAACGTGAACAAATAATTCAATCAATTTAGGAATTAAGGAAATTAAGATCATGCAACATTAGAGAATTTGCACAGTTAGTAGGTCGTATCACAGCAGCGTGTACAACATCCAGCTGTACAATATGGATGGCTATATACAAAAGGTTTGGAAAGAATAAAATATTTAGCGTTATTAAGGAACAACGATGACTACGAAAGAAAATTGAAGATCCCTTCTTTTCTATCAGCAGATCTCGATTGGTGGGAAGAGAATATTGAGAATTCAACAAACCCAATAAAGCAACAAAAATTTGTGTTGGAAAATTTTTCAGACGCTTCAACAACAGATTGGGGTGCTGCATGCAACGGAGAAGTGACGTATGGAGCTTGGGACGAGACACAACGTACACAGCATATAAATTATTTAGAACTAAACGCAGCGTTTTTTGGATTAACTTGCTTTGCTGCAGATAAGCAGAATTGTGAAATACTGTTGCGGATCGATAATACTGTATCATATATTAATAGGATGGGAGGCATCAAGTACCCGAAATTGAACGCGATAACAAGAAAGATATGGCAATGGTGTGAAGAACGTAAACTATGGTTATTTGCATCGTACATAGCATCTAAGGAGAATGTTGAAGCGGATTGGGCTTCAAGAACAGTTTATATAGATACAGAATGGGAGCTAGCTCCCTGGGCTTTTTAAGATATTATTAGTCGGTGGGGTTATTCGGAGATCGATTTATTTGCATCAAAAATAAATAAGAAATACTAGTACTAGATTTTGTTCACGGCATCACGATCCACAAGCTTTCTGCGTAGACGCATTTACGTTGGAATGGACAAGCTACAAATTTTACGCATTTCCGCCATTTGCCTTGATTCTTAGAGTTTTAAGAAAGATTCAATAAGACCAAGCGCAAGGTATCTTAGTCGTCCTTGATTGGAGGTCTCAGTCATGGTATCCCTTATGGAATTCCATGTTGGTAACACCGCCGCCACTGTTTGAACCGAGTAATGATATCTTGTTATCTGCTTGTAGGAAGGTTCATTATCCCCTTTGGCTATGAAAATAAAACTGATGGCCGGGCTATTATCAGGAAGGCATACGGAAGGTTAAAAATTAATGAACGAGCGATAGAATTGCTTTTACGGTCGATATCGGAAGCAACGTTAAGACAGTATCTTAAACCGATATGTGATTGGGCCAGATTTTGTGCTATAAAGGAGTACGACACATACGAGGTGTGTTCAAAAAATAAGGTGACTTTGTAATTTTCTCAAAAAATATTTATTTATTCATCAATATTTATTTTGTCCCCTTCAAAGTAATCCCCCTCAGATATAATACATTTGTGCCAGCGCTTTTTCCAATCTTCAAAGCACTTCTGAAATGCACTTTTTGGTATATCCTTGAGTACTTTCAGCGATGCGGTCTTTATTTCCTCAATCGTGGCAAACCTCCGTCCTTTCATGGGTCGTTTGAGTTTTGGGAACAGAAAGAAGTCGCAGGGGGCCAAGTCCGGTGAATATGGTGGTTGAGGCATGATTATGGTGTTGGTTTTGGCCAAAAAACTACTAACAAGCAACGATGTGTGAGCAGGTGCATTATCGTGATGCAAAAGCCACGAATTGTCTTTCCACAAATTAGGGCGTTTTTTTCGTATTGCATCACGCAAACGGCGCATAACTTCAAGGTAGTATTCCTTATTAACCGTACGACCTTGTGGTAAGAACTCGTGATGCACTACGCCGTTGTAATCGAAGAAAACGGTGAGCAAAACTTTCACATTTGACCGAACTTGGCGTGCTTTTTTCGGTCTTGGCTCGTCTGACTGCTTCCATTGGGATGATTGGGCTTTGGTTTCGACGTCATAACCATACACCCATGTTTCGTCACCAGTTATGACCCTTTTGAGCAAGTCTGGATCGTCATTGACGTCATTAAGCATCTCCTGAGAGATGGACATGCGACGACTTTTTTGGTCAAAATTCAGCAGTTTTGGAACAAACTTTGCTGACACACGTTTCATGCCCAAAATATCGGAAAAAATTTCATGGCATAAGCCAACTGATATGCCAACATCTTTAGCAACTTCTCTGATAGTGATTCGACGATTATTCAGAACCATTTCCTTTACTTCTTTAACATTTGCATCTGTTGTTGACGTGCTGGGGCGTCCAGGGCGAGCTTCATCTTCAACATTTTCTCGGCCTTCTTGGAAGAGTTTGTAACACTTATAAACATTTTTTTTACTTAGAGTACACTCACCATATGCCACTGTCAACATTTCAAGCGTTTCGGAGCACTTAATTCCATTTTTTACACAGAATTTGATGCAAATTCTTTGATCCATTTTTTCGACAGCAACAGATCGCCGAACACGCAAAACAGTTCTAACCTTTATGTCTCTCACATACAAACAAAAAATGCTATATAGCTGAAACTGTGAACATATGTTCGGGACGAGTGTACCAACATAAGAAAAAAAAAATTAAAAATCGAACGTACCTAACCCGCGAAATTTGAAAAGTCACCTTATTTTTTGAACACACCTCGTATAATCCACAAGTGCAGCAGGTCATTGAGTGACTCACCGATAAATTCATACAAGGGTCTTCGTATGGGACACTTAACACCTATAGATCAGCTTTATCTTTAATTACAGGAGACAAAATAGGGAATAATCCTATGGTAGTAAGGCTAATGAAAGGGATCTTCAACAATAAACCTACGAAGCCTAAGTATGAAGAAATATATAATTTGGAGCCGGTATTACAAGAGTTGGAGAAACTGTTTCCGCTAAATGAGAGTTTAAGTTTAACTAAGTTAACGAACAAATTAATAATATCATTAGCTTTAATAACGGCACATCGGGAGCAGACGCTATCTTTAATAAAAGTGAGCAATATAATAAAAACTAAAGAAGATTATGAAATAAAAATTCCGGATAAGATAAAAGTGACAAGGACAGGGGCATATCAGCCCTTACTAGTGATACCAAAGTTGGAGACTAAGCCAGTGCTTTGCGTTGCAAAGACATTAGAAAGATATCTACTAATAACCAGCTGAGAGGTGATTGTGATGATTTACTATTAACCACAAGAAGTCCGTACAAAAAAGCAACTAAAAACACCATTAGTAGATGGATACGAGTTTTCCTAGCCAGGTGTGGCATAAGAAAGGAATATTCACCACACAGTATTCGTCATGCTTCGATATCAGCGGCATGGAAAAAAGGAGTAGACATAAGGATAATTAAAAGTCTAGCTGGATGGTCGGAAAATTCGAGGATATTTGATAAATTCTATAATAGACCGATAGTGAGTAAGAAAAGTTCGTTTGCAGAAGCAATATTAGAAAAATAAGAAGTTTTTTTAAAAATAAAGTATAATATACATTATATGGTTTGTCAGAGTATAAAGGATTATATTGTCACAATATAAGTGCGTTAATAAAAGTACATATACATAGGAATACTTTAATTATTTAGCTCTGAACATCTATTTGGTTGTCTTATAATGATTTCGAGAACGAGACCTTCCGTATAATCCCGATCGCCCGTCTTCGGCGCTCGATTTGTTACAGATGTAAATTGTAACTAAAAACGTAAGTTGCAGCACGTAACAGCGCGCTTGCAACTCCTCACCGTACGCCGCCCGGGGAATTGTGGAATTATGTAACCAAACAAGCCTCAAAATTATTTATAAATAAACAAATTAAATAAAATCAGATTTTGTTCTCAGAAATTTAATCCACTTCAATTTAGAACAAGAAAAGTTAATATCGGATAAAAAATGTTGTATGGAAACTTGTTTGGTTACACAATTCCACAATTTCCCGGGCGGCGTACGGTGAGGAGTGGCGAGCGCGCGCGCGCGGAAAAAATCTGTTATCGCTCAAGATAGGCGGGTACAACATCATTATGATCATCTCAAAGCACAAGGTTCAAGCTTCCTATTAAAAGTCTATAGCGTCAGGTCACGTCAGGTTCACCTGCTACGTTGTTTCAAAAATGGCCAAAAACGCGTTTTTTGGCACTTTAACCTCAATTTTCTCAAAAACCTGACGTGATAGAAAAATTTCGCTTCCGGATTCGGATTCAACGACCAAAAATCTACGGGAAATGATACATCTCATTCATGTTGCACGTTTAATGTCAACTTCTGTAATTTATTTATTTTCAGTGTGAAAATATACACGTTTTCCTTGGTGTGATATGTCAATTTTAGAGTCAAATTGAAATCACAAGTAATTCGGTTGACGTGACATGATCCATTACAACAATTTCTGTTTAATAATTTGTTTTCTTATAATTAATTCTACGATTTTACGACGCATCTGCGAGATCATCTATGATTAAAATTTCACGGGAGGTGAGTAATAGTTAGTAAAAGTTGTAAAAGAGTGTCACATTTTTATTACGTTATATCTTAAAAACAAATTTTTCGATTAATAACTCATGCAATGTCTCTTTAGAAGAGATTTAATGAGTTTATTAAATTTTGCTCCTCTCCAATTTGCAAGTTCTTGGCAAATATCAAAATCTTATTTTGCCATTAATGCCGAACGAAATTTAATTATTAATAAAATATTTAATAAAATTTGAGAAACGTGCAACACATGTGTGAATAATTCAACAGTAAATAATAATTAGCATTGCAATGTATTGCAATTCGCATTAGTCCGAGGAATTGTGACACGGTTATTCGCGCGGATAGAAACGCATCGATGAATAAAACTCTGAAGGCGCCAATACACGACGCGTGACTCGGCGAGTCTGGCTCGGGACTTGCCGCGCTGCGAGCCGTGTAAATAGACTAGCGCGACAAGGCTTGGCGCGGCGCGTCTTTTCCGTCGATCATCGGTAAGTATGACACAAGTCAAAGGAAACGCGCCGCTTGTCGCTTGTCCCGTGAACGCGTTCACACAGGCTCGAATAAATTTGTGGTTTGTGCAAAGCGCGCGTACAATTTCTTCCTTCAGTCATCGTCTAGCGCCCAAAAAAGTTATATGTAATTGCTGCAATATGGATTGGTCAAATGAATTAGTAGCGGAGTTTTTACACCTTATGAACAACAGCCTATCATTTGGAACTCCAAACACGAAAAACATAAGGACAGAAATGCTGTCCACGATGCTTGGAAAGAAATCGAAATGAAGTTTAGTGGTAATTATCCCTTAAAAGATTTAAAGAAAAAGAAGGATGCATTAATGGCTACGTATCGTAAACTGCATACAAAAGTAAAATCTAGTATGAAAACGGGTAGTGGTGCAGATGAAGTATTTAAGCCAGATTGGTTTGCATACGAACAAATGGCTAAATTTCTTCAATCAGTGTACAGCCCGAGGAAAACGAAAAGTTCAGAGGTAAGTTTGAATATTTATTTTTTAACTCAATACATTAGTATATTTAGGCAATTCGCACATATCGCAATATTTTGTTTCCTACAAATAATATTCTTATAAATAAATATAAGTAATATGAGTAATTATAAGTAAATATAATAATCAATATTTATCCTGCCATGGTATCACGTCATATGTGGTAAAATATTCAGCAAATGTATCTCTAACAGTTTTGGCTTCAAGTCCTGATTTTCTAGCCACTTTACGCAGTGGCATTAGAGAAGTTATTCCATCTTGATCATTTCGCCATAATCCTACTTGAAACTGACCATCTATTTCCGTATCGAACGTACCGATCGGTGAATATAACAAATTTGAAGATTTACTTCTCCTTAAAAAATTATGTAATAAAACGCAAGCCATTACAACATTTGTAGTCTTTTCTGATGACAGTAGTATTGGTTTTCTCAATACTCGGAAAACGGATGACATTATTCCAAAAACATTTTCCACAACTCGGCGAGAACGTGAAAGTCGATAGTTGAAAACTCTTTGCTTGGTTCCCTTGTCATAAACGCCGGGGTAGGGTTTCATCATATTAACAGTTAAGGAAAATGCATCATCTGCCACAAATACGTAAGGTAAAGGTTTTTCTTGAAGTGGCAGCGGGTTATTGGGCGGAAGATTTAATAATTTTCGATCCAATTTTTCGAATAAAGATGAATTCCGGAAAACGCCTCCGTCACTAATTCTGCCTTGGCACCCAATATCCACAAAAGTAAAGCAATAATTAGCGTCCACTAAAGCTAATAGCACCACGCTAAAAGTACCCTTATAATTATAAAATTCTGATCCACTATGTGTAGGACATTGAATCACAATATGTTTTCCGTCTATAGCACCAAGGCAGTGAGGGAAATTCCATAAGCTTTTGTATTCCTTTGTTATCTTTAACCATTCGTTTGGAGTTTTAGGCAGCTGAAAACAAATTGAAAAAATTATTTTCTTGTTGTTTAAGATTGCGGCAGATATTGAAGATGATGAGACTGAAACGCAAGATCATGAGTTCACTGATGTAAAAATGACAGAAAATAATATTGATCTGACTGAATCACAATTTTTAACTTCAGAGAGTACTTCCAGTTTGGATCCCTTCAAAATTCCTGCCGATGCGGGAATGAGTAGCAATAAAAAACGAAAAGTTGAGAAGAAAAGCAATACAGAAAAACGTATGGACGAGGCATATCATATTTTGAAGATTATGAGCGAGAAGTCTGATTCAGATGAATGTTCCTTGTACACCGAATTACTATGCAAGAAATTGAGAGCTTTAAACGAGAACACTCGTGAAATTGCTATGTACGAGATTGATAATATAATGTATCGTCTTAAGCAACAACAGAATAGGCCACCTTCACAAAGTAGTCTTGCACATATTGAAAATTTTCAATATGCGATTCCACAAGAAGTTCATCATCATAATCCACCATACCTGCATTCTCATACACAATCATTACCAAGATTTCCACCTTCTCCGCATTCTCACTCACAACCATCATCAGGATTTTCACCTTCTCAGTCTTATTCACAACCATCTCCCCATTCTCACTCACAACCATCACCAGGATTTCCAACTTCTCCGTATTCTCACTCACAACCATCACCAGGATTTCCATCTTCTCCGCATTCTCACTCACAATCATCTCCCCATTCTCACTCACAACCATCATTAGACGATATGTTGCAAGAGAACCGAGATAATAATGAAACAACAGACATCTGTCATTTAAAATAAGCGATTTGATTTATATAATTGAGTTTAAATTTTTTTCAAAGATTTATATGTACCTTTAGTTGATAGCAAAGAATGTTTCAGTTTAATTTTCGTTTCAGTTTAATTTCAATAAATCTAATATCAAATCTCTAATACCAAATTATTACTTACCTTTATTTCCCCTTGTAATTCCTGTATCAAGGCACTACATACTTCATCAATGCATTTAGAAACCGTTTGTACCGAAAATTTAAATAAATAAGACAGACTTGTGTAGCTGTCACCAGTAGCCAAAAATCGGAGTGCCACAGCAAGTCTTTCTTGAACAGGAATACACTTTCTCATATTAGTGTCGGTCTTCGCGATCTGTGGGCCAATTTTGTTGAGTAGATATACAAAATCTGCTGCTGACATTCTGCAGAAATTTTGGAATTTACCAGAAGGTTCTTTGATCAAATCGTATAGCATGTCGGTCGCGTTATATCTGTAATAAGGCATAACTATCAAAAATAGTATGAATCATTTGCACGTTTCAAAAACATTATAAGTGAATATATATAAAACTTACGTAGCCCGACTTTTATTTAATGATACCATCCACCACCGTCTTTTACGTTTTTTCTTCTTCAACAAATAATCACCACTCAATAAAGGTTTGTAATGAGACGAATTGACGAGCTTGTACGAGCTGCGCGAGGCTCGCCGAATCACGCGTCGTGTATTGGCGCCTTAACGATCCACCCTCCGCGATCGTTCTACCCGGCCGTCGTCCGCCGGAAGGCTGCCGCCCGGCGACCACCAACTGGGCAAAACGCAGCCGCGCAATGCGCCCCTTTTAATTACTGCAAAGTGCGTCCGAATCGGGCCGTTGTACGGCCGCCGACGTTCAAAGCCAGGGCCGTTGTCTCGGCGCTTTCGAACCGCTCCGAACATCGACGGAAAGCGCCGAGCATCGATCCCTGCCGCACCACCGCCGGAACACCTCCGAATTCGTTCGGGATTAATTACCCCGATTAGGGGAACCATCGGGCCCGACGAATACCGCCGAAATTACCCGAACGGGTAATTTATCCGGATAAAAAGGGCGATCCGGCACCGAAAAAGACACTCCGTTTCCTGCTCCGCTCAGAGTCTGTACGACGCCTGACACGAGCTCCGAGACACCGATAGCTTCTCTTAGGAGAGAAAACCAGAGGTTGGGCGCACCCAGTCTCCGCCGAGAGCTTGCGGCATCTCCAAAGAAGGTTTCCTTGAAAATCCTTGCCGGATCTACGAGGTCGGGCGCACCCGCTGAGAGTTCTCAGTAGATTCGAAACTCCTACCGAACCACGCGACGATGCTATTCCACGGGTAGGGAGTCACCTGCCGCCGACTGGCGCTCCCGTCTAATCGTCGCATCCCGCTAGCAACCCGATCAAAAATCCTTCAACGCGTCAATTACCGCGGCTGCAATATTATCGCATTCTCGAGCCGACGCTCTCACGACGCGCGCCCCGCGCTCTCACGCCTCGCGCTCTCTCGCCTAGCGCTCCCGCGCCTATCGCACATACAAAGCGCTCGCCCGGCGTTTAAAGAGCCAAGAGGAACGCACAAACATGTCAACACAAGCCGATCCGGCGATCGAGTTCCACGAACTTTAAAGCACGAAATGCCGACTGCATTTATGTAAGCTCGATCGAATAAATAAAGACTATCACCGTACGATCCGAGCCGGTCGCTGCATTACGAATCCACATTTCGTACACCCTGTATATATATATATATATATATATATATATATATGCCACTTGCATCCACGTATACATACAGACCGTTCACGCCCATTTATTACACACTGTAAATACACATACCGCTTACATCCACGTATACATGCGGACCATTCACGCACATCTTTCGCACATTGTAAATATACATATATACCGCATACACGTACACACACATATCGATCGCGTATATCGCCTGCACGTTGTCAATATAATTTCTGCTCGCATACACATACCTATACACGGATACCGTCCGCGCACCTCTCACACATTGTACATACACACTTACTACTCATATACACGTACACACACGCACACCGCTCACACCTATCTTACATACCGATACATTTTCATTTGTACATGCATTCTGATTAATTCATTTGTACATGCATTCTGATTAATTCAATAAACAATTACACATCACAAGCACACGTCTGGTTACCTCGTACCCCTTTCGAACCTTGATCCCAACTGAGCGCATACGAGCCGTGCTCGAAAGGTGGCACATTACAAATCCGTTTACTGCTCTTCGTCGATTTTAATCGATATTATCTAGTTGAATCTGCACACGCGCTGTGCGTAGAAAGGATGTTCCAGAAATAACGCATTTTTTGCGCGAATCGCGAGTTTTAATAAAAAAAACGATCCGAAGATGTACGATGATGCTTACAATGTAAAAACAATCGACGATTTTTTTATAATCACGAGCGTACTTTTTTACGATATAATAATTTATTTTTTTATTAAAGAAAAAATTTACATTCTCAAAGAGATGCGCAAGCAGTTTTAGAAATGTGTTCTTGTATCTGTTTTTTATATCAAAAATTTTATATACAAAAATGATAAATCATTCGCAGTCGTCATAAATTCCAGATGACGATCTCAATTAGCTGTTTTATGCGATTTCAATTTTGATTGACTCATATACATAATAAGGTCAGTGCAGGTAATTACGCCATAGCAGCTAATTACGCCACCTATCTAATTCTTCATTAATACATACGTATGGCTTTAAATGACGTATGCTAATTGTGAAGGCATACATAATAAGTTGTTATCAACAAACATTTTGCCGTTTTGTACTTTCAGTGATTTGTAGTAACAATTAGAACAAAAGTTGTTATCAAAAAATTTGCCAATATAAACTTGGCACTATACTCGCCGCTAATTTGCCGGCAATAATTATTACATTTCAAATATTTACTAGCATTATTTTCGTAATAAATTCGACGCTTTTTCCGACAGTGTAGTTATATTTGTCATTCTATTCCATGTAAGTACAAAAAAGTAATTTATTTACAAAATTTTAGACTGCTGGTAATTACGCCACTTTAAGAACTCATAAGAATTATTAACGAATTTGGTCTCTATGTTTTGTATTTAGATCCGTTTTGATTGTGGCAGTTTTTTCGATATAAAAAATGAAACTTATACTTGATGATAAAAAATAAAACTTATTTTTGCTTATTTTTAAAAAATAAAATTTATAATCACAAAACACGTTTGTCTCCCCGTTCCTTTTTATGTGCTTTGGAATTGTGAATAAAATTCACATGTTTGTTGCAAAGCCCTGAGTTGGTTTCTTACGTAATGCCACGTCTCAAAGTCACTTTATATGAACTTTGTATTAGGTGGCTTAATTACCTGCACGTGTCGGTAAATACGCCACTTTAACGCACTTTTTTAAACGATTGGTGGAAAAAAAGAGGAGATTAAGCGTTTAAATATTTTTTTGAGGCAGCCAAAAGATCACTTTTAATTATGGTACACTTAATTTTTTCACTCGATCCTCAGCAAAGTGTCCAAAAAAATCTAAAAGCTTAAGGTGGCGTAATTATCTGCACTGACCTTATTATTATCTACCTAAATTTATAAATCGCGTGTTTTCTTCATTTAGTTATATCTGATAATTTAGCGGTAATAATATTATATTCATTATTATTAATATTGTTAATGAAATTTATTATGCATGACTTAAAAATTAATTTTGTCGAATAATAGAGCAAAATTAAATATAAAATGTGATAAAATTTAATAATTTTGTATTGTATTACATATTGAATTTATTTTAAGAAAAAAAGATTATTAATTTGCATATATATATATAAGATACATAGAAATAAAAAAATTTTAAAGTTCTATAATTAGATAATTATTAAACTGCATCAATGGTAAAAACAATGCTATCGTATTCTATGGTACCTTGTTCAAAATTTTTATAATTATTATAATTATTTTTTAATTTTTATAATTATTTTAATTATTTTAATTTTTATAATTATTATAATTATTTTATAATTTTTATAATTATTTTTATATTATTGCAATGAGCAAAATAACGTCATACTTTTAGTTGAAAATTACAATCTCTTCCTTAAGCGAAACGTCCCGCTAAATTTTTCGTGTGATATCACTCGGTCGATTTTATCAATCATCCGCCTAATAGCCGATATAAGCTGACATAGGAAGCCAATGTCGTATAACTCCTAATAATGTCGTATAACTCTCAATCGGCGCGAAAATCACGCCGAGAATCCGGCTAAGTCCACCTCTAATCGGTTACGGTTTACAGAATGATAAACAAACTAGGTAGACGGGAATTTCTAACAGATTTGTAATAAGGTCAGTGCAGATAATTACGCCACCTTAAGCTTTTAGATTTTTTTGGACACTTGACTGAGGATCGAGTAAAAAAATTAAGTGTACCATAATTAAAAGTAATCTTTTGGTTGCCTCAAAAAAAATATTTCAACGCTTTATCTCCTCTTTTTCTTTTTCCATCAATCGTTTAAAAGAAATGCGTCAAAGTGGCGTATTTATCGACACGTGCAGGTAATTACGCCACCTAATATTCAAATAAAAATATTCATATAAAGTGATTTTGAGGCGTGGCATTACATGAGAAACCAACTCAGGGCTTTGCAACAAACATGTTGTGAATTTTATTCGCAATTCCAAAGCACATAAAAAGGAACGGGGAGACAAACGTGTTTTGTGATTATAAATTTCATTTTTTTTAAATAAGCAAAAATAAGTTTTATTTTTTATCATCAAGTATAAGTTTCATTTTTTATATCGAAAAAACTGCCACAATCAAAACGGATCTAAATACAAAACATAGAGACCAAATTCGTTAATAATTCTTATGAGTTCTTAAAGTGGCATAATAACCAGCAGTCTGAAATTTTGTAAATGAATTACTTTTTTTGTACTTACGTAAAATAGAATGACAAATACAACTACACTTTCGGAAAAAGCATCGAATTTATTACGAAAATAATGCTAGTAAATATTTGAAATGTAATAATTACTGCCAGCAAATTAGCGGCGAGTATAATGTCAAGTTTATAGTAGCAAATTTTTTGATAACAACTTTTGTTCTAATTGTTGCTACAAATCACTGAAAGTAAACGGCAAAATGTTTGTTGATAACAACTTAGTATCTATGCCTTCACAATTAGCATACGTCATTTAAAGCCATACGTATGTATTAATGAAGAATTAGATAGGTGGCGTAATTAGCTGCTATGGCGTAATTACCTGCACTGACCTTAGTACAAAGATAGGTAGCATCAAGGTTTTGCAAAAACTCAGAATTGTAAAATCGCGTATAAATCATGAGAGCAACGTATGACTAATTATGCAATTTATAATCGATGCGATGTGACGACGACAGGACAATTGTTATTATTTTGGCGAGTTTCACATTGAAACCAGTCACACGAAGTAGTAGGGGGATGATGGTTCGTATAAAGGCGCACACGTGACAATTAAAACGATTAGTCTCTATTCCGTTCTCCGGTTAACCCGTCTTTTCGCTGCGCGGAAGACTAAGGAGCGCGAAAGTGGAAGTTGGAAGTCGAAGACGCGCGAATCACAAAGATTCTGCGAACATCGCGATTCTCAGTCGCAGGAGAAACTGCAAGGAAAAACCTTCTTTTAAACGAGAGACGAGCAGACTCTCGCGAAAGAGCGAGGGTTCGATCGAAGCGAGTTTATTAGCCGATCATATATGCGTTACGTTAGGAAAACCAGCAAAATCATTCAGCTGCAATTTCGCACGTTCCTATCGACTGGCAGTCGCGACTAAGACATAATTAGTCGTTAGAATCTTCGCGTTTTGTTTATAAATCTTCTCGAAAATCAGGTAATCCGTCCCACGTCTTGAAAGAAGCGATTAAGAGAGGTAAGATTTAGAAAATCTTCTTAATATTCTTTAAAAATAAATAAAAAAAAATTTCTGTTGCAAACTGCAAATACGTAAACTTTGAAATCGGCAATTTGTTACTTTCTCATCTAACTCTTTCTGATGTAATAGAATTACTCTACACGATGAAAAGCGTAATTTTATTTAAGTTCTATTTCGTTTCTTTATATTATTTGTTTTTCACACTTATATAGTTTATTTAATGTCATTATTATCTAACTCTAAATTTCTCTTATTTATTTTTTGCTGAGATAAGTTGTCTTATTTTTGCTCGATCTGACATGGATATTATCGATATTATTAGTTTCGAGATAAATATTGTATAATAGATATAATTATAGATATATATAATTAGATAGATATAATAAAATGGATATTTTTCTTTATGAGTGCCACAACACATCTGCTTTACATTTTAAATTTAAATGTACAATTATAAACACATTAGTAAAAAATGTAACAATAATCGCTTAGCTTAATAGACTGGATAGATTATGGATAATGAGAAATATTTAGAATAACTAAACTTTGTAATAATCGGTCAAATTTTTTGTTATCTATGCAGTAATTAAGTAAACAATTAGATACCAAGGATTTAATGATCGTTTCATTAAGATTCTAATGTAATAAAATGTAATAAAAAAAAATCAATATACTACTAAATAGAAGTTGAGTTTCGATTTACATGATTAATGCAAAATGTAGTTTCTTTAAATCTGAAATTTTTTTATTTAAATTTTTTAATATTAACTTTAATTATTTTTTACCCTTAATGTCTCTTTTAATTTTGACCAAATAAAATTAATATAACATTAAATCAATATAAAATTTATACAATTTGTGTTTATTACATACTTCATAATTATTTATCTTCAATAATACTAATAATACTGATAACATATGTATTTCATCAATAATACAAAAGCAACAAAATATTGTTTATAGCGCAATTAAGATTTTGAGAAGATTATAATAAAATCTATAAAAATTTTGTATACGTTCTTCACTGTCATTTAGATTTATTAAAATGCAGTTTCATGTGGAACTAAACAGCTCTAATCAGATAACTAATATAGTCAAACCGGTTTGAACATACATACATATATCTTAATAATGACCCAAGAATAGAAGCATTCGTAATGATACTGATCGATAGCTATGTCATCAATCATTGTCCACAGCAACGCGCAGATTGTTAAATATTAATTGAAATTGGATGAACTGGAGAAGGTCGATTAATATGTTACATTTTATTGCTGACTTGTTTATGCAACGATTAATAATCGTTGAACAATCGATGCATTTTCTTTGACAGGGATTCATCAATTATTCTATCTTCTCAGTCTTCCTTGTTAATTTATAGAATGATGCAATTTTATGTTTGTCTTCATAGAAATTTATGATTTCTTATTTGTATTCTTTGACCGTAGTAGCTTACAGGTAACCGGCAGAATTTGTATAAAATAACATTTTAAAAAATTCTATTGCAAAATCTGAACATTGGTTATAAATATCATAATTAATGTAAGCGCGTAATTCTTACATAATTTTTCTAAATACCACAAGTTTGTTAGGTTGTTATAATCTTATTAAATGTATATTGTTTTTATGGAAATGTTAAATTAAAACAACAGAAACAAACAAAAAAATGCTTTTAAGCAATCGTGATAGTCATATAATTTATATGAATATTACATAAAAACACAAAATGTAGAAGGATAATAATTTTAATAAAAATCAAATAAAAATTGTTTAAAATAATTCTTTGTTTATGACAGAGTTTGCGAATGCTTAAAAAATCCGCTTCAGCTTATTATAAACCAACGCTGTATCTTTGCATATCAATAAAAGTATATTTATAAACTTTTTTAAGCTATTTATAAATTTGCACAGAAATAAACTTTATATGGACATTATGATGTTATCGCTTAACATTTTAAAAACATTTCAGATAGCTATGCATGACTGTCTTTTTCACGTTATTTATCTCTATACGTGAAAAACACAGTTTTATTTTATAATATATGTATATTGTTTCTATATGCCTCTACATATTACGCATTTTTATCTAAAATAACACATTAAATAAATTATTGATTGCTTAAGAATATTTCTTTACAGTTATAGACTAAAAATAATAACAATGTTAAAAACAACTTGTATGTTAAATGTTTGAAATATATAATTGATGTAAGAATAACTTTTAATTATGATATTATTAATCAATGTTTAGATTTTACAATCCTATAAAATTTTATCTTATACAACAAATAAAGAAACAATTATTAACAATAGTCGCTAAAAAAATTTTATTTGATTCTTACTTTATTAAGCATATAACGTTTTTCTCCATTACAATGAACATATTCATCATACTCTATTGCAGCCTATAAGTTATTAACTGTGAAAAATATACAACTAACGCATTTCAATGATTGTTAAATTTATTATTAATTGAGCTTATGATTGATATTTAGAATATCAAGACAATTGTAAGTACTAAAACAAATATTATTTATTTCTTGACACGTGTAGTCCAAGAATCAGTGAAATAGAAAGCTGAAGAAGATTGAGCTCAATTAGACGGTCAAGGACACTACATCAAGATACCATGTTTATCACTATATTATTATTATTAATTTTTATTTTATTGGTGTATAATTATTACGTGCATCATGGAAGAAATGGGCGACTCATTAATCTTATACCGGGACTACCGGGCCTTCCAATTTTAGGCAATGCATTGCAAGCCCCTGTTTCAGCAGGCAAGTACAAAATTTCTAATCTATTTACATTAATTAATATTTGTCATTTACTCACACATATAAGTAAAAGTTAAATTCATAAATTTTCTGCTCTGGAACATATATCTATCAACATTATTACATGCTAATTACTTATAAAACAATTATCCACGCTTATCAGCATTTCTCTATGCAATAATATCAATTTTCTTAATTATCATTAGTCTCATTTCAACGGACCCTAGTAAAGTTTAGTAAAAATAATGTAAAGGTACACATTAAAAATAATGATAAAATTAATCCCACAAAAATTTTTGTAGTCATATTTACAATATGTCTTTCAGAAGAACAATGGAAGCTATTATGTAACACATCTAATGAATATTATCCTATTTTTAAAGTCTGGGCTTTATTCATGCCCGTTGTATTTATTCGTCATCCAAATGATTTAGAGGTAATAAAAGAAATTAAATTCTCCGTAGACATTACGATTTAGCTAGATTTAGGAGTTTTGCATTCTCGTTTCGCAAAAAGATTTTTGTTTGTAGAAAATGTTTCTTAAAAATGTGAAAAGAGAGAATATCGGAGATTGTCGATCGAGATTAAAGAGTAATATGAGATACGATTAATAAATTATCTGTATATGTGAGGTTGAGTGCTATAATAAACTGATGTTTCTCTCTTAACATGTTTTCAGACGATACTAAGCAGCACCAAACACATCGAGAAAAGTTTTATGTATAACATGTTACATCCTTGGTTAGGCACAGGTCTTCTCACCAGCACAGGTAACATAATGATGTTAAGGTATAAGCGTATATACTTTACTATTACAGTCTGTTATCGGCCTGTCTCTGTCACAGATATTCAAATATAAACTTACAATTAGATTTGAGTATTATTTTAAACGGTGAACTTTTACAATTTCTTTGTTGTAAACTAATAAAAGGAATTTACAAACGCGATTATATTGAAGAATAATTTCACTATGGTACATGTATTCTCAACTTACATAAGTAGAAGTAATAGATGCTTCAATTAAAGAAGATTTTCAATTAAATCAAATACCGTCACGTAACAGACTTTTAATTAATTTCGGTTTAATTTTAGTTTATTTTTATCTACCAATTCATAATGTTTTAATTACAAAAAATAATTAAATTCATAATACCTGCAACTCCTTTTACCGTATAAATTTTAAGAAAAAAAGATTTAAAGGATTATAAATTTGCGGTATAAAAAAATAAATTTAAGATTATTAATATTATTTAAGGATTGGTCAATTAAACATTAAACTTTAAGACAAAGTAATATCATATAATACGAGGCGTGTCTTTTAAGTAAAGTCCGGCATTAAAAAAGCAACAAAGTAAGAGAGAAAACTTATTGGTACAACAATCGTACATATCTATTTTATTTTTCTATATAGCAACTATTTCTCTTTCTTACTTGGATTTCTTTTAATCATCTCTATGTTTTCCCTCTTACTTGGATTTCTTTTAATCATCGGATCGGAACTTACTTAAATAACACGCCTAGTATTATTTATATTTTATCACATTTTATTTTGATTATCGTTATCTTGATTTTGTTTCTTTTTTTTGTATATAGGCGTTAAGTGGCAATCGCGGCGAAAGTTATTAACACCTGCATTCCATTTCAAAATATTAAATCAGTTCGTTAATATCTTGATCAAGGAGGGCGATTGTATGACAAAATCTTTGAAAGATGTCGAAGGAACAGTTGTAAAAGATCTGTTACCATTTGTTAGTGAACATACGCTAAACGCGATATGCGGTAAGATTCCTATTGTCCTGTTATGTACGAGGATTTTATTCTAAATGACCATAACTTAAGACAGGAAGAGGATTCATTTCTATACAAAATATCAATGCTACAGTGAAAATATATATATATATAATATCCAATTTTTTATATACAAAAAATATTCAGTTAACAATCTTCGCCTGTAACAATCTTCGCCTGTATTTTCGATCTTATACATATAAGAAATGCTCTTGTAGAAACTGCCATGGGCGTCTCTCTGCAAAAACTCGGCGAATTTCAGCAACAGTATCGAAATGCGAATCACCAGATAAGCGAACTACTAGATTATAGGTAATTTATGAATATACAAAATAATTGTGTATATGTATATATACAGGATGTGTGTCTCGAAAGGTAAGGTCAACTGATTAGGAGGTGAAAGAGAAGCATGTGTGTGAGTAGAATACATAATATAAATAAAATTTTTTCGAATTCGTTATGGTTTAGAAAATACAGCGCTTTATAGGGGTGTATAAAAGTGTTGAAACTTCTTAGTATTTCAAAAAAATACGGATTTTCGAAAAAATGTTTTATACAAAAGTTGTAGGGTTTTAAGTGAAGCATTACACAGAAGAATTAGTATGACTTTGAATAGCGTTGTCAAGGTCACGTAAAGATAACCTTAAAATTTTTTAATGGGTATTCCCACTTTTTATTACATATTATTATAGCTTACCCCGAGGGCAGGGTTTTCTGTATAAAACATTTTTTTTCGAAAATGCGTATTTTTCGAAATATTAAGAGGTTTCAACACTTTTTATACACTCTTGTAAAGCGCTGTATTTTCTAAACCATAGCGAATTCGAAAAAAATTTATTTACATTATGTACTCTACTCACACACACACACGCGCGCACGCGCGGGCACACACACACACACACACACACATATGCTCCTCTTCCACTTCCTAATCGGTTGACCTTACCTTTCGAGACACCCTGTATATAATCCTTTCAGTTATGATTGTGAAATATCTCTGTACCTTTTGAAAAATAGATTAATATTTGAATGTGAAAGTAAACAATTATTCTTAAAAGATTGATTGATTTAAGCCAGCAATTAGCAATCAAAATGTATTGTACGCGCTCCGCTAAATGTTTACATTTCCAAATACATATTGTTTGCAATCTTCAAAATGTTGCAAATATTGGAAAATTATAAAAAATAAATTGTGCAATACAATCTGAAGATAAAGAAATATTTATCTTTGATCAAAGAATCTACAGATAAAAAAAAGGACGTTTTCAGAAGATTTTACATATCTTTTTCAAAACTTACATAGTTTTAAATTTTACTTACATACATATATTCTCTGCAATCTATTATTACTTAAAATTACTCTAAGATTTCACGATGGTTTTGAATAAGGTTTTTACAAGGTTTTATCAATATTGGAATTATATGTATAGCCTTATGGATTTACGGTTTAGATTAATGCGCCCTTGGTTGTATAACGATTTGTTATACGCATTTTCGCCTCAAGGAAGTAAGCAAAAACGGATCTTGAAAGTATTGCATGGATTTACGGAAAAGGTACGTTATAAAACATGTTACTTAAGATTCTTCGAACTGTTTAATTTATACAAAATTACAATAAATCTCATAATTGCAAGATTATGCAATTAATCATAAATATTAATAGCACATTATGCTATTAATATCTATAATATAGGACACTGTGCTATTGCTATTTAATATAAAAAATGATTTAAAATATTTAATATTATATAGATCATCGCAGAAAGGAAACTTTATCATGAACGCACTAATAATCGATACTTGAAAAATCTTGAAAGCGACAAAGAGGCGAAGATAGATGATGCAGAAGTGTTTGGAAGTACGTAAGAGAGCATTAGTGCTTCTAATTTAAGTTCGATTGCATTCTAATACTCTACTTATGCTTGTAGTATTTATATTAGACACATAATTACACGTAATGATGCAACATATGTCTGCCGTAAAATTCTAATATTATTATTTGTAATAAAATTTGAATTTTAAACGAGAACTATGTTATATAATTAAAACGCGACATATAAAAATGAGATTGATGCTTTTTCATTTCTAGTTAAAAAGAAGCCACTAGTTATGTTGGACCTCTTAATAGCGGTATCTCGAGAAAATTTTCTGACCGATTTGGACATCAGAGAGGAAGTCGATACCTTTATGTTTGAGGTACGTATATGTAATCTTTTTTTAGATTTTCGTACACACATTATATATGCACGTATAACAATAATTATAGGGTTACGATACTACAGCGATGGGTATGACCTTTGCTTTATCACTATTAGCTGAACACAAAGATATCCAGGTACTTTTTTCCTAATATATTTCTTGATATATTATTTATATTGCGATTTTTATTCAAAATAAGATCTTTTATTCAAAGATTTATTTATAGATCTATGCACATAAAAATTAGAATATTAAGAAATTTTAATACATTTTGAAAATACACTTTAAAAATACACTTAATTATTATCGATAACACAGGAACGTGTAAGGGTTGAAGTCGATACCGTCATACAGGAGAGTGGAGGAAAACTTACCATGCAATCGTTGCAAAATTTAACATATTTAGATAGATGTTTAAAGGAAGTGCTACGTTTGTATCCGAGCGTGTTTTTCATATCACGAAAAACTGGAGAAGACGTAAAATTACGTAATTAATCACTTTTTTGCTGCATATATGTATCTTCGAACATATTCACATTATGCGGAATATATTATCGAAAATGTAAAATAAGATAAAAATGTAAAATAAGATAAAGTTTAATTGCTTTAACATTTTAAGGCTACAATATTATGTACATTACATTTCTTCAAAGTATTCTTATTTTTGTAAATCGCATATAATTTTATAATACGCTTTTCAGAATCATATGTCGTACCTGCTGGAACGACCTTATTTCTTTCTATCTACGGAGTTCATAGAGATCCCAATTTTTGGTCAAATCCAGAAGTATTTAATCCGGATAGATTTTTGCCCGAGAGGATCCAAAATCGTCATCCTTATTCCTATCTACCGTTTAGCGCAGGACCGAGGAATTGCATAGGTGAATTTGTCGCGATTTTCTCCTCGTGCTGATAAATTTTCATATACTTCGAATTGTAGGTCAACGATTAGCCCTATTGGAATTGAAGGCTATGATAGCTCCTTTGGTACACAATTTTTACTTGGAGCCCGTTGATTATTTAAAAGATCTCCGGCTGAAGGCCGATATATTAATTCGTCCTTCTCATCCGATTCGTACAAGATTCATTCCAATCAGATGCAAACAGCCGTTTGAAACTAACACGAATACTACATAAGTGTAAGAAGTTGATGTATTGTAAGAATGAAAGAAAATTATTATGCATATTATATGTTCAACAAAAAGTATATTGTATATGTAAACGTTATATTTAATCGTTAGAATATACACAGATGATGTCTTATAAATCAAATCGCTGTAAGTGACTAAATTCATCGTGCATAAGTATCCTCTATTATTATCTGCAATCACAATAAAAATGTATATACAAATAATGTATAAGAGTAATAAAATAAACGTTTGTTTGCTCCTCTGCATGTTACTCAACGAATGTAGAGGTAAAAATATTTTTGTTTTCGAGAACAAATTTAGTTGGATGTAACAAAAGTTGCTCATACTAAGAAAATATCTTGTATCATCTCTATATATGTAAAAAATGATAGCAATTACAAATGCTGTTACAAAATTTCAATATAGTAGCTACAGAAACTGTGACAAAATTTTATTATACATATTTATAGTCTTTGAATTGCAGTTATAACAGCATATACAATTAGCTTCAAAATACTAATGTGCAATGTGTATGCATATTTTTATACATAACTTTTCTATTAAAAGATATTTAAAGGAACTCTTCTTCACTCAAATGTAACTGGAAAATACCTTTTAATGAAGGATAAGTTTTATATTATGTGTATTATATGACATTACAACATGTTGCAAAGAATTTTATTACTTTTAACTCTTTTTAATTATGGCTCAATTTAAATATGAATGAAATTCTGCGAAATGTATATTTCCTATTTTCATCACGAAGAAAAACTTTATTTAACAATTCTAAGATATTTGCTTGTTTTAATAAAATCCTTCTTTCCTAAAGATTCATATTTTAGAGAAAAAATATTGCTACCCCTATGCTATTATTTAATATAGTAATATAAAAATAATATATTCTGAAAGAAAATATACTTTCTGATGTAGAAATTTTGTAGCAGTTTTGTCTTTTGATATAAATGGATTCTGAAAATGAAATGATGTACAAATGTATTTCTTTTTTATTCGCTATAATTAATGGGAGATACAATAGATATGATTGCTTAATTACCTGAATTTAAATAGCAAATGAACGAAATGATTTAATCAGGCATCTTCAAGATGTGTATTTGAAGTTATACTTGAACTCGCTACTGCTTTTGATGATGTGAGAGACTTACGTAATTGAAGTTTGGAGCGTTTATTAAGCGAAAACTTAAAATTAGCTAATAACAAGCACACTTATAAGAAATGATTATATTTACATCCAAAATAATATATTTAAGATAAAAAAATATTTTTGAGATACAAAATAACAAAACAATTAAAAAACATTAAAATTACGATACATATATATATTTAAAATTCATCACTGTCGTCTCTGTGTATGGTGCCAAAAAATACGAGTATGTTCGCATGCCTTGAGATCATTTACAATAGAAAAAAATTAATTTGTTAAAAAACAAGGCCCGGAAAAGTTCCGTTTTTCACGATATTTTTGCATAGGCGCGTAAATAACCGTTTAAAAATTTATCACAGTCGTCTCTGCGTTTGGTGCCAAAAAATACGAGCATGGTCGCATGCCTTGGGATCATTTACGATAGAAAAAAAATAATTTGTCAAAAAACAAGGCCCGGAAAAGTTTCGTTTTTTATCACAATATCTGCATAGGCGCGTGAATACCCGTTTAAAAATTTATATTTCTTTGTATTTTTCACTGTATATTTTATGTACATATTTTACTGTACAAAATACATAATACACACACAACAGGTAACATAAATAAAATTGAACTTTATTGATAATATATTACTGTTTAAAGTTTTTATTATATACATTATTAAATTTTATTTATTATATTATATTTTAATTATTATTAAATAGTTTCAGATAATTGTGAAAATATTCTCGATTTCTGTTATGCATTAATATTTTAAAAGAAATTAAACGTAGCACAAAAGAAAAAATTCATACAGTTAATGAAATATATACATATATCAAAATCATACTCTTTCAGCACATGGCTATATCGTTGTGTCTCAGAATTAAACTTTTATAAATATTACTATTTTTGAGATATTATATTATATATTATTATTAAATTTTTCCAAATAAATCTGTTGTATGTATTTTTATATTAACTTAATGATTATGAAAAAAGCGAAATAAAATACAACTATATTAATGCATCTGTCTCATAAACAAATCAAAATAAATAAAATCTTTTTTCTACAATAATCTCAAAGCATACTAAAGCATCTGCACAAAACGAACAAACAACGTAAAATTAAAAAAAAAAAACATAAGTGGGCATAAAGGAAAATATTACAATAATACTCTCTTCCGAGTTTTGCTAATTAAAAAGTTATTTCTTATCTATCGTAAATGATTCCAAGGTATGCGAACATGCTTGTATTTTTTGGCACCAAACGCAGAGACGAACGCGATGAATACTTAAATGAGTTTAAACCCGCATATTCAGAAATATCTTGGTAAACGGAACTGTCCCGGGCCTTGTTTCTCGACAAATTAATTTTTTCCTATCGCAGGAGATCACAAGGCATGCCACCACGTTTGCAAATTTTGGCACAAAACGCAGAGACGAACGCGATGAATATTTAAATGAGTTTAAACCCGCATATTCAGAAATATCTTGGTAAACGGAACTGTTTCGGGCCTTGCTTTTCAACAAATTAATTTCTTCCTATCGCAGGAGATCACAAAGCATGCCCCCACGTATGCAAATTTTGGCACAAAACGCAGAGACGAACGGGATGAATATTTAAATGTGTTCAAACCCGAATATACAGAATCAGAGGGATGGATGTGAGAGCTACGTGTAGTTTTATCTTCATGTTATTTTTATTTCGTCCACGATATTTTACTGAAGATAGCCCGATGAGGGACCGAAACGTCTAGATATTATATATTTCTTTTAGAATAAACATGTTTTAAATTTGTATATTTCTCTTTTTGTTTTTGAGAACTTTATTTGCGCCCTTCTTGAGGTTGGCTCTTATTAGCCTTATTTTTATTATTCTGACTCACTTAGAGTTCTTTGTTCTCGTTTTGTTTATTATTTTTTTATTGTATGAGAACACAAGAGATGCCACCACGTTTTAAAATTTTGGAAAAAAAACGCAGAGACAAACGTGATGAATTTTTAAATGAGTTTAAACCCGAATATTCAATAATATCTTGATAAACGGAACCGTTCTGGGCTTTGCTTTTCGACAAATTATTTTTTTCCTATTGTAGGAGATCACAAGGGATGCCACCACGTTTGTAAATTTTGACACCAAACGCAGAGACGACTGTGATAAATTTTTGAACAGGTATTCAAGCGGCTATGCAGAAATATCGTGATAAACGGAACTGTTCCGGGCCTTGTTTTTTAACAAATTAATTTTTTTCAATTGTAAATGATCTTAAGGCATGCGATGATACTAGCATTTTTTGGCACCAAACGCAGAGACGACTGTGATAAATTTTTAAACGGGAATTCAAGCGCCTATGCAGAAATATCGTGATTTACGGATCTGTTCCGGGCATTGTTTCTTAACAAATTAATTTTTTTCTATTGTAAATGATCCCAAGGCACACGATGATACTTGCATTTTTTGGCACCAAACGCAGAGACAACTGTGATAAATTTTTAAACGGGTATTCAAGCGCCTATGCAAAAATATTGTGATATTCGGATCTATTCCGGGCATTGTTTCTTAACAAATTATTTTTTTTCTATTGTAAATGATTCCAAGGCATGCGATGATACTTGCATTTTTTGGCACCAAACGCAGAGGCGACTGTGATGAATTTTAAATATATATATGTATCGAAATTTTGATGTTTTTTAATTGTTTTGTTAATTTTTTATCTCCAAAATATTTTTTAATTTAAATATATTATTTTGAATATGAATATAATCATTTTTTATAAGTCTGCTTGTTATCAGCGAATTTTACATTTTTGCTCCATGAACGCTCCAAACTTCAATCACGTAATATTTAACATGTATATTTAATTATATTTATTACGTATATTAATTATAAAAAAAATATTGTCAAACAATTTTTTTATACGATTTATACATATATATAATTGCAGTTTTACATTTTTTAGTTTTATTTACATGAAATAATGTGAATGATCCACATTATAGTAACTAAACTTACTAGTGGATCCACACACACACATTATATTTACTAAACATACTAGTGGATCAATTCTCAACATGCTCTATCTTTTCTTAAAGATGATATTACAGCCAATAAGGATAATAAAAGTAGTTTGCGTGCCACATTTAATTATCAAAATTATAACTATTAAATCACATCTGGTTCCGGTATCTAATTATAGATCAAATGCAACTTCAGTATTATAATAATATATTCAAGTAATCTGTAAACAATTTACCTGTAAACAATCAATAAAAATTATATATTTAATAAAAACAATTAAATTACAAATTAAAAACACTTAACAAATAAATTCTTATATTTATATATATAATAATTTACTATTATATAAATATATAATAATATACTATTTTCTTTTTTAGTTCTTTACATTTTTAACAAATAAATCTTTTCGATATGGCATTGTTTGTAAGTTTTTTGACAAGTTTGATGATACCGTTGCATCATTGATTGAAATTAATGTTTCTTCTTGACAATCATTGTCAATAAACATGGGATGCACTGTACAGTGAATACACACATTATCATTTTGAATTTGATGTTGATTAGTATCATCAGAAATTATTGCATCAATTTCTTCTTTCTCTTTTTTTTCTTCTTTATCCCTCTTTTCTTTTCTTACTTTTATTCTTTCTCTTCCATTTTTCGTAGAAATTTATCTGATATGACATCTTGTATTATAATTATTACTTATCTTAATCTACTTGCGGTGATTTTATCCGGTTTTAGCAATTCTCGGATCATCTGAACTGCAGAAAAATTCTCTTGTGTTATTTCAGGCGAAGCAAAACTCAAGGCTAGAAATCATTGCTCTTAATAATCAATGTATAAACAGTTTCTGAGCTCTCAGTATTGCTAAGACAACGAGACTGGACAATATTGCGAGAGAGTTATGGACAATTTTCGAAATCTTTTAATAATGTTGTTAGGAATGGCTGCCTTTCTCCATGCAGGAGTAAGGACTTTGCAAAAATTATATTGATTTAAAAATATTTTTTTGTTTTATCGTATTAGTTTACATTCTTCCAAAAATGCTTTCTTTAGAAGTCTAAAAACTCCCACATTGAGAGTTTGAAATATGTATGTTGTGTGTAGAAGAAAGTGCACAATATTTTTCGTTGCCAATAATAATATTTTTCTTGAAAATCTTGAGATTATTTTCTTCTTTTCCTCTTTTTTTCTGTATAAGTATGTATGTAGTAATAAATTATATAAATAGCGAGGATTATACCGATGTACAGCGCTAACAGTGTTACATAACAGTTCTGTAACAGTTTTCTCCATCTTAAATTATCATAAGATAATGTTTGATGTGTGCAATTTACATTTGCTTGAAGTAATAACGTGAATAGGTACACAAATGCGTAATAGGAATTTTTATTAAAAGTAATTATACTTAACTTAAAAATAGGGATATATCTTAGAGAGAGGTGGTAGAAATAGAAATACCTATAAACTATTATACGCGTAAACGCTGTCGACGAGAACGTCTTCCAAAAGACAAACGGCAAATACTCTAAACAAGTAAAAGTCCGGAATCGAATTCAGAACCTGCCGACTACGAGTCGGACATTTACTATATTAATATATATGTATGATTATTGTAATATCTATCGAGTGGCTTTTAAATGTAAAGGAGATAATTATAGATTATGTAGCGCAAAACGTGTAAGAAAATGTAAAACAAAAACTGTATTCTTAAGAGATTTTTTAAAAATAAATTTAATGCTTCACAAATAATAAAGATAACTGGAATGTGAAATAAAAAAAAATTTTAACGTTTAAATAAAAGTAAAAATAGAGATATTAAAATATGTTAAGCATATTATTTTATTTGTTAAATAAATGTAAAAAAAAACTGAATTAGAATATATAAAAATATATAATAAAGTTAAACTAATGCTGCAACTCGTCACTTTTGTTTTGAGATTGCGGGCAAAGTTAAGAAAATGATTATTATAGTTTATTTGCATAATTGTTTTAATATTTTTTATTACTCTGAACAAACAATATATTCTCCTATATAGTTAACTATAATAGAAAAAGTATTCTTTTTCACGAAATCTAGTGAATTCCTTTGAATTATGCTTTCTCATCTTCAGAAAGAATTATTCGAAATGTTGTTAAATACGAAAATGCCGTCGAGAGGTACTGCAAAGTTATTAAAATTAACTTGTAAATATAAATGTACCATGTTTGCTATATAATATACTATAATAATACTATAATTATATATATATATATATAATCTCTGGAATTTCTGGAATTACAACATTCAAAGCATTAAAATTAAAAAAGGAAGTATAAAATTAAGTACTAAATGTAACGCGGTTCAACATGATAAGAGGAAAAGTCAAAAAGTATAGGGACATTTTTAATTTTCAGATCAGGTGGCTGGCAACACTGACTGCTGTGTTATTAATCATAATCTTAAAGTGTCTTTGTGTCTTGCTCAGAGTAGCAGTATATTGTTTAGCTTTCTTTTACTATTTTAAGCTGATTTAAAATGAATGCTCTGTTATCTGACTGCACCAAGGAAGAAATGCGCGAGCAGTGATACATTTTCTTCACTCAAAAAAGGTGTAAAACTTATAAAGATTACAATCTATGGGTGGATAGATCGTTTTAAAAATGGCCGGATTCTCTCTGCGATGAAGAGCGGTAGGTATGTTTCAGGTATGCCTTCAACTTTTCAAAGACTAACGTGAATATCGAGGCAGTTAATCTAATAATTTGTGATGATCGACGAGTCAAAATTAATAAAATTGCAAATGAGTTGAATATTAGTCACGGCTCAGTATTCTTAATCATCCATGAATCACCAAATTTTCGAAAAGTCTGTCCTCAAATGGGTTCCATGTGAATTGGCAGACTTGCACAAACAGAATTGTTTGGAAATTTCGAGAAAGCATTTGGAACGCTATGAGGCTGAAGGATACTCATTTCTGACTCGTATTTGTACCTTTCAAATCATTGAAGCGGTGCAAAAGTGGCTGCGCAAGAGATCAAAAAGTTTCTTCAAGGAAATTTGAAAGCTTATTAAGAGATAGACTAACAATAAGTACATAGAAATGGGAAGACTATGTAGAAAAATAACCTACATTTTATTTTGGTAAATACAATTAAAACTTTTAATTTCCAAATATCATTTTACTTTTTGACTTTCCCTCGTACATAAATAATTAAAAAGAAGATATATAATATCTTGTATAAAAATAAATAAAAGAATAATAAAATAATATTTTTTCGTAGAAAGTTTGATTTAAAAGAAAAATAAATTAGAAAGATTAATATATTAAAATTCTTTTCTTTTTAGCATATAATGTTCTTGTATGATATTCAAAGAGTTTATATTACGCAAATATTAAAATACAATCAAATCGAGGTAACAAGTGACAATAGGAGCCAAGTGCAGTAAAGGCGCATATACTTTATTGGAAATCTAAAATGTGCACGATACATTTCGTTATTTATTTATGGCTCTCTTTTAGGCTATCTTTAGCGCAGTTAAAAAGTAATTATAAACATAGATTACATAAATAAAATCGCAACGCAGTCAAACGAGTAAAAAATAATAAATAAAAAAATTGTTGTTAATGTAAAATTTGAACTGAGGTCTCTCACGTCATTTGAGCAGTAGCGAATTCAAAGTATAGCTTTCGATGCATCACAAGCATCTTTGAGATATATCACTCTCCAGGCCAGTAAGTAAAGAAGAGAAGAATTAGCTGAGGCTTCATTACATGTATATTTTTTCTCATGCCGAAAACGCTCAAGCTTTAAAGATACCAGTAATGAAACGAGTGTGCAATAGTGCATGATTGAGATTGACGAGAGAGACAAAAACGGACATTATAATTAAGAAAGATGCAACTTACAAATAGATGCAAAGAATAAATGCCGAGGATATCGCACGAAAACCACTTGATGAACATGATTATAATAAATATATGCAGAGTAATAACTTGCATTATTCAAGCGAACTTGTCTCGATGACATTTCGAGAGACAATAACGTATCCATTTAAACATAACAAGGGGAAACACAAAAACACAGGCAGAGTAAGTACAGAGATATATACAGGGTATTCGGTAATCACTCCACTTTCCTTTCTCACTTTGTGCAGGTAGAGTTGTTAAATAAAATTTTGAGGCATTCGTAAAAGATTTAAAAAATGAACCTTAACGGATAACAGTATCTTATCTAGTAAGATTCTAATAACGAATTCAAAATTCTTCGAATTGAAATGCGAGTGTGATAATAAAAAAGCTCAATCGGACTTATCAAACTATTACTGTATCTCTCTTCTGGCAAAGAGGTGCTAAGACAAGAAATTCAAATACCACCCTGAAAATGTTGATTTATGAAACCAATCGAAAAACATGTGGTTATGGCCCAAAAAAGGGACCAAAACGTAAGTTATTTATACTTATAATGCATTACTTTTTAGATTTATAATAAAATATGCGCTCTAGTTACTGCGGTTGGTTCTTATTGCCATTTTTTACCTCGATTTGATTATATTTAGGAGAAACTGTATAATTGTATTAAAATAAAAATTACATTTTTTAATTAAAAAGAAATTTTTTAAAAATATTAAACTATTAGAAAAAATTATATGTATACAATATTGAATTTATTTTTCTTTCTTTTATATAATAAGATAAGTGCACCTAATTACACCACGTTAAGCTTCTGGATTTTTTGGACACTTTGCTGAGGGACGGGTAAAATAATTATATGCACCATAATTAAAAGTGGTATTTTGGCTATCTAAAAAAAATATTTTAGCGCTTAACTTCTTCCCCCCTTTTCCCAACCGTTTGAAAAAAGCGCTTCAAAGTGTCGTATTTACTAACAAGTGCAGCTAATTACGCCATTTAATTAAAAGTTCATATAAAATAATTTGAGGCGTGGGATCATGTGAGAAATAAACTCAGAGCTTCGAAACAAACATTTTGTGAGTTTCACTCGCAATTCCAACGTACAGAAAAAAGGGGGCGGAAAGACAAACGCGTTTTGGTTATTTGATATTTTTCACATTGTAAATACAGAACATACAGAACAAATTTGTTAGTAATTCTAATGAGTTTCTTAAAGTGGCGTAATTATCAACTGCCTGTAATTTTGTAAATAAACTACTTTATCTGTACTTATGAAACGGAATGACAAAAAAAACTATATTTTCGGAAAAAGCGTTAAATTTACTCTATGGAAATAATGCTAGTCAATATTTTCAACATGATAATTACCGGCAAATTAGCGATGAGTGCTAATTTTACATTGAAAAATTTTTTTATAACAACTTTTGTACATATCGTTACCTAGATCACTGAAGGTTCAGAATGGCATAGTTTTTGTTGATAAGAACTTAGTATCTATGCCTTCACAGAGTTAACATGCGTCATTTGGCGCCATTTGCGTGTATTAGTGGAGAACTAGACAGATGGCATATTTAGCTGCTATAATGTAATTAGGTGCAAACACCTTATCGGTTTTCTTTATTCACATTTCGGAAACTGTTATCAATAAACACGACAAAAATATTGTCGAAAATTATATATTAAATATTACTTATATATTAAAATTAAATATTACTAATTTCTATTTTAAACATCAGTTGTCCATACAACATACACATTTACAATCCCATAGAAAAAATTCTAAATTAAAAATTTTTTTTGTTGGAGTAATATTTTTCTTAGTTGTATCATGAATTACGATGCTTTCTATATGTAATTAAAATGACATTATAATGCATTATCTTACAGAGGCATAATGTTGAAGAGATAAGGCTTTTAATAACCCGGGAACAGATATAACTATATCTCGTTGACATCGAAGCAAGGTGTATAACATAATCTTCCGTGAATCAATACTTTGATCATACCATAATGAATTATAGGCTGCCTCAGCAATGTTAGAATTCTGAAATACGATTTAAATGCACAAATATATTATATTCTATGTAATATTTTCACATAATTTTCTCCATCTAGACTTACTGTTCTCATTAGATGATCAGCTGGCCAAGCACATAGAAATACTTTTGTCAATGATGTAGAACATACGATTATATATTGAATCTTTATTGATGGCGGTAATCGCTATTTAAAGATGTTAAATAAAATATACAAATAAATCTTAAGTAAAAGTGTTACTTTAACGATTATAATAAAAAGTCTAGGTACATACGCTGAGAAATGTAACACCACCGAATACTAACGCTACAGTACTAACACCTAGTGATGATAACACTACATGTGCGATGGAATTGCTCATTTCTTTCGTATATCTGTAACGATTTATTGTAATACGTAAGAATTCTGCGACTAATTAAGTCATACGATAAGAAACGTTATAATAAAAAACTGCATTAAACAAAATTTTACATTAATATTCAACTTCATTATATAGGATGATTCTAACATAAGTAATAATACGCTTAAACATTTTAACCATCTGTGTGCAAAAATAATTCCGCTGTTTCAGGAATAACAGAATACACATATGTAGATACATAAGACAAAATAAGTTTTTACAATAATAAATGATATGTAATTTAGTCAATCATAATATTACAACATATACATAATAATATACACTGCTCAAAAAAATTATGGCATAGAAAATATTTGTCGAAAATTGGCCAACTTTGACTGCCCTTCGCGAAAAATTATCGTGCTTCAAGCTTCATTTTGAAAAAAAAAATCATTCGTCTATTATAATTTTTCGCGAAGTGATCGGCAATCAAAGTTGGCCCATTTTCGGCAAATATTTTCTATGCCATAATTTTTTTGAGCAGTATATAAACATATTAAACTAGAAAATAATAATAGAAATAACCAAATAAAATAGTTTAAGATAAACAATAATAAAAGCTTTACAATATTTATTTGCAGTTTCAAAATTATTTGCAAATTAAAAATGCAAACAATATTTAATATATACGCACATAATTACGCATATTTATTATAGAGATGTATGTATAATTCTTAATAGATATATGTATATGTATATAATACAATATAATTCTTATATACATATATAGTTTTCTGGATATAAGGGGAGAGTTTCTTATAATTAATACATTACAAATTTATTTCATTATAATTTAAGAAATATATCATATGTACATAAATATATGCGTGCGTGCGTGCGTGCCGGCGGGCGTGTGCGTGCGTGCGTGCGTGCGTGCGTGCGTGCGTGCGAGCGTGCGTGCGAGCGTGTGTGCGTGCGTGCGTGTGTGTGTGTGTGTGTGTGTGTGTGTGTGTGTGTGTGTGTGTGTGTACAGAGTGTCCCGAAATTCGCGAATTAAAAAAATACTATAGTAGGAAAGTTTTCGAAAAATTAAGTCATAAAAGTATTTGCGATATTTTATTCCAAGCAGTAGTTTTTGAGATATACCTAATGTGTTAAAACTGACCAATCACACACACACACACACACACACACACACAGATTACGTTTAGACAGTTTTCTGTTTATGAGTCGTGTGTAGTATTAGTGACGATAGTATTTAGTCACGCATTTCTACGATTCACGAATAGACAACTATCTGTATACATATATCCTTTGATTAACCAGCTTTAAATTATATAATCCTTATAATAATAATTCTTATATCTTAAAAACTACTGCTTGAAATAAAAAATCACAAATTTATTACTTAATTTTGCGAAAACTTTTTTGCTATAATATTTTGATTCACAAATTTTTTGATATTCTGTATATATTATATATGGTGTTATAGCTTTGGTTTGCGTTCATGCATTAAACACTCACTAGGCGTATTACTATAATTCTAACAGTAATAAGTATTAGAACAATAAAAGTATACTTATTTTTAAAGTAAAAATATAAAAAATAAAGTAAAAATATAAAAAATAGTAAAAAAAATTTTGCGTAATTTAATAAAATTTATTTTTTTTAAATAACGAAAAGACTGCAATGAAAATAAACAAAATGATAAGCGCACTCGAGGAACAAATAGTGGATGTACATATATTAAATCATAAATTAAACAATTCACAAAAATATTAATGATTTAAGATTCACAAAAATAATACTTATGACTAAAGAAAACAAACATCTTGTAAATCGCATAATAATAATAACGCAAAATGCAATAATAATGCAAACGTTTCTATCCTATACTATACTGGATACTTTTCAGTGACATAAAAGCGTAGAAAAGTGGAATACCAACAGTCAAAGATTATTTTTTATTTTTTTTTGTGACGCGCAAAAATGTATTTTTTTTTTAATAGAATCATATACAGTTTGTTGGAAAGAAAAAATTCAATAAAAACTAAAATCTTTAATAGAAAAATTATCTCAACGCTTATAAAAGTATTAAAATATTGCAGAATAAAGTGATAACGATCTATATAAAAAAAAACTATAACATAACTCCTACGAACCATTAGATTAATTTCTTTGAAACAAATAATATTGTTTGCGATATCATTTTTCGTATCATTAGAAACAATGAAATTTAAAATGATCACCGTAAAGAAAGATCGTTTGTATAATTTCAATAAATAATCAATAAAAAATCAAAACTATAAAATGCCAAATTTAAGATTTGTTCCTATACAACTATAAATAAAATTAATCGACATGCACTAAAATCTCATGTTAATCTTAATTTTTAACATACCTTAAAACTTCTTGATGTTCCTGTATATATGCTTTCCATTCAGAGTAGCTCGTGACCGTACGGAATTTGTTGGACAAAATCTCGAAACGTGCCGCCGTAAACCATAGTAGAAGAGCGAGGAAAACATTAGCACTTACTTGACAAGAGACTTGATACATACCAAGTGCTTGATGAAAATAGATCATTGCTGTCATCGGTTGATAGTCCACGCGAAATGGATATTCTATCTCTAGTGGAAACATACGGGATCGAATCAATGGCACTAAGAGTGAACCAACTAAGGATGCAGCAGTCAAAGCCAAGGTAGTTCCATACAATAATATATATTTATTAATATATTGCTGAAACGTATCCTTTTCCTCAGCATTTGCTCGTTTATAACAATCTTCCATTTTGCAAATTACATCCTGTAAATTTCAAATGAGAGAGAAAGAGGTACAATTATTATTTTCTTATGTATCATTACCAGAACATTGTTGGTATAGAAGGCATTCAATTGATTTTTAAAATATAGCATAGATAGGAAAATGTAGTATATATATATCAACGTAATATACAATTGAATAGGAGATTAAGGCTTTGTAAAAGTCAAAAATGTAAAATAAAATTTTTTCGTAAGATTTTTTTTCAAAAAAAATTGAGTAAGAATTGGAAAATTGATAACATATCTTTATGCTTTCCTACTATAAATTTGAGTGACTTCTACACTATCTCTTTCAAAACAGATCATATGACTCAGGACAATAAAAATGCGATTATTTGAATTACGAATGGGATTTAGTGATTTTTACTACTCATATCCCCTCTAGTAATTTATTATCATAAAAATAAATTTATTCCATATCTATTTAATCGTATTCGTATTAGTAAAAAAGAGAACATAATAATATCATAGTTTTTGTTAGTTAAAATTCTATAATGGTTTTAAGAATACAAACTTTGAATATCAATAAATGTAAATATAATAATATATTATATATTAATTTGTAGAACATTTAATACCCTATAATCGTAATGTCTATAGTAAATATATATGTACATAAGGAATATAGAATATATCATATTTTGTACATGTAACATTATTGCACATATAATCATATTGCATACATATGTACATAAAAGAAGAATAAATATTTTTATTTTAATTGCTAAAGCTATTCCAATAATTATGATCTTGACTTTAACATATAACATATGTTGCCAAAATTACAATCCTAATAATGATAATTCTCAAAAGGTTTTAGCAAGCGCTCAATATTTATTTAAACAAAAGTTCAATTTATTATTAATAAACGAAAGTTCAATTTTTAAACATTTCTTAGTAATTGAAAAAAAAAATAAAAACTAGTAGAGATCTATAATTATATAGTGTGCCATGTGGGTTTGCAATTATTTATAATTGTAAAGCGGAATCCACCCTATATTGTCCAGTGCACAAAATCTATAATTATATAGTTACGCATGAGTTTGCACCTATCCACACAATGCGAGGTCTACATCACATCACCCGGTGCTTTTACGAAACGAAATATATAATCATACAGTTCGACATAAGTTTGTTTTGTGCACTCTTATTCCTGTATCGACAAAGTTCTCATCAAATAAATAATAGGTGCCAACTAAAACCTTTTGAAGGTTGTAACATATGTCACATTAGCAACATATGTCAAGGTCAAAATAATTGAAGGCGCCTCCAATAATCTCGACATATTTATATTTATTTTATGTATGATAAAGAGAGTATATGCAATGTGTATATACGTAATAATACAATGTACATATATGTATAAAGGATTAATATAATTTTTTTATTTTATTGCAATATACATGTGTATAATAAATAAAATTATGTGTGAAATGTGTATATATGCGCAAACATGTTTTGTGCGCGAAAGTGTTAATATAATTTTAAATCTCTTTTTATTTTCTTCTATTTTATGTGCAGTGTATGTACATATATGTCAAACAATGTGTATATGCGCAACAATATGTGCAATAAAATTATAAGTTCAATATGCATGTCTACGATAATATTACACACACACACACACACACACACACACACACACAAATACGAGGGTGGTCTGAAAAGTTTCCGACCTAACAAAGATACAACACATTTTTTCTGAAATTTTTTTTTTATTTTTCAACATAGTCTCCTTGTAACTCTACACACTTCTCCCAGCGATGCTCCCATCTCTGTAACCCGTCAAAATAGTACTCGGCATTTTTCTCTGCAAAATAATTGTTCACGAAGGTGATTGCCTCTTCATTTGACGAAAATCTTTGTCCTCCGAGCGCAATTTTTAGATGAGGGAACAAAAAGAAGTCGCTTGGGGCTAGATCTGGTGAGTAAGGCGGATGGTCAAGCAGTTCAAACGATAATTCGTGGATTTTCGCCATGGCAACCGCTGAGGTGTGAGACGGTGCGTTGTCTTGGTGAAACAGGATTTTCTTTTTCTGCAAATGTGGCCGTTTTTCCGCAAGTTCTGCCTTCAGCTTGTCAAGTAATGATGCGTAGTATGCTCCTGTAATGGTTTTTCCTTTTTGAAGATAATCGATTAAAATAACTCCATGACTATCCCAAAAAACAGTCGCCATCACTTTCCCAGCCGAAAAAACAGTTTTTGCTTTTTTTGGAGCCGGTTCCCCCTTTGCAGTCCACTGTTTGGATTGTATTTTTGTTTCGGGCGTATAATGGTGTATCCAAGTTTCATCTACAGTAATTAATCGGCGCCAAAACTCGGATTTATTGCGCCTAAACTGCGTCAAAAGAGCGTTGGAAATGTTCATTCGAACACGTTTTTGGTCTAACGTGAGCAAACGCGGCACCCAACGCGCGGACAGCTTTCTCATGCCTAAATGTTGATCTAATATGTGACAAACACGTTCTTTTGACATGTTCATAACCTCTGCTATCTCTCTCACTTTAATTCGGCGGTCGTCTAGCACCATTTGGTGAACTTTGGCGATGTTTTCGTCGGTAGTTGCAGTTTTTGGACGTCCCGAACGTTCATCGTCTCCCAAGCTCTTACGGCCACGTTTAAATTCAGCTGCCCAAAATTTCACTGTGGTAAATGATGGTGCAGAGTCCCCATACACAGAATCCAACTCATCTTTGATTTGCGTAGGCGTATTGCCTTTCAAAAACAAATATTTAATGACAGCTCGATACTCGATTTTGTCCATTTTCACAAAAAAACTCACACCAACTCACTCAAACGACTGTTACATAAAAACTGCGCGTCCAAAATGGCTGAAACTTTAGATGAGTAACTGTCAACAGATGAACAACGAAATTCAGTAGCTTTTATTTACGAGTGTTGTCATCTTCACGTTGAGGTCGGAAACTTTTCAGACCACCCTCGTATATGTTTGTATTTTAAATTATTACGTGTGTGCAATAATGCTTGCAGGCACGTAGTTTTCCCATTGTGTGCATATGAATACATGTGTATATGCTCGATAAGTACAAGAGAGAGAGAGAGAGAGAGAGAGAGAGAGAGAGAGAGAGAGAGAGAGAGAGAGAGAGAGGTGGGGAGGGTGGGAGGGAGGGAGGGAGAGAGGGGGGAGGGAGAGAGAATGAGAGGGTGGGAGAGGGGGAGAGGAGTGAGAGAGAGAGAGAGAAGTTGAATTCTTAAACATATTGTTTGTTAGAAAATAATTGCATTCTGTATTTGTCGCTTGATGAATGTACATACATTATTGATCAATATATAAAGATTGTTGTTTCTCTTACTTGTAAGCGATCATGCTGTTGCGTAAATAAATATATCTGCAATGGAACTTCACAAAAGATACCTAATGCACAACCTAATTGCATAACCAAAAAAACATTGTCAAGATGATTACTAATCGAATATATCAATTCGATTATTATAAATGCACCGTTTACGCCTGATAAGAACCGAAATATTCTATCACGAATAATCTGAAACTTCGTGGCAGTTCGTGGTAGAGGCCAACAGCAAGCAAACAATAAATCCACCTTAAGAAAAGCAATAATTTTATCCAGCGTCGGTGCGGCTCTCATATTAACTATTATTGCATTTTCTTCCACATGCGTGTTCAAACCGCAACTACCCTTGTGGTTTTCTCACGATTTTACAAAAAACTGATGTAGCATAAATAAAGAAACTCCAAGACAATATGTGTAAGATTGCACACACAGTAACACTAAATATCTCAAGTGAAATATTGCGGCGTTTATTATTTCTTTCCTTTCAACACTATATGCAAGCCTAAGGATTAATAAATTATAAGACTGGCAAGTATATTATCGGTGTATAATGCCACGCATTCTATAGCAGTTATTTCCGGCTTGAATTATTGTAGAATGTTTTATAATGGTAGGACAGGATGAAAACGTCCAATAAATTGCAACAAAATATGAATCAGTATATTATGAAATACGCAGGTACAATAGAAAGAACCGATAACTTAGCACGTAACAATAAAAGTCTCGCTTGTTCTTACTCGTTTCGTGGCTTTGATGAGACTCTCCGCGACTCGCTCAATCACTCGCAAATTCTGTAGGATCCCAATCGATTACGAGCATTGCCGAAAATCCTCGAAAGTCTCGTGCCCTATCACGACTCTCCACAGCGGGTGAAACACAATTATCGCTCGTTAGCTTACAATTAGTACAGAGTCATGCTCTATCCTACATTATTGTGAGAATTACTGTTTAGTTTGCATTTCTTTGAAATAATACTGCATAAAGAGACACGCGTAATAGAACTCATGTTTCAAATAAACACTGTGTTACTAAAAAGTGTACACTGCTGTGTAACTTAAAAAAAGAAAGTGAGCTTTGACGGATGCTGTCTTTCGAATGTAAGAATGAGGAGTGGAAGGAGAGATTATAAACGTAAAAACATTTACGGATATTCTCTATCTATAGTTGTCTACATTCTCATCCAGAATCGAGCTAAAAACAAATAAATAACCCTTAATAAATAAACCTTAAAAATATTGCGCTATTTTCTTAATTTTGCACATACGTCACTTAAAATCAAGATAGGATGCGCGCAGTCTATATGTATATACAGGGTGGACCATTTTAATCAATCCACGCAATTATCTCCCGAACTAAGCGTTGTTTGAAAAAATGTTTCAAATAAAATTTACTCTGTTTCAAGGGGGACATCTTATTATGGACACAATTCCTATCTAGGTAGAGGTGCCTCCAAGATTTCAAGGTGATCTTTGTTTTTTTAAACGGAACTACCCTAATTTTTTTATATAAATAGATTCCTCGTAATTTTTGACGTAAAAAGTTATAAGGGTAGGATGGCCAAAAAGTGAATAGTTTACGAGATATTTTATACTTTAATTTGGCATAATTTTACATAAACTATGAAAGATCTCGTCAAACATTTATTTTTCGATTACCTTACCTTAATACTTTTATGCACAAAATAATGAGAGGAATCAATTGGTGTAAAGAAAACATATAGTTGTAATTAAGAAAAAATATGTAGTAGCTATTTGCAAATTACATTTTTTTTTAACAACTATGTGTTTTCTTTACACCAATTGATTTCTCTCATTATTTTGTCGATAAAAGTATTGAGGTAAGATCATCGAAGAATGAATATTTGACGAGATCTTTCATAGTTTATGTAAAATTATGCCAAATTATAGTATAAAATATCTCGTAAACTAGTTACTTTTTGACCATCCTACCCTTATAACTTTTTATGTCAAAAATTGCGAGAAATCTATTTATGTAGAAAAATTAGGGTAATACCATTTAAAAAAACAAAGGTCATCTTGAAATCTCGGAGGCACCTACACCTAGATAGGATTTGTGTCCATAATAAGATGTCCTCCTTAAAACAGAGTAAGTTCTATTTAAAACATTTTTTCAAATAACGCTTAGTTCGGGAGATAATTGCGTGGATTGATTAAAATGATCCACCCTGTATATATAGGGTGTCCTATTTTAATTGTACACCACAAATATCTCAAAAATAAAATATTTTAGAAAAAATGTGTTAAACAATAGTTTTCGGAGGGGAAAAAAGGATAAGAATAAATCTTTTAAGTGGCTTTCTTCAAGGTCATTTCAAGATCAACTTGGAATAAGTGATTTTTATTTAATCATTTGATAGAGCATGAAATTCTACGAAAAAGTTATCTAAGACATGTGTGATGTAAAGTTTATAATTTACGAGATATTTAACAATTATTATTTTTTATTTAATCACAGACAATGCGCGTTTTGATTCTATACATAAAACTTGCTGACTTAAAAAATTTCAAAAGTGGTCACTTGAAGGTTGCTGGATCGTTTTGAAAGAAAAAATTATTTTTTCTGAATTCGAAAGTGTCAGATTCTATACAATAGAATGATCTAAAACACATGTGGCAAAAACTCAATATGTTTTGAGATACTACAATTAATGACATTTGTATGATTTTTTTAATTTTTTAAATTTTAACGGGTTATAAAAGCTTTTGTAGAAACCCGCTCTTAGCATTACCATGTGACATAATTTTACATAAACTATAAAATATCTCGTAAAATATATATTTATTTTTCGATGATCTTACCCCAATATTTTTATGCATAAAATAATAAGAGGATCAATTGGTGTAAAGAAACACATAGTTGTTTTTATGAAAAAATATGTAATTTGTAACTAGCTACATATATTTATATACATATATGTAGCTAGTTATATATATATATTGATATATATTTATATGTATATGTATAAACTTTTATAAGATTTTATATGTATATATATATATATATATATATATATATATATGTATATATGTATAAACTTTGTGTAAAGCATTTGAATAATCACATACGTAAAATCCGAATATTTAAATCAAATTTACAAAGATTTGCAAGATATTTTATATATATATTTATTTTTTTTTTTTTACATGAAGAATATTACCATAATTGATACATTTTTTATATTTATTGCACAGACATTTATTTTAGAAGAAAGGGTGTACACATATTATTTCGAATTAATCCACATCAGTAGAAAGAATTGCTCGAAATGACGTTAGATAAGAAAATGCCATGGAAACATACTGTAAAAATATTTAAAGGAATATGTAAATTCACTTTTTAAATTAAGATATTTGATTTTTAGTAAAAAAAGCAAATATTAATTGCATAACAAAATAATTGTACTTATATAATTAGAACAAAGATATTTGTGTTTCTTGGTTACATATAATCATTTAGATACAAGACTAAAAAAATATTATAAAAATATAAAAAATATAAAAAATATATCTAATATATAAAATTATATAAAATTTAAAATATATAATATATATAATTATAATTATTATAATTATATGTATATATATTTTATATCTCTATAATCATATATTTTATCATTTTCTGATTATATTTTTTTATATATAAAAAATGTATATATAACAAAATATTTATATATAAATTATAAGTATTTACACACACACGCGCGCGCGTATTACGCACACGCAACACATATATACATATGTATATGTATATACATGATGTATCTATCATAATTCGCGCCCACGAATTATGTAGCGCTTCTGAATTTAAAAAATGAGTCAAAAAGTCTTGAACTATTTTTTTTCTGTGATGTTTAACGAAAGAGGAATTATTAAATAATTCCTCTTTTATTAAACATTGCCGAAGAAAATGTTTCAAGACTTTTCGACTCATTTTTTGTGTGTGTATGTGTGTGTGTTGCAATACTTTTTAAATATAATATAGATATTAGTAATAACAGCGTTATTATGTTGTCAGAAATAGCGATAATTTTGCGACATAAAATTAACAGAAATAGTATTTGCATACTCAATTTTTTTGGAATAATTTTGCATAAGAAAACAAAAACAACATTGACTCTTTACAACGTGACTTATTCAATATTAATACAATATAATATACTAGTATGAATAAAAATAATATATTTCGATAGAAACATTTTTTTGCAGCAAAATCTTCCTTTATATCAAATTATTCCAAATAAGGGGTACGTAAATACTTTTTTTATTTTTATTGCATATCTTAAAATAAAAGATAAGATGCAATTGTTAACTATGATTAACGCGACACTACAATACACTATCTTACAGATGCATAATGTTGCAAAGATAAAGCCGCGACCAAACCAGGAACAGATACAATAACAGGCCGTTGAGCTCGAAATAAAGTGTACAACATAATCTTCTGTGTAGCAACTCCATGTTCATACCACGATGAATTATATGCAGCATCCCCAACATAAGAACTCTATAATATTGTTTGAACATCTGAATGTATCATAACGTCATTTATTTAATTTCGTTTGTTAAGACTTACCATACTCATTAAATGATCAGCTGGCCAAGTGCATAAAAATACTTTTGCTAATGATGAACAACATACGATCGAATACTGCATTTTTACAAACATCGGAAATTGCTGTTTTTAAAAAACAATGTTATAATGAATAATATACAAATAAGAACAGAAATGCCTTCCCACATGAATTTTTACATACACGTATCGAAGTATATCCTACGTGTTTCGTCTCTAAATATTCGCGTATCATGACTATTTTATTCAAAAAATAGCAACGCTGTCTCAATGGAAAAATGTGACTGACAGTTTGAAGTTTGACGTATCCGTGTTTGACATATGTCAAAGTAAGATTAGAAGATTAAAAGGTAAGTAATAGATTCATTAAATAATATGCTTGTTAATTAATAACGTTGACCTTTTTATATATACATATTTAATATTATATAGTATATTCACGCACAAATTGCTTTCGTATTTTTTCGCTTTCCTTCCCCCGCGTTTGGTTTTATTTTTAAATCTGAATATAAGATTATTAGTAAATATATAACAATATCGAGTTGATAATTATTATTAATTACTTAAAGTTGTAACTATATATTGTACAATATATATATGTATACATATAATATAAATATATATATATAAATGAACAAAATTATTAATTAATAAGCATATTATTTAATCTATTACTCACCCCTTCTAATCTTCAAATCTTATTTTGTCATATGTCAAACACAGATACATCAAACTATAAACTATTAGACTTATCACTTTTCTGCTGCTTTAAGACAGCATTGTCATTTTTTGATTAATTAACAATCATAATACGCAAATATTTAAAGACGAAGCACGCGCATCAGATATATCCTGATCCACAAATTCAAGTAAGAAGGAATTCCGTCCAAATCTGTACATAGATAGTACGAGACTATATATGTATATACATATGGAAAATTTTAAGTTAATATCAACTTGTGAAACGCAAATAATTTTTTGTCATCAATTTGTTTTTATAAGTAGTATACGAGTATATTATGTTATGTGACAATAATAATTATAAATTATTTTTATTTTTTATAATACACTTTATTACTTAATAATTAATTTAAAAAATGGATTAATAAAATAATAGATACACACGCCAAGAAAGGTAAGACCGCTGAATATTACCGTTATAGTGCTAACACCTAGCGATGATAACGTTACATTTGAAATGGATAAGGTTACTTGTTTCGTAAACCTGTAATAATTTATTAAGCTAGATAAAAATGACGTAATTATATAAATTGTATATAAGTATATATATACATATATACATACATATACTTATATATAAATATATACAAATATATATAATATAAGTATGTATATAATTTTAATATAATTTTATATGCACATATTCTGTCTACTTTTTAACTAAATTATTCCAAAAAAAAGGTTTATTTTCTATTTGTTGAGAATGTAAATTACCTTCAAACAAAATTCATAATACATAACAAATGCGGTAATGAATATTAATTACATATTATTAGACATTGAATTTGATTTAAGATTTACCTTAAAAGCTCTTGGTGCTCTCGTATACATGCTTTCCAGTCAGAGTGTTCCGTAGCCATGCGGAATTTATTGGCCAAAATTTCAAATCTAGCTGTTGAGAACCAAAGCAAAAGAGCAAGAAAAACGGTTGCACAGACTTGAGCATAGACTTGATACAAAGCAAATGACTGATGTAAATAAATAATTCCTTTCATCGGTTGATAATCAATAGAAAATGGATACTCTAATTCCAATACGGGATGAGCCAGCACCAATGGCACTAAAATCAAAGCAACTAAAGTTACGGTCATCAATATTAGCATCATGCCATAAATCACTATATATTTATTTATATATTCCTGTATTACATCCCTTTCTGTTGGATTCGCATGTTTGCTATAATTTTCCATCTTCAAAATTACATTCTGCAATGTTATTAACACAATTATTTTAAGCAATTATATTATTGTTTAACTTTATGCTAATAAAATTATTTTGCTTAACTAAAATAAGAGGTATAAAAAAAATTTTCGTGATTCCTATATATAAATATTTTATTTTAAATTTAACTGTGTAATCGAATATGACCCGTTGTGTTTAATACCTAAAATTTTAGATTTAATTCAAAAATGTATAGTGCACACATATCACGTATAGAACATTTTGAAAGTAACATTTTCAATCTTAAATATTTATATTTTATAGCGATATATTGCTAGATTATCCATTTTACGTAGTTACGCCCGTTACATTCATAACAATTAATATATAAAAATATACAGTAATATAAAGATATATAGAATTTGTTTCTCTTACTTGCAAACGATCGTACTGCTGCATAAACAGATATATTTGCAGTGGAACTTCGCATAAGGTGCCTAAGACGCAGCCTAGTTGCACTATCACCAATATGTTGTCATACTGAGAAATAATCCTATACGTTACCGCATAGATCATCAGCATCGAATGCAAGCCATTGAATAAACGAAAAAATTTATCATAAGTGATTTGCATTTTTGTTGCAGTGGGCGGTAACGGCCAACAGCATGCGAAAACCAAATGCATTCTCAAGAAAGTAATGAGTTTTTCAAATGTTACAGAGCATGCCATAATAGTTTCGGTAAGTTTCCCCTCAATTCGCAAACTGCACGATCGTATACTTTGAATACAACTGCCGCATGATTATTTTTACCTGTATGAGAAAAACTTGGGCGCAATAAATGCACGATGCACGCAATCCTGCGAATAAATACAGCAAATGTTCGTTTCTGCTGAAAACACTAGATGCGAGTACTTGAATAAATAATAAAGGCTCACGGACAAAGTAGAAACAAGCAGTACAGAAACGCGTCTATATCATTTCTCTTATTATTTTATGATAGCTTTTATAATCTGAGTAATTGCGCGAAATAGCGAGATGCGCGATGCATAAAGCTCTCGATACATTTGCTATTATTATTGCCATTACTTCCGCTTAAGGGCAGTAGCGATTTTAAAATGGTGCGAACCACATAGATGTATATAATTTATCTCTTTTCGATATAAGTACTACAAACACGCTTGTATGCAATTATTAGAAAGAGAACGCAATGCTCTTTCCTTTGTCTTTATTTCTTCTTCACTATTATATTAGAGAAAAAAAGTAACAGTTAAAATTTATTTTCCTCTCTCTAATTGTCTATCAAGAAATATGGTCTTGCGCCAAATCATGTGTAGCAACAGCGAGACGGATTGTATCTATATGCGAGTCGTCTAATTGAAAGTACTTTTAGAATATCAAATTTTAGTAAAATTGATCGGCCCTGCCGATCAATTTATTAATAGGTTTAATTGATAGCTTGAGTCTCAATTACATAAGATCTATTATTTCTCTACGTACACACTATGAACGAAGATATTACAAAGATATTACAATAAAATTTTAATGTGGAAACTTTTATTTAAGAAACGTCATATTGGTCATCATTGCTCTTTTAATGCACACACACATGGATAAATTTTTGTGCGTTTACAATTTCTATCACAAGATTACACTAGCAGTGCTCTGCAGCATTATAGCAGAGCTCTATAACTGATATAATATACTCAATAATACGTCGCAATGATAAATCTACTTTCCTAATATATAAATAATCCCAATAGTGAACTTTAAATCTATAATCGCATACATATACTTAAGTCTATATATATATATTACTAAAAAAAAATAGGAAACACTTTTTATATCCCAAAAGATTGGACTATTTTCAAACCGCTGAAACTCAACGAAAAATCATCGTAGGCAAAAAATGAAAAAAGCATTTTGAAGCTTGAAGTTTCAACTTTAACGCTCTATCGGCAAGTCTAAAATTGGCCTATAATCGTTTTGGTTTCCGAAAATATGAGATATTATTTTCCCGATACTTTGTTTTATTGTTTTGTATTTTCGCGAATTCCGTATTCTGAATTCTTTACTTTACTTTGGTAAGGACTAATAGCCTTTTCACCAAAAAGCTAATCTTCCATGCAACTTTAATTATTAAAAGATGACATCAATCTTGGAATAAACTTGCAATCTCTAAGAAGATAATTTTATTAGCAAATAATGAAAAGCATTATTATGCTATGTATAATATATCTACATTATGTTAATACAATAATTATTAATATATAATTTTTATAATTTTATGTATATTTTTGTTTATTTTTGTAACATAAGAACATTCTCTAAATTAAGTTTTAAACATTAATGTTTTCAATTAAATGTATGTAAACGGTTTTTTAATTTACTTTTAAAATTATAAATTAAATAAATATTGCACCACATAAAAGTGTGTGTGTGTGTGTGTGTGTGTGTGTGTGTGTGTACATGTGTACGTATATGTAATAATAGTGTAAAAGAAAGTTATTAATTTATATTTTTTTGTGTGTTTTTTATAACTCACACTTAATACAAAATATATGACTACAATAAATTCAAATAATCAAATTAAATGTTTTTTTATATAATTTACGCTTATTAATTAATATTATTTTAATATTTTTGAACTCTTCAACTTTTATTTGATACGTACGCGTATTTAATTATGACTTTTTTGATCATTAATAATCAAAATCAATTTTATAAGAATTTAATTTTTGTTACAAATATTGTTACAAATGTGTTGAAGATAATCATGCGTTATCAAGAAACTATGTATATAAAATGTTACAAATCTATTATACTTGCAATATCGTTCGCAATGCCATAAAATATGAAAATGTAGCATAAAGAACCTAGAAATAAAAAAGCAATAATTTTACGAATCTGTGTTAATAAGAATATCACAATTGATATTTACACCTACCGTTCCGCAAAATTTTATTGAAACAACGGGTATAAAATTAGTGCCACTAATTGCAACTGGTTTCTGACATCTTTGAATAACCATAAAGATTGTTCGACGTACGTTTGGTGATGCATTTATCCATGGAGAATCATAAATTAGCCAGGAAATATTGTAAGTCTAGAAGAATAGTTATAAAAATTTATCAGCGCCGTTGCTTTTTTCCAGTTATACATATATGGCGATACAATAATGAGAATTTGTTTTCGTAATTCAATTATAAGATTAATTATATTTTAGAGAGAGCATTTTGGATACACGAGCTGGAATAGATTGCGCATTTTGAAATATCAATTGTTTAATGTATCACATATTTAATTAATACATAATACATTTTATATTATACTATCTCTCTTTCTAAAACTAACATCTTATATCTTCATTGTTTTTATCAAAAATATGAAAATATTTATGTTACTAGTACGATTTATATTATATAAAATTAAAAGATTAACCATATCGGTTATTGCCTGCGCCGACCAGCAACAGACGAAGAGTCTCCAAATTGAAATGGAAGTGATCAATAGAAACAGACTTATATCCACGATAGGCGCATTCTGCAATTTACATAAAATTATAATAGTATGTCAGAGCTTACAATTTATACATTTTATAATTAAAATATAAATTACAGGATAAATGCAAAAAAGTACTTTAATTAATCAGTGTATGTATAAAAATCTTGAAATATAACTTAATTTAATTTAATGAAGTATAGTGTAGCTTTCCCTTCTCCTTCCCTCAGTGATCTTGATCTTGATATATATTGTCAAGATCACACGAATAATTCACGAATAAACATGAAGATCAAGGTCATCGAAGAAATAAGAGCCTTTATTGTACTTAATTACCAATCAAAATAATTGCGATATTATGTGTAATAAATTATGTTAATTATAAAAGAATAATAAAATATTATTGTTGCTGTTACTCGTTTTGTTATACGATAATATAATTGATACTAATTTGAAAACATATTGAACATTGAATACTCACATTTATAATCAGCAGACTACAAGTGATTACGTACATCGATGCAACAATCGTCAATTTGAGAAGTATATAACTAGCAATACAATCAATTTCCCGTACGTAACTAAATTAAAAAATTATAAAATAACGTAATTTATAAATAATAATGACTTTAATTGAACTATATGCTTATATTTTTAATATATGAAATTAATATACGTTATATTATTTTAACTAATTTGACTATCTAAAATATCACCATCGCTTTTAATAGAAAAATGGATAAAACAAGAATTATCCGTTTTAAAATGTGATCAATAAAATGCTTTAACGAGAGCTGCAATTTTCAAAATTTCAAGATTATTACATATAATACCTTTTAATATAAATTAATTTGTTTACAACTTTTTATTAAAATTAAGTTTTTAATTATTTTTTTATATAAAACATAAAAAGTCTCTAAAAATGTATTTATTTATATAATGATTTTAATACTTCTATAAATAGAATGATCAGAAAAATCAATTGCTGTAAAGAAAACAAAATTTTAAGAAAAGAAAGTAATTAGATACACATTCCAGATGCTTTGCTGCACTTGCGCAAAAATAATTAGAAATTGATTTTATCAATTTCTATAATATTAAATCAACAATCATTGTCTTATGTAAAGAATGCCTAAGTAAGTAAAATTAATTTAATTATATAAAAACTATGATAAATAATCGATACAATTAAAGGTATGTTATGAATTCTTCCATTGCAACATGCCGTAATCTATGTTACAGCGGAAAGGCACTTCTACATTTTTGTTTGTTATAAATGAGAAATTAAAGTGTAAACAACTAATATGTTTATATAACATTTTTTTTTATTTTGAATTCTCAATTTATCCTCTAACGTATTGAGGTATAATTAAAAATCACCTTATATAATCGATTTTTGGCGGCTTTATTTCAATATGTTTAGAGAATGAACCGAGAAGAATCTATTTAAATAAAAAACTCATATAATCTAATTTCAAAAGAATGTTAAAAAATTTATATTTGAAAATAACTTTGATTAAACAATTTTGTTGATCGTTAATATAAATTTTCTTTTAAATCAATTTTTTTACTTATTTTTATATGTAAACCATGTATATTTAAATAAAAATACTCTGTGCATTTACAATCCTTACGATACAATAAAATATTAAAAAAATATTAACTTACTTGAATATATTTTGATACATTATGATGGAGGTTCGGAGTTTATTAATAGTAAATACGGAACGCATTTGAATACCCAGCAAATTGAATTTAAAGGTAGCATGCCACATCGTAGAGATTATCATCAAATCGAGGATTATCGTAACTGATGCCTGTTTGATTGTAATTATGTGATGAACGTAAGCCGCGCAATAAATCCAAGGATTGGATATTGGAAAAGAATACACGACATTAAGCGGTAAAAATCTATCAGTTATCATTGGCGAGAAAATAAATATAGATGCACCAGTGATATATATTATCGTTAAAGAAAAATATTTCGCACGTGTGTGATGCATAAATTTCAACCATACACTCTTTTCATGTGTCATCCATATTTCGTCAGGTTGCTCTATCTCGAATAACAATTTCTGCAAAATCACAATACAAATTACAACACACATCATATTATACAATAATTATATTGTACATTAATATAAATTCAACAAAGAATGCATGCAAAATTATAGATATATGAAGTAATACATGAAAATTAAAGATTGGTATTTCATGAGTTTGTAACATAGAGAATGGGAAAAAAATAACGGTACGCTTTATTAAACTTTATTAAAAAAATTCAAGATGATTGTCACATAACTTTCACAAAGTGATTTAATATTAAAAGGACAACTGTTAAATAGAACACATCATATCCAATGACTTTAAAACATTTTTCTCTAAAATCCATAATTTTTGAAATATCACAGAGCATTTTCTTACTTTCTCTTTACCTCATATAAGTATTATTTGTTGAATAACATAAGATAAGTTTTTGTATAAAAACACACTTATTTATTTTAAAAATAAGCAAAATATAAATTAATGTATAATTTAAAAAAAGATTTATTTTATTATTTCAGAATTTCTTAAAAACATATTCTCACTTTATCTCTAATTAAGTTTTACTATAAATGAGAAAAATAAACTAATAAAATTGCACGGAGTATTAACCTGCAATCGTTTTCTCTGCATTCTACAATAAAGAAGGTTAAATATTATTTCTGTGCCAAATATCAATTCCACCAGTGTCTTCATTGTATTGATGAAATCTTTTCGATACGTAGGAAGTATACTTTCAGTCATTAAATAATATTGATTTATCATATTCAATGTATAAATAAACCACAAAATATTATAAGAAAAAGATTTAAATTTGCCAGCTTTAGAATCTAATGGCCAAATAGTAGTAAACAACCCGCACATGTGTAACGCATGTAATAGTTTATCGTATTCCATGAAAATATTTGCAATATCAAGTGTTACACACTATTTGTATTTTTTAAATTTCTGAATAAAATCCTGTAAATTATGCACCACACAATATATAGAAATAATTGAAAAAATGTGACAATTTTTATTTAGCAAAATTTACACAAATACTATTTCTTGCGAATTGTCCCTAAAAAAAAATTTTACAAAGAAATGCACACAATATACGATTCACATAGCGTATTGGCAAGTATTTGTCGGTTATATATCTATATATATAGATAATATGCAGCAACTAGATTATCTCATCAATGTTACTTAATGGAACGATTATTTTAACGAGAATGAAAAGAGAAGCGTATTTATGACAGTTGTTATGTAAAACAATGAATGGACAAAGTCGTTTACTTTATGATTCGCATTAAGTCTGTTTTATCGTAATAGTCCTTAATTGCATATATAAAAGTAACATCAATTTAACTCATCACTCGAAGCGTTTTTCAAATTCTTCATCATTTACGTCAATTCTTTTTAGAAAAAAGTCAATAACGAGAAAGAATGAGCAATTTATATTATATTGTTAGACATATATGTGTATGAAATTAATACTTACAATTATATACTTTACGAATATATAATGTCCTTTTACATAACATATAGAATTGGTAAGATTCTTGGAAGAGATTCAGGCCTTGTAGAGAAAACGGGAGAAGCAGAAGCGTGAAAAGGGGAAAAATACTTTGAAGAAGAAATTGGAAAGTAACGAAGGAAGTTAACAGAAGGAGGAGAGAAGTCATGAGACTGAATAGGTTATGGATTTCTAAGAGAAATATTCAGCGAGTGAAAAGAAGGAGGAGAAGAAGATTTGAAAACTGAATTATGTAGTGTTTCGTGTGATCTGCGGCGTGTTCTAAGTCAAATGAACCTTGAAAAAGGACTGAAGTATAAAAAAAACTCCAGATATTGCTATAGTACGAAAAGGACTGCAGAATATTTTAATATAAGGAACTGCGGTAGATTGCAGACTGGTTTGAAAAACGTACAGTAATAAAAAGACTGTAGTAGATTGATTGATCTCTCTATAAATGTTTTCGCATATATATTTTTGGTTCTTTCTCGTTCTCTTCATTGGATGATTAAAAAAGTCTAAATGATTATAAAGTATAAATTAAAAGTCTTTCTAAAGTCTAACAAATCAGACTTTCTAATGCCAATTTCCTATGAATCGAGAGGCGTCTTTTGAAAATGGGAGGTCTCAAAGGTTTTGTTATTGGTCGTAATCTTTGTTTCATGGAATAGTTTTTAGTCAATAAAGAATTCAGTGCGAACATATAGAATTGCCACTTTTATTGCCTACTTGAATTTGTTGCCGCGCAGATAAGAGTCTATTAAACGAGTCTTTTTAATTTATTACTATTTAGGTTTTGTGACAATTCACTGGAAAAGCTGCTGATTATTGTTTAGATTTTCTAAGTTTGCTTCTCGAGTGATAGATCTTAAAGTTTGAAATCTTATATACAAGTCCATTTATTTGTTTTAGATTACATGGCCTTTTTCGTTGTTCCGACTCTATAGTTTTATGACTTCCCATTTGTTACAGCTATTGTTCTAAAGAGTTTCAATTCTCCGGTTAAATATTACTTTGTTAGCTTATATTTTTGGATTTTATAGAGATTTTTATAAAGAATATCAAGAGGTGTTTAGTATTGAGTGAAAGAAAAGAATAGTAAAATTCAACAACATCTATTTATGTATTTATCCATAGAATTTTATATATACATATATATATTTTTATACATATATATATTATATATGCATAAAAGTAATATAATAAGAAATAAAAAATGACATTAATGACATTATCATAAAATTGTAAATATTCAGTTTATTATTAACTTCTAATGCTGCACGTTTGATATAGTTCAAAAGTCGATACGTATTATATTACATGACATGACAAAATATTCTTATATATACGTATTCATTCATATGGAATTTTAAATGATACGTAAAGACAAATATATTTATATTTATAAAAGAATATTTTGTTGTATCGTGTCACTATTACATCATATAAATTCAATACTAAATATTTACAGTGTACCATATATTTTCTTTACATTGGAAAAGCATAATACGTACAATGCATCATATTTCTAGCCCATCTTCTATGGCAAAAATTACTCGGAAAGTTGTCAAATAGGAAAACGTAGTTGATAAATACTGTCAGATATAAATATTTAATTTTGATTATTGTATATGTCATTAAAATAACTATTAATTACTAACAATTATAAATTATTTTAAATACTGATATAAATTACTAACAATTATAAATTATATCTTAAATACTGATTATTTACTTCAAACGTGCGTACAGAAGCATATACTAAGAACATATACTAGAAGCAATACCCAAGAAAAATATTAATTAATTATTAGAAGAGAGGAATTATTCCGATAATTTTGGCAACATGATATAATGTTTTCTGAAGATAGTTTAAATGCTGAGATTGATAATGAAAATGAGAAATCACTGCAACTATTTATTTTCGAGTTACTAATATAAATGAGGCAATATAATAGAAAGTGAAATAAAGCCAAAATTAACTTTTAGTATTATTTTTTTATTGTATCTATATTATATATAATAAACAAAATTAAGAATTTAATAAAAAATTAGATTGTATTACGATACATTTTTTTGGAATGAAAATGCAAGGAAAGGAACTATACTTTTTTTTCGCCTACGCATTTATTTTTGATCGGATATACATGCATTCAAGAGATTAACACTAATTATAAGTATAGAACTTACGATCTTTTTCTACTTATTTCTAGTAGACACATTAATAAGGTAAAAATTCATACGTGTTATTTAAATAGGTTTATTGTAATTAAATGTAGATTTATATACGTAGATTTATATACGTACAGTTTCTGCAAATACTTAGATTATTTAATTTTTCACAATACATAAATTATTTTTAATTTTATAATTTAATTTAAGTAACAAATATTTTTATACAGAAATTTATTACTTCTTATAATATAAATAATAATACTTATAATTCGAAAATAAAAAGTTACTGTGCTCTAAGAATTTTTGCATTGTTTTGCTGCAAAGAAATGACTAAAAATATTTGTTACATTATATCGCCAAAGTTATCGGGATTGTGTCATAATAAATTATGTCTGAATGTTGTAGCAATAATGTTGCGGTACGACTTACAGAAGCATAGTAATTAAGTGACAGAGTTGGTAGCATGCATGGTACAGTTACAGATACAGGTTGCTGACATCGCGATACAACGTATAATAATTCTTTCTGTAAAGATATTTCTTTCTTATACCATAACGATTCGTATACGGCATGGCCAACGTTATTGCTCTGAAATATTAAAATAAAGCTACATCTTGATTATAATGCTATAGAAATGCTTTCATTTTCAATTTCAATAAAGATAAGAGTAATCGGCATAATATATATGCCGATATATTTCTATAATAAAGATGATAGTTATCAACATTTCATATAAAAAAAAGATTGTGTGCATGCGCATATTCATATATGTATATTATTTAGATTTGTATGTTTTACTTTCTATGTTTTGTGCTGTAGATTTGATATCAGTTTTATTATATACCAATTTATTTTGACTTTTTCTTATTTTCTTATACATTTGTCATATCTTACCGTATTCAAGACATAATCAGCTGGCCACGCGCAAACAAAAACCTCTATAAGTGAAGATGCGCCAACAGTCAAAAATTGAGCCTTTATAGTTAATGGTTGTCGCTGTACAAGATAATATTATAATATCATTAATGCAGTTCTGCTAACGCAATATAAAAGAATGTTAAAATTATTAAATTCATAATACAAGAAGGAAAGAGAGAATTATTTAGTGTCCATAAACAATTGTAGTCTAATAAGCCAATTTTTATATTCGTAAAGAAATTATGTATACATATATTACTTTACATATATTACTTAAGTTGCATGTACATGTGTGTGTGTTACATGTAAATTTTATTATTAATTAAATAAATAAAAATACATATTATACATTTTTATACAAGTCTCGCATCGTAGCTTCTATAGCTTCTATCTCTTTAATAAAATTTTTGCGCGAAGCAATCTGTTCAATATTATGTAAGCAGAATACGTTAAACAAATGATATAGACATAACTCACACTCAAGAAGGTAAGACCACTGAATACTACTGCTACAGTACTGAATCCTATTGATGACAATGCTATATATCGGACTGTCATAGTAACATCTTTCGCATATCTGTAATCGACTTTCAATTTTCTTATTTTTGTTTTGAAATCGGCAGTGGACGACAGAAATATAAAACAATATGACACTTTATTTTAAAATAAAAAGAAATTTAGACAGATAATTAATTTTTATCGTTATTGACATCTGTTATTTTAAAACTTCTGGCTTCTCTCACTGCAGTCATATTGAATTACAACATTAGAAAGATGATAGTTTATTCTGCCATAATATTTTATATCTCACCGTAATAGCCGTTGATGCAGTTGTATGCAGATTTTAAACTCTGGGAAACTTCTAACTTTCCGAAATTTGTAAGATAAAATTTCAAATCTTGCCGCTACAAACCAAAGTAGAACAGCTACGAACACGTTGCTACATACTTGTACATAACTTTGATATACGACCATCGCATGATGTAGATAAATGACAGTTTTTAGCGGTTGTTGACCCACGTAAAATGGGTACTGAACTTCAATTGGGAAAGGTTGAGGTAGCAACAATGGCCCAAAAACTATAGCGACAGCAGTTATAGTTATCCAGCTTAATGTCATTATGTAAAATAATTTGCATTTATCAATATATTTCTGAATAATATTCTTCTCTTCTGATTTTGCTTGTTGAATATAATTTTCCATTTCGCATATTATAACCTGCATAAATATATAATATAAAAGATGTAATGTTTTTATCTGTGCATCAGCCAGATGCATCATAATGATAATATATTTGTGTATCCATCACAATGATTTATATGTATAGGATATCTCTAGATAAATGCTGTTGAAATAAATGGTAGAAGATATAAAAAACTTAAAAATATTTTCTTTACTAATTTTTAGAATTTTATAATGCAAAAAAATATATTTTTTTTTAATTCTTCAAGGTTATATTAAAATTATTCTGTCTTTTTAAAGAGAACACTATATTTCGATACCATGAAAACACAGAAGAAAACGAATTCAACAGATTTACATTTAGAACCTTGTAACCTTGAAGTAATTCAAGATCACAGAAGTGGAGAAATTATTGAAACAGATAGATATGTGAGAATCAAGATCTCTATTACATTTTATTTATTTTATTTACTTTTGTAAGTATGTGAAAAATAATGTTATGAAATATACGTATTTTTTAATAAAGTTTTATTTATGGATAAAACGATTTTTTAAAACAATATAAACCGTCATAATATGCATTATTGGACTAAAAATGACGGATGATACTGGATGAGACAAGTAGTAGGTCTCTTATTAAATTATAATATTCCATTTTTAAAAAAAACACACACAAAACTTAGATATTACTTTGAAAAATTTAGAAAAAAATTTTCTTGTATTATTACATTTTAAAAAATAATAAAAATAATTTTTTATACGTGTTTTTTGTATCTCATACCGTTTAGCAATTATTTCAAACGGCATTTACTTAGAGACATCCTGTATACACACATGTATATATACGCACACATATGTACATATTTTTTTCTTTCTCTCTTAATATATGATCATTATTTTTTAAACTTTTGACAAATTGAAATTTGCACAAATGTAAAATAGTTTAGTTTAAAATAATTACTTTTATTATAGGTAAAAGTCTCTGAAATATATAATATAACAATATTATCTATAATAAATTAAATGTGATAAATATTATTGTTGTTTATAAAAAACTGCTGTAAAAGATTGGTGAAAGATTTAAAAAATGATTTTAAAAAACGATAGATTATTAAAAAATAAATTCTTTTAAACATAAAAGGCAATGAATTTTTTTAAATATATTTTAGAAGAAAGTTAGGAAGTTAAGAATTGTTATTATCGAATATTTTGCGAAGAACATCAAAATTATAACTGATTTCTGCTATATGCCGAATCGCGAACCAACATGGAGACCTTAGATGTCGAGGTTTAGAAATAACAGATGTTGACAATGAGACAGTCATCCCATTATGTAATCCCGCTCATGAGGTTTCAAGTCTGTTGTATTTCCAAATTTTGATGGTCTTAAAATCATTATTTGTACAATATATATTCTGTTACAATACATAAAAATCATATAATTGATTTTTATCTGAATTTAACACAAAATTTAATAAAGAATAGATGTGTATGTTAGAATGCATGTGTTTATGTTAAACAAAATTCAAAAGTTATCATTTCTTAAGCATTATAGATTAAAATTATATTTAGAATACATATTGAAAATTTGGACTTAATAAATCAAGACCAAATGAGCAAAAATTAAAATTATAGATTGGCATATATGTATAAAGCATCTATTTACTAATCTTTAATCAATCAATTTTTAATCGCGTTTTCAACCAATGATTCCGTCTATTTTTAATTGTGATATGTGACGGTTGCGCGGTAAACAGAAGACAAAAGAAATTAAGTTAGGTTATGTTTTGTTATATACTACTATACATATATTGGCAGTTATGCTAAATATAATACTAAAAATAGAAAAAATAAACCCAAGAAAAAAATGTTAATATTTGATATGTTGTAATATTGGATGATCTTATTACATGCAAAGCAAAGCACTTTATGTCTATATGTAATAAAGAGTTAATTATTCTTTAAAAATGCTTTTATTTAATCATCAAATTTAAAATTTTCTTTTTTCTACGCATACAAATCCATTGCGACAAGTATGTATAAATATTAAATTATATTAATATTTACTTATCTATTTACCCTACTTGTCTTTATTATTTGTCGGGCTCTCGCCAAGATTTTTACGACTATAATATCTCCTATATGCACTGTTGTATTGTATTACACTGCTACTATCACCGCGCACATGCGCAAAAAACTCGATTTGCCTAACAACAGCTAGAAGCAAACGCACGACAATGCGTTATTTCGCACGCTATCCATCTCCCAGTAGTAGACAAGTATTTACACTCTCCAGCATGTTATTCTCAACGCTCGGTAGCTAACAGGCGGCTAGGTGAGGAAACCGCGGTCATAAAAAACGGTAACTTTCGAGCTTTGATAATAAAAGATGAAATATAATAGATAGATGAAAAGGAAAGTCTACGAAAAATGTGAAGTAATTTATTAAAAACAGTAGTGGAATTAAGAGATAAAGTGAAAATTTTTTTAATAATAAATTAATAATAAATTTTATAATTTTTACAAAAAGCAGTGAAATCACAAAAAATCTTTAGAAAAGAAAAAAACACACCAAGTATAAAAAAAATTCGACATTATACGTAAAATTTTAGAAATATACAGCTCAAAAATGAATATAAAATTATAGCTACTCAACACACACACACACACACGCACGCACGCACGCACGCACGCACGCACGCACGCACGCACGCACAGCCAAGTATAAATGGTGTATCAATTTTTGCAAATTAATATCTGATCTGATAGAAAGTTTATCACAGAATCACCTTTGTATTTTTAAGAATGATATTATCATCTGTATAATCAAAATTTAGATCCGACATTGAGAGGATTAAAACTAAAGTGACGAACAAAAACTTGCCGTGCCCAAGTCGGGGCACAAAAAACAAGATAAAATTATGTTGTTTTATGTTATGTTTTGTGTTTTATATTAGTTTATAGGCAATATTATGGCTTATTGTAGCATAGAATTTTACAATGATGCTAACAAAGAGGATAATGGTGAAATCGCTATTGTTCATTTGAAATGGCTTACCCCCCCCCCCCCCCGTAAAAAAGAAGTTCTATGGCCCTAGGGCTGCCATCCGTCCGGTTTTCCCTGGATTTGTCCTAGTTTTTTGAGCGTCCGGGAACATCCGGGGGGATTTTTCAAAGTAGTCCGGGTTTTGACTTGGGGGCACAGTCAGGCAGAAACTAATATGACTTAACTGCCAAACACGATCGCGCACGGGGTATTGTACGGAGCCTCAGGGCGTCGATTGGGATCATTGACAGCGGAAAAAATAATATTGTAGTAGTCATTATTACTATTATTAATTATTATTAATAATTCTTAGTAATAATGACTATTAATGATTATTAATAACTCAAAATAAAAGATTTTTCTATTTTTATCGCTTTAGCAGTTGCAATAATTTCACATTATGAATTATGGGTGTCCGGGTTTCAGTCGGGAAAATCCGGGGTTTTAAACCTTTCAGTCCTAGGTCAATAAAATTACAGATGGCAGCCCTATATGGCCTCCATATAAATCATCATCACGCTTCAACAAAGCTCTTACATTAGGGGAAGAACCTAACGAAAATAGTTGGCAAGTGCATTGCGTAAAACGCATATTTTTTGAATGTGGTAAGTGTTGCGTTAAAAAAATGCGATTTTGTACGTTACATTAAAAATGTGTTGCATGACCATATATAATACATATGCACCGAAAAATTGATCAATCATATATCTAATGTACAGCATGTCGTATTATTATGTTCTTCGAGTTAGATATATGATTGGTTTACTTTTCTGTGCATTTGCATTATACAAGTTTGTCTGGATAGGTTCTTAAACGAGAAAGAACATTTGGAACTATAGTAATATGATTTTCTTTTATAAATGAGGTTAAGTTAGGTTAGGTTAAAGTAAGTATTCTTTTTTTAATTACAGATTAGGTATTTATTTTTTTAATTACAGATGATCTTCAAAAGGCCCATGCAAAACTTAAGAAATACGAAAATACATCAGATGTGCAATCTACGTCTGAAACTGAACGTGACATAGGAAAAGAAATCGCAGATACTATTCAAGCAGTGATGAAGATAATGAATACCAAAATTCGTCTGTTTTATTACGCTCACCAAAGTCTATCAAAAGCAAGGTAATAAAATAATATTTCATAAGTTCTAAAATATTGAATTATAAATTATAAAGAATTGCGTAAGCAATTTTGATGGCACTTTTCGTATGGATTATGCACGTGTTATTGATAACATTGTGATTGTGTGTTTTGATCTAAATTATCACTTATTTAATATTGAATACATGTATCAGAAAACTACATAAATTTGTTTTTATTATTTTTTTTCGTAACGTAAATGCAAGTCTCTATTTTAAAGTAAAATGAAATAATCTGTAATTTGTAAAAATTTATTATAAATACTTTTTTTGCTTCCTCATAGAGGAAGCTCTGAATATCTATGAGCGGCTCGGAACAGCAATTGTCAAGACCATCTAATGTCTTTATCGATGAAAGAGAGAGAAGTGAGTATTGTATGAAAATATTAACATTTGTAACTTTTTTGTGTAATAATATTATTCACTTTTGAATGCTTTTTATCGCATTTGTTTATAGAACAATCTTATGTAGAGAAAGTAATACCAAGCGTTTCTGCAGTACATCTAGTACAAGGAGTACTACACAATTATCTAACCGACTATCGACTATTATATCATCAAATAGTAACTTAAGTACGCTTTTCACTTATTTGCATATATTATATGTATGATAATCATATTTTTAGATTAACTGTGTGTAGAATAAAAAGAGATTTCGAATTTATTATTAAATCAATTAATTAGTAATTTAAGTATGTTTATTCGATGAACTAATGAAGAAATGTATGTTACATGTATGACAATTTTATTTTTAGATGACTCTACTTGTTTATTCTGCAGAGGGCAAATTTTAAATATTTTATGTATGTATATTTTATTTTAATTAGAAATGGTTTTAATAATATTCTTTCTTATTTTATATATTTATATATTTATATACAAATATTTATAGTGGAAACTTTTGGGGAAGTAGCAAAAACAAGAGAAAAATTGAAAGAAATTCGCGGACTTGTTGTAAATGCACCGATTTCTAATAGCATAACTTCATGGCCATCCGATTTTCCTGTTAAATTTCCACTTAAAACACACGAAGATGTAGAAGCGCTTGAAAACTATTTACATTTTTCAGATAATCAAAATTTTGTGGTAAGAAAATATAATTTCTAAACGTCGAATGAATAAACCGGTGATTTTATAGTTTAGCGATTTTATTTTTTTTTTACACTTTGTTTCTTTTGCAGTCATTATATTTGTCGACTTTGGGAAGTACTACTATTAATTCACGAACAAACAAAATCATGCGAAAACTTCTTGCCAACGAATTAGCTACAGATTATAATTTTGCTGCTCAAAGACATAATAAAAAACCTTTTAGAATTCTTACATTAAAAACAGTGATAATTCGTGAGTATATAATTAATATATATACAATTAGATAATATGTATAGATAATATCATAATATAGTAAAATATGATATGATAAAGTATTAGATAATATGTACAATAATTTTTTCTTATTATAGGTGCAATACAGATACAATCTTCCGCTACCGATAATGATGTAGAAAATGTAATTAAAATTTGGCTTAAACACGCTCAGCAACGGTTAACAGAAGAAAATAAAAGAAAACGTCCATAAGCAAGACTTCTTTGTTACTAGTAAGATTGGATTAAGTTACAAATTTTTCATCAAGTTACTTGTTTTTGTGTTTCTTTATTATTATAAAAATGTCTAAAATCAGACGAAAGCAAACAGATTTTGTTTTGCAACGACAACAATATAGAAGAGTTGCAGAAATTCTTCTATATTGTTGTAATACATTTTTCAATACACTATTCGTAATGATTCTAATATTCGTCTCACTTCTCAAGAAAAATCTTTTAATTTATATAGTAATTTAGCGGAAGTATCTAATAGTCAAAATAATCAACTTACTGAAAATACAAATAAGACCTATTTTGATAATTTAGATTTGGGAAATACTTGTTTAAATAACGAATATAATTTTTTACATACAAGTAGCGAAAATTCTAATTCTTCATTAGAAATAGAAAACGAAAATGAGAACGACGTTTTGCAAAAATTAAGACAATGGGCCGTGAAGCATAATATATCACGATCATCTTTAACTGATCTTCTTTATATACTTGTTCCATATCATCCCTCTTTACCAGTTGACAGTTGTACACTATTAGAAACTCTAACTTCTAGTCCAAATGTAATAAAATTAGATACGGATGATTTTTATTATTTTGGGTTAAAATATGCTCTAATACATTGCTTAAATGCATATAAAATCAGGCATGCTTTAAAAGACGGTGAAAAATTGAAGATTAGTTTTAATATCGACGGGATTCCTCTATTCATGAAAAAAGCTCAAAGTTACAATTGTGGCCAATTTTGGGTGTTATAAAATATTTTCCAGGTTTGCCACCGTTTGCTATTTCTGTTTTTTTGTGGAACTGCTAAACCAAAATCATTTGATCGTTTTTTAAATGATTTTATTTTTGAACTTAATCAATTGCTAATACATGGATTTCGTTCTGGAAAAGATCATTTTTTTATTGAAATCCAAGTTTTGTATGTGATGCGCCTGCTAGGGCTTTTTTAAAATGTACCAAACAACATACAGGTTATTCATCCTGTGATAAGTGTATAGAACCAGGTAAATATTATAAGAATAAGGGTGTTTTTCCAAATTTAAGAGCATTAGAACGTACAAATAAATCATTTAGAGGGCTTACCGATGATGACCATCATATGAGTCAAACACCTTACGTTTACCAATAGATATGATAAAATGTTTTCCAACGGATTACATGCACAATATTTGCTTAGGTATTGTTAGAAAATTATTGTTTACTTGGCTTGGCGGTCCATTACAAATACGTTTATCACACGGAAAAAGAAATATCATTTCAGAGCGTCTTCTCAGCTTAAAAAAATTTATTCCAGTAGAGTTCAACCGTAAACCGCGTTCACTTGAAGAACTTCAAAACTGAAAAGCAACAGAATTTAGATTTTGTTTACTCTATTCAGGTCCCATAGTTTTGAAAGATGTATTAAATAGAGCCGTTTATAAAAATTTTCTTCTTTTACATTTTGCAGTTTCTGTATTGTTGTCGAATAAACATATTAAAAATATTAGCCTTCCGACTGTGAGAAAAATTTTTAATATTTTTATTAATCACTGCAAAAATTATTTGTATGGTTTGGAATTTATAGTTTATAATGTTCATTTATTAAGTCATATTTGTGATGATGTTGAAGTTTACGGCACTTTAGATGAGTTTTCAGCGTTTCCATTCGAAATTTTTTACGTTATCTAAAACAATTGATTAAGTCTCCAACCAATGTGCTACAACAAATACATCGTAGAATTACGGAAATTAATGTTTTATTAAATAAAAATAGTAAAAATCTAATAAACTTAAATTTTCGTTGCAATTGTAAAATACATGATTCTGTGAATAATTCTTAATTGTCTTCTCTCATTCGTCTTTATCTTTCAGTTTATTTTTGAAATCTTTAATTCTTTATTAATGACTTATTAATTAATTAAATATTAATTATTTACTTATTAGTTATTAGATATTAAGATATTATTAATATTATATTATTAAGATATTAATATTAAGCTCCTATTTATTTACCTATTATTTGCTACTTAACTATTTAGATATTAACTGTTTAATTAGATATTAACTATACAAAATATATGTATATTATTATATGCTTCAATACAAAATTTTTTACTTTGTGCAATAAATAGCATTAATCATATAACTAAAGTGTTTTTTATTAATTAATATTTAAAATCACGTTTAAAAATCACATTTAGTGAGAATTAAAAAGGCGTCATAAAATAATGTCTTTATAACGTATATGTAGTGATGTCAATTATCTGTGATATTAGTCCGTCACTTTTTGGTCATAAATACGTCATCTAAAACGTGATTTTTGGTCAGAGAATGACCAGAATATAACGTCAAAATAACGAGGGTGCTAGCTGGGATATTCAAAAAATTCAATGTTAAAGTATTTTTAAAATTATTGTAAAATTGGAATGATAATAGTAATTGTAATTAATAATAGAAAATTTTATTTTTTTAAGAATCAGTTTTTAAGTTTTATTTTGATTTAATTTTCATTTTGAGAAATTTATTTTTGATTAATGTTTACTGTACTGATGCAAACATGTAGATATAAATTGAAATTACTATCAATCTAACAAAGATATATCTTGTCTCTTACTTGCAAACGATCACTCTGAAGCGTAAATAATGTAATCTGTATTGGAACTTGTAGAAAGGCACTAAGCTCGCAACCCACTTTCATAAGAAGAAACATATTATCACGTTCGAGACCTAATGTATACATTAACGATATCGACATTAGCATACCATTTATGCAACAACACCATCGAAATATCTTGTCACGAATTTTTTGAGACTTTGTGGCCGTGACTGGAAGTGGCCAACAACAGGCAAACGTTAGATCTGTTTTTAGAAAAGCAAGAACTTTTTCTAATGTCAATATCTCCGTCATGATAATAATCTCGCAAACTATTATGGACAGAAAATAACGTATCTTATTACGATTCGAACTCAACTGTCTTTACAGTTTTACCGAGAATTTGCGGAAAGAAAAATCGCGCAAAGAGCTGAGAAAACGCATATTGAACGCTTATAGGTTGCACCTATATTGCATTCATTCATATTTTATAGACGTAAAACGTAAAATGTTTTCTCTAGTAAGAGGGATGCGCGTGAACTACAATATGACGGAAATTATAAGAAGAAGGAAAGGCAGGAAAAGAAATAATAAGTTACACAAGAGGTATGTACATACATATGTCGATTTTATAATTCTTTTTTTTAATACATAAATAAGTATTAACTTAAATTTAAAAGTGTTTCATTTGTTATGACTTTTGCAAGTTGAACACTGAAAAATGATTAGATCTATCTAACCAGATAAAGAAAGAAAAAGTGCGTAATTGTAAAGAAAGATTTTATAAAGAAAGAAATTTTATACATATATGAAGACAAGCGCGCATATCTAGATTTTATTAATTTTATTTATTTGCGTTAACGCGAATATGCCTTTAATCATAACATATTATAAAAATTACCTATATCGTGTTATATGTTTTTATTATATTAAAATTTTTTGCGTGAGAAAAATTTTTTGTGATAAACATTTGTTATGCCTTTGTATAATAATGCATAGTGAAACTAGAAATATACAGCATGTATCTAATTGACTATGGAGAAAATTGCACGCATATTACATTCGATAAATAAATGAAAGTATATTGAAGATACAAAATAAGTATAGTTTAATTTATCAAATTTATCAATATAGTTTTAATAATCAATATGTTACACTAACAATAAGAGAAATTCTCATTATCAGATCTTATAATAATCTATAAAAGCGAGCGCGTAGCACGCGCCAGTGTTATTCTAGTCTGTTAAACGATAGAACTAAAAAATTTTTTTAGTTACCGAATTTTTTTTTATCTCATTATGAAAGACTTTTTTGCAATATTCTTAAGAAAAGTTTTTTCTGATTAAGAAATATAAAAATTCAAAATTATCAAAATTATTAAATACTTTATATCGAAAGCAGCATGAATATAAAAATTATATCATTTTTATTATATTTTCATTTAAAAAAGTATTTAAAAAATTGTATGTGTGTTTTTTTAAGTATAAAACTTGACTTTAACAACATTAAAAAAGCGAAAATTGTAACGTTGCGATAACAAGTTACTTTTCAAAATCGGTAACTAGTAACACTAACGAGTTATTATTTTAAAATCTATAACAAGAAATGGTAATGAATTACTATTAGAATTTCTCCAATACTGTCTTTATTTAAATTAAAAGTACAAGAATCTAATTTCAAAAATTACCTATGTTCTTTGTTTAGGACTCATCCTCTCATATATCATTTAATACATATAAATTTGAAGTCAGATTCTACATCGCGTTATGAAATTATATTGTGGCAAATTCCTCAAACCATCACGCGGCTTCGTGTTTACCACGAATCATTATTCCACTCGCTCGGAGCGTGATCATGCCATTGTCAGTTCCTACGTGGCTCTTTTTTCTGGAGAATCGTCGTGCCGAATTCCCGGCGTAGGAATTCGGCGGTTTCAGTTTGCGGTCGACGCGTAGTCGGAAAACAACTCTGTACTCTCGGTGCTCCGTTTAATCGCCCGAGAAGACTTCTAATCGCTCGCTATCGAAGTTCTCGTGAACGTTGATCGCGAAGTATCCGCGTTCTTGTGACTGTGGTGTATTCTGTCAATCTCGCCGTATTGTCTGTACGCACGGTAGTGTACGACCGCGGAATTCGTTTCTAATGATATCTCGGACGCTGTCCGTTTCGAGTGATCGGACTGATACTCAGAATCTCCGTCCTTGTGAGCCGCAACTGCAACTGCATCATCCTAAACTATGTGGATTTCCGATTCGAGAGCTTTCCATTTGACCGTCGAGCCTTTATATAGGGTAAACTCAGCAGGTAAGTTTGAATTCTCAATCAATTTTAATTTTATATTTCAAAGATATTAAACATTTTATATGCTATTTATAACACATATTAATATTACTCTATTAATTATTACATCACTTTCCTATTATAAAAAATTAAATTTTAAATATACATTATAACATTATATTATGAGATTGATTCATGATAATAAGATATTATACCCAATTTTAGTAAATTATACAATAAATTAAACAAACAATAAAAATGCGAATATTTTTTAGTATGAAATATTTGTGACAAATATCAAAAATTCGTACATATTTTACAAAATCTGAGTTATAGTTTTAAAAGAATGTAATATGATTCATAATAATTCTCTCATTTGCAAACGCGTTTATTATACATATAATATCCTTGAAAATAATATCCTTGAAATATTTGATTCGTTATTTTGTATGTAATAACCTAATATTTAAAAAATAATGAATTACGTAAGAAATATATATTCTAAGAATGTATGTATTTAGACGGTATAGGACAAACATAATTATTCAATTGATTAATTAATTAATGCGGAACATATTTTTAATGACATCCTGAAATGAAATAATTTTAGTAAATAAGAATGTATATTTCTTCGCATATACATATATTATATTTGTCTTTGTAAATAATCTAATAAATGAATAGAAAAATATATTTTTTACTAAACTGTAGGAAGTATTAGTGAAGATAGAAAGCCTGTTTGAACATATAGAAGAGGATGTACAATCAAACAATACCCACAAACGACGATCTTGATAAATATTAAAAACAAGAACTTGCAAAATGGGGCTGTATTATCAATAATTCGTTGTGTATGGAAATGGCCAATGATCAATTCCAATTGCTTCTAACAGATCCTAAAATTAAGTAAGTTTTTTTTTAAATCATTATTTCTGTGTAGACACTTTTTTATTTTTTTTGCACATATATTTTTGATATATTACCCGGGAAAAGAGTTCGTATATAATCAAATATACATATATACATATATATACATATATATAATATAATATATACATATATATAAATATACATATATATATAAATATATATATATATATAGGTATGTAATAATAATATTATGTATATTGTTTATATAACTCTATTAAATGTTAAAACACAGATATGTTAAATATCTGATATAAAATTTATTATATATGAGATATTAACATTAACATTTTGTGTGGTGGCCTGTCATTAATAATTTATTATCACATTTAACGTAGCAATTAATATTAATTTTAACATTATATTAAATTAACGTTTATAATATTAATTATATTATTATTAATGTGTGTATTTTTAATATTATATATAAATTTTTTAACCCCATTGTAAAAATATAGTAATGAGATTTAATGTAAAAACAATTTTTAAAAAATATATATTTTTGTATGTTTCTTTTTATATCTTCTAAGAAATTCTTTTATATCTTAAAATAAAGTCTATATTATGAATAATACTGCCTAATTTTTCTGTTATATATAAATTTTCATTAATTGAAAAATTTTTTATTTTAGAAGACAGCTATTTCATTTGAAATTAATTCTTTCTCTTTTATTCCTTTTTCCACTACACGTATTTGCTAGCATATTAAAGAGTGAAAAATCGAGTGAAAGACGGAAAATGTAATGGCTTCTTCATTCTTGTCATGTATATACACATGAGACAGAATTGTTTATAATGTTTATTTGAAATTGCTCGAAGAATAAGATGCTTTTTTATTCATTTTTCTTCTTAAAGCATGTACCAGAAACCTCTCCTTTTCAATATTCAATGCAGTTTATTCGTAAAGAAATATATAAAGAACAAAAATCCGGGAAAAATAGAAGAAAATGTGAAATGTGATACTTGTTTTATACAAAAAAATCTAATAAATTGTGGCAAGAAAAAAAATAATTCTTTATATATTTTAATCAGAGAAAAGTAAAGAATATATTTTTTTTGCATAGAACATACAATTTCCTGACTGTATTTCTTAAATGCTTTTCGAAAAAAATGATTTTAAATGTAAGTATCTCTCAAGAACTGTTTAATTATGTATTGACTTCTATCGATCTAGAAAGATCGAATAACACGCTTGTTACATATAACCTTAAGAACATGTTTACAGGATATTACGTACTTCATATATTATCCTGCCGAAAACGTTGTCAGTTTTCGATGGGCCTTCATAGAGCAGTCGATTGAGTGATAGACTTTTGGCTAAAGTAACGGCTCGTAGTTGATTTAATAAACAGGACAGGGTAAGTTAAATACAGGACACTTAAATACTTCTTTTTAAATATATGCATATAAAAATATGTATAAAATACGCGATATTAGAACGTTCTTATTTTCAAAAAGATATTTTGTTCAGTTTAAAAAAAAGAACATTAACACGTTCCTCTTTATTTCAACATATTATTTGTATTCTTTGCATATTGCAGTTAAGATAAAAATATTTAGACTTAAATTATAACAGCACCTTTTGATCATTTTAACATATAACAAATTAAACATATCAAATTAACATATATAACAAATAACATATAACAAATAACATATATAACAAATTAAAAATTAAAAACAAATTGCGTATACTTTGTTTGATACATTTTTTCCCCCTAATAGACATTTAGAGTCAATGTCTCCTCTCTCTCTAATGTTATGTTAAATGAAATATGTAATAAATATTAAAAAAAGAACAAACATAAAGAATGTTAATTTTTTGTTCTTAGAAAAATGTATACAAAGATAAATGCTAATGGAAAATTTCTTTGCGTTTTTTTATTTACTTTTAGTTTAATTTGCTCATAAAACGTAATCGACAAAATTTAAAATAAGCTTAATTTCTCAACGGCTATTTCTTTGTTATCTGTTTCTTGAGTGTACATGACTTACAAGTGACACATAAACCCAATAATAATAATGGTATACATACGTCAAACTATAACGGACGAAACCCAGTTATTAGAAGGAATTATTTTATACATTTACGTGCCTTATTTTTTATTGTTCCTGTCACAAGTAACGTTCCTCACCGTTTATGTTATAATTTATTCAATATTCCAAATTTCAAGTTACATTTATTATATTCCATTTATTAGTTACATTTATTAATTTGATTTATCATTTATATTTCCAACATATAAATTATATTTTGTATACCTTTGTGTTCTTAAATTAAATCTAATATAATTGATTGCTGCTTTACAAATACGGAGTATAAATTATTCTAGCATTGGTTGGGCTATTTAAAATTCGAACGAAAAGAACTTTATCGTCGAATCCAAGGCATGAACATCAATTTATTACCGCTATGTAAGACTATAGTAATTCAATTTTATAAAAATACAGATATTGCTTTTATCACGCAGTTAATCAAATGATATTTAGCTAAACAGAATATATGTACTTCGGAATACTGTGCTTCGTAATTATCTGAAGAATTATTTGCACGAAGCAATTGTACGAGTCATCCTTTGTTTGATACACTTTTTTTCTCATTAGATATATAAAGTAATATCTTCTTTCTATGTTCAATTAAATATGTAATAAATATATAAATAGAAACAATGGATGTTAATTCTTTTTCTTAGAAGATTGTGTATATATATATATATATATATATATATATATATACAATGATAAATGCTAGTGAAAAATTTCTTTGCGTTTTTTTATTCATGTTTAATTTAATTTGCTCATAAAACATAATCGACAAAATTTGAAATAAGCTTAATTTTGCAACGGTTGCTTCCTTGTTATCCGTTTCTTGAGTGTATACATGACTTACAAGTGTCATATAGACCTGATGATAATATTCGTATATGACATATTTGTAAACACACGTCAAACTACAACGAACGAAGCTCAGTTATTAGAAGGAATTAATTTATACATTTTTGTGCTTAAATTTATATATATTTCTGAATTCAAGATTTTTCAAAGAAGTTATACGCTGTATCTCTTTATCGAACTTGTTTTATCGCGCGGGCCGAAAAGCTTTCTTATATATATCATATATCTATCTATTTATATAAGTACCGTCTGTCTGCTGTACCGCGAACTACTTCCACATTTATGGACCGATTCTCTCGAAATCAGTATTAAAATTTTGCTATTTTTCGGGGATGGCTATTCTTTCTATCGTCATCATCCTCTTTATGTTTTTTATTTTCCTTCTTGCTTTCTTCCTTTTGACATTTCTCCTTACACTCTTTATTCTTACACTCTTCTTGTATCTATTCATATTCTATTACTGCATTTACCAATAAAACATCCAACCCATCTTCCAGCACTGAAATTTTTTAAATATAAATAGTAACAAAAAAAGTTATACGTTTCAAAAAACCTATACAAAAATAAAGTAATTAACTTTTTTCTTTACTTTTAAATAATTAATTATTGTTTTCAATTACCATTTCTATATTCTTCCATTTCTCTTAATTTTTCTATTTCACTCATTCTATTACTATGCTCTTCCATTTCACTCATTTCCTTCATAATGACATTTAATATGTTAAACCAACAACTTAATATAGTCATTTCTAAAATGACTCACGTCAAGAAATATAAAATGTTATTACTCATAAAGGGTGATTTTTTAAATTTAACAACGATTAATAAATAAATGCTTTTACCCAAAAACGCTAAAAAAGGTGATTTTTGAAAAATTGTGTATGTGTGTGTGCATGCGTGTGCGTATGCGTGCGTGTGTGTGCTTGTGTGGGTGCGTTGGAAGTGTAAAACTTAAAAAAACCATATAGTAACTATTTTCGAAAAATTTGCAAAATTTTGATAACAATTTCGAAAAAATCAGTCCATAAATGTGTGAGTGCATGGATGGAAGCGTGGGTGGGTGGGTAGGAATGTAAAACTTAAAAAAACCACATAGTAGCTGTGTTTTAATACCAATTTCTAGAAAATTAGTCCATAAATGTGTGATTGCGTGGGTGGGTGCGTGGGTGTGTGAAAAGGGGTGTAAAACTTAAAAAAACACATATTAGCTGTGTTTTGATACCAATTTCGAGAAAATTGATCAATAAATTTGTGATTGCGTGGGTGGGTACGTGGGTGGGGGTGTAAAACTAAAAGAAACCACGACGTCGCCATCTCCGAAAAATTTGCAAAATTTTGTTACCAATTTCAAGAAAATCGGTACATAAATGTATGATTACGTGGTCAATAAATGTGTGATTGCGTGGGTGGGGGTGTAAAACTAAAAAAACCACGACGTCGCCATCTTCGAAAAATTTGCAAAATTTTGTTACCAATTTCGAGAAAATCGGTCCATAAATGTATGATTACGTGATCAATAAATGTGTGATTGCGTGGGTGGGGGTGTAAAGCTAAAAAAGACTATGACGTCGCCATCTCCGAAAAATTTGCAAAATTTTGGTACCAATTTCGAGAAAATCGGTCCATAAATGTGTGATTGCGTGGTCAATAAATGTGTGATTGCGTGGATAGGTACATGGGTGAGGGTGTAAAACTAAAAAAGACCACGACGTCGCGATCTCCGAAAAATTTGCAAAATTTTGATACCAATTTCGAGAAAATCGATCCATAAATGTGGAAGTAGAGGTCAATAAATGCGTGTTTGCGTGGGTGGGTGCGTGGGTGGGGGTGCAAACCTAAAAAAACCATATTAGCAGCCTGCTCCGAAAGATTTGCAACATTTTGGTACCTGTTTCACGAAAATCGGTCCACAAATGCGGAAGGAGTTCGCGGTCAGACATACAGACAGACGGTGCTTATATATATAGATACATGACACAGAAATATATAATTGCATTAAAATAATATAAAAAGAAGAAATATTCATAACCTGGATAATTTTAAGAAATAAACTTGCGAAAAATAAGAATTTTTTATAGATTCTTCAATTTCAGAACACAGAAGTACATACAGTTTAGCTTACATGCTGGAACTATAACTGACTATTTAAATATAAGTACTTCGCACATGTCTAATTTATGTTCTGCATATTTTTTATCTTCGAATTTCTGAGGTAGATATTTAATTGCTCCATTTAAGACTACTTACGTATAGCTTTTGTTTAGTTACATAGATGTAGATTTTCTAAATATTGAAATTTATTTGCTTTGAAAATAAAAAGAATTTATTTCTTATTTATTATTATTTCAATCGCAAGTAGCATTTCCTCGCCGTTTATGCTGTAATTTATTCAATATTTTATATTTCAAATTACATTTATTATATTCTATTTATCAATATTATATAAGGCATTAGCATCAATTTTTACCGCTATATAAGGCTATAGTAATTCAATTTTATAAGAATATAGATATTGCTTTCGTCATACAGTTAATCAAATGATATTTAACTAAACGGAATATATGTACTTCGTTGTGCTTCGTAATTCTCTGAAGGAAGTTAGAGAATGAATCGTATTATGAGTTACCAATTGGATTGAACAAAAAAATTGAATTTCACAATTTAAATTTCCCAAGCCATTATGAGCTAGATACGAATGGTAGTGCGTAAGTTTCCAGAAAAATTATTATTTTCTTGCAACTAAATGATTGCACACAAAGAACAAATTTTACTTGATGCGATATCAAGTGCTTAAATAGTTTCAAGTCTGAGATTCATTTTAAATATCCCTCCATATCCTCTTAAAGAAGCATATTAGAAGATGACATTATTGTTTATATTAAATATACAGAGTATTCGGTAAAATAATCGTTCGACCTTTCATGCGCAGGTAGAACGAGTTAAACCCAGTAGAAAAGTCCTCTACCGTTTTGCGATTATCGCAATAATTAATTTTAAAAAATCGGTCAATGTATAAGCGCGCGACAAGAGGAGACATTCCACTGTTACACGGTTGCTAGACGCAATACGTAATTAAACTTGATTATTAATCCCAATGCTTTGTCATGCGCCTAGTATATATAAAAACTATATAAAATGCTATGTATATAAAAACTTCTCGTAAAAGTTATCAACTATTCAAATATAATAAATTGTGTATCTACTCTTTTTTAAATTGCTGTAATTTTGTTTTCCTTTTCTCATAGGAGTCAACAGTTTTACATTTTCTTTACATTTACTTGTTCTCTATGTTTGTTTTCTGTTCTAGTAACTCTTAGCAAATAAATATTTTTCCAGATATCTGAAATAAAAACTGACATAATGTTCCTAAAATTGTTATTAAATGTTTTATTATATATCGTCGTAATGGCAATGGCTTTTTTTACCGATGAAAATGCAAGGATTAAAAGACATGCGATTAAACACCTTTCGTCGAACTGTGTGGTACCGCATCATTATAACTTGAAGATAACACCGAGGCCAGGTTACGTGTTTACTGGCGAGTTCAATGGCACTATTTATATTAATTGTGCAATAGAAATCATAACTTTACATATAGATAAAGACATATAACGTTATATTTTTTATTGCACAATTAATAAAAATCAATAACCACATATACAATAAATTTGAAGTCGGCTAACAGTGGAAGATATATGTAGACCAGAGGATTTATTTTTTTACCATCACAAGGAAATTATCGTTATTTATTTCAAAGAATTAGTGACTAAAAATAACTTAGAATGTGGAATTTATTTATATTTATAAGCTATATACCTGAACAACACATGAGAGAGCTTTCGCAAACTTGGCATATTATATATATATAATATAGTTGCATCATATATATTTATATGTTAAATTTTGTAAACATTATTTATTATTATATTTTACAAAGCATTTGCACTATTATCAAAAGTTATAATATACATAAACCTTTGCTGTGCGAGATGCTTTATAATAAAATATATAGTTTTACAATATCACGCGTAAAACTTCTCCATATTTGAATATGATTATACTTCTTTACATAATATGTATTAATATATCGGACTAAAAAAATAACAGCTTTAATCGCATGTTTGTTGGAATAAATTTTAAATCTAAGAAACATAATAAGAAATATATGTATAAATATGTAACATTAAGTCAAGTGATCTGTAGAACCATATGCAGACTGCTATAAATGAATTAAATCTTGAAGGGTACACTATGAACGTAAAGTGGATGATAGATATTTGCGTTCATAATGTACCCTTCAAGATTTAATTATAGAAGTGGATGATGGATATTTGGTCTATGCAGACGCATTGTCCTGTGCTATACGTTACACGTGTCGATTATTTATAATCACGTGTAACACGTAACACAGGACAATGCGTCTGCATATATATATATATATATATATATATATATATATATAAAGGAAAATATCGAAAGAGTTCCAATCAAGAGTTTTGTTTTTGATGTCGATCATAAATGGGATCGACATCAAAAACAACATTTTATACCTGTGATCTATATTACAGATTCGTATCTCAATTTTAACATAAATCCACAAATTTCCATCTCTGGATTCGACTGCGTTAAATGAGATAAACAATTAGTGAAGTTATGTTAAAATTGAGATACGTTTTTGTAGTATAGGTCACAGGTATAAATGTTAATGCTACAGATGATTGGATCATTGTCAACATACAACAAATTAGTAAATATTAAATCATAAATTTAGTTATCTCTATGCTTTTCTCATACAAATAATCTAGCTTTATTTTATTCTTACATTTCTTTACAAGGAATAAAATTATATTCGACATATTACAAATATAATAATATTCTTCTAAAATATTCTGTGCATCCTCTATGCTTGTACGGCCATGTTTAAATTCAAAGCAACCCAATTTCAACTGTTGCATATGAAGGAGCAAACTCACCATTAACTCTATCTAACTCGGCTTTTATTTCTTTAGCGTTAAGCCTTTCAAAAAAAAAATGCTTTATCACTGCACAATACTCGATTTTTTCCATGATTAAGAAAAATTGTTTACTTTGGTTGATTGTCACAGCTATACTATATGTGTCATCTGTCTGCAAATTTTACAGTAATTTTATAGTCGTTTGAAAGATAGTTCTTTCAAAACATGTCAGCAGTACGTGCTTGCAATCTTTTGGTTCTTTCTAGAAACTTTCCGATCCACCCTCGTATATGTGCAATTTCTAATACAGCTTATACATGTTTAAAATATAAGAAAACATATATGTATAATACGAAATTTTTTTATTGCATGCATTTAAAAAAATAATCGATATTTATTTCTTTAAAAAAATTATCGAAATTTATTTCTTGAATAATAGGATACTATCGCGTCAACTATGATTCCGAGAATTGGCGAAGAATTGCGCAATTAAGAACATATATTTGTATATTTGTATATTTTTTAGAATTTAAGAAATATACGGATATACATGTTCTCAATCGAGCGCAAATAATCGATGACGCATTCCATCTTGCAATAGAGAAGGAAATTGAAGATCCTCAAATTATCCTTATTTACCAGCAGTACTTTATACCGATATTCTTACGATATTTAAAATGAATATCGGTATAAAATACTGCAGATAAATAATAAATTATCGTCTCTTCGGAGAACAGCCCTCTGTATTACCTGGCCAAGTTCCTCCAGGATACTATCCATGACGCCATACCGAAGGCCAACAAATGATGTACTAAATACATTTAAATCGTTATATCCGAGGCTTCAGTTCACGATGGAGGAGGGCATCGACAACCGACTGAATTTTCTTGATATCATCCTCATTGTCAATGAAGGTGCGATAAAATTTGATTTGTATCATAAACCGACCTTTTCTGGCAGATATCTCAATTTTGAATCGACACACCCTCATTTGCGTGATTAAAATACAATCGAGATACATTAATGTTTCAACACTTAATAAGGAAATCTAAATAATTGATTAAAATGTCTGTTAAGGACACGAAGGATGTAGTTATGATAGACGACGATGATGATGAGTATCAAGGTTAGTCGAGTATAATATAAAATTATAAAATATGTAAAAAATTTCTCTATTTTTTATCTTTTGCTTATTATATACTCAATATATCGTATTATAGACTCAACATCGTATATGAAGAAAAGTTATTGATTAATAACTTTAATTCATATATATATATATATATATATATATATATATATCTAATTAGTGCAGAGATGCAAAGTATTTTGTTTTTATTCTCATCTCGCCTCAATCACTGAAGAGAATCTACTATAATAAATTTGGATATTCGACATCGTTATATTTACAGAAGGTTTATTATCTGCTTTCTTTAATTCTTCATCTAGATAAGATTACATTATATTTTCACAGATATATTTATCTTGATTATGAATTGAATAAATACAGCATCATTGATCTAAAAACTTTTATTTTATTAATTAGAATACCTATCAATTTTATATTATTTTTATTATAGTCATTACATGTAAATAAACTGAGATAAATAAATATTGAAATGGATTACAATAATTGAAACATGCTTGTTTCTATTTTCTATGGTCTTTTTAAGGAAACTATTAATTAAAGAAATTATTATTTATTAGTTTAACTTTCTTGAAAATATCCTCAATCATAAGAATCACTCGCAAATGTCATAACATATATGAGAATATTTAAAACTATTAATTTACATATCTATTTTTAGATTAGAAAAACTTTGTTCTGTGAAACTGATTACTGTAAATAATAAGATAAAGGAAAAGGAAAAAATTAATCGAACTTGAGAAATGAAATTAATTAATTATATGTAATACATATGTAATATTACATTAAATTTTTATCTATTTTTTGAACTGTTTATTATATGCAAAAGATATGCTGTATTTATTTAAGAATGCTGTTTTATTAATAAGAATGTATTGACTTTATCCCATTAATTCACATCACATAATAATAAATTTGAAGAAAAAAAGCATAATAACACTTAAAGTTACATATTCTTACTATTACATATATTTATATATCTGTATCTCAGAGCTAAAGTACATTAAGCACCAAAATCGAAATTTTACAAGAGAAAGAATTTAAAAATTAAGTAGACATTATTATAACATTATTCGGACTATTTTGCGCAAAATACAATAAGAATGTGCAATATATATATATATATATATATATATACATATATAGAAAAAATTAGTCCTTTTATTTCATAATTAATTAGTCCTTTTATTTCATAACCAGTTTCTTAGCCATAGCTTTTAATTCTTTCTTCGCAATTTTTCCTGAACTTGTATGTGGTAAAGCATTCAGAAATATCACTCCAGCACGAAGCTTATATTGATCCATCATGTTATTTGCCACCACGTCTATTAATTCTTGTTCCGTTACCTACACATACGCAATTTGATCATTGCAGCATAGCATACTTGATTTTATACTCTGCGTTAAAAAGAAATCTATAAAAGTAATTATCTCAGCACACACACGTATGCAATTAATGTTTAAATTAATTTGCAATTAATTATAAGAAAAGAAAATATAAATTTACACGTTTAGTAACATGTTTAAAGTCGAACAATCTTGACAACAGATTTGTTAACAATTTTACTATAAAAATTTTTAAAGAAAGCTCTCGGAAGATTCTTAAAATTGTGGTGCTATTGATAAATCATGAATTTTTTAAAGATTTCTATTTTGTGAACACTCTCGCTCTGTAGCCTTATCATACTTGCAACAAAATTATACCTCGGCTTCCGGCGTTTTGGTGACAAAAGCAATAGGATGTTCATCGTCTGTTGCATGAGGAATTGCTACTACTGCAACTTCCAATACTGCTGGATGCGATAGTAAGACACCCTCGATTTCTCCAGGTGAGATTTGATGTCCTCTGTATTTCATAAGGTCCTTTATTCTGTCGATAACAAAGAGTTCTCCATCTTCATCGATATAACCAATGTCACCCGAATGCAGCCATCCTAAAAAGAAATTGAGCTTATTATTTTCGTAATATTATGTGATATTATTACTACACTATATTATTACTAGATAATTTGTTAGATTTAATTCAACTTAAGTTATATATACAGGGTGTCCAGTAATAATCGCCCCACTCATCGTGTGCAGGTAGAACGGGTTAAACCAAGTAGGAAAGTCCTACCGTTTTGCGATCTTCATAATAATTAATGAGAAATTAATTTAAAAAGATCGGTCAATTCGCGCAAGCACAAGCGTGCGGCAAGAAGAGACAGCTTAGAGTTAAACAGATACTTATATGTACAAAAGTCTTTATTTAAAGTTTTCAAAAATGTTAAAAATTGAAAACTGAATATATAAGCAGGTGAAAAACTTTAAATTTGCAACTTTTCGCGTGAAATAAAGTCCATTTTACATCGCCTGAAAGCTATCCCTTTTTTAATATCTACATTTGACCTGAAAGCATCAAACAATGTGATTATTACCTTATTTCGCGCGAAAAGTTGCAAATTTATATGAAACCGTACAATCATAGACTTTGTTTCGTACCGAAAACACTGGACAATATAAAATAGACTTCACAATGCGCGAAAAATTACAAACCAATGTAAAACCGTACAATTATAGAATTTGTTTTGCACCGAAAGCATCGGGCAATAGATTCCACTTTGTTGCACACACAAACCTATGTAGAATTTTTTTTACATTAATTAATATAAATAAGAGTTATAAACTTTTATAAAATTATAAAAACTTTTTGCGATATAATATATTTTTGAATACTTTATATAAAATCCTGTGTATGTATAATATTCTCTTAAATGAAATCAGTGTATTCTCATAGATAGCAGTTTCAGTTATAAGTATAGCATTGCAAACAGTAAAATATTACTAACAAGAATCAGTTAGTTAGTGGCTGATTTTTAAGTGAAATCTTACTACCATAATCAGTAAAACATAAAACGGAGAAACAAAGTGTGAGTATTTTCACTGAAGATCAGGAAAATACATATCTTTGGATTATTACTTGAAATCTTGTCGCTGCTTTAATCAGTGACATTTTCACTTATTCAATTTAAGAGATTAGTAATATCCATGTAAACTCTCCAATATTACATTTTGTCAATTCATTTTAATCGAGCTTTGAATTGCATAAACCTTTATTTATGTAATTCTTTAATAAATAATAAGCGACAGCTCTAAAACGTTTTATGGAAATTATTCAAGATCATAACCTTAATAATAAATGTCAAAGTCAAGACCATTTGAAAAGGAGGGGGAGTACTAATCTGAAAAAAATAATTACAATTTTTTTTACCTTGTTCGTCGACAGTACTTTTTGTCGCTTCAAGATTTCTGTAATAGCCATTCATTATAGTCGCCGTCTTTAGCCACAATTCTCCCAAGTGATTTGGTCCGAGAACCTTTCCGTTTTCTAGGTCCACGATTTTTATTTGTACATTCTGGACTACTGTTCCGCAAGATCCATTCTTATTATTAGAGTTCTGCAGTGTTCCAAATCCACCGAGCTCTGTCATTCCTAAAAACGGAAGATAAATGGTTGAGTTTCCATTACATATATTTTGTTGCTAAATATTTCGTCCCATTTTTGTTATATATATACATATATATGTATATATTGATATTATATTTATAATATTTTATTACATTAGAATGATAACCTACCAAAACATTGTAATATTTGGACATGTGGTAAAGTACATTTCATTTTTTCGTGCACTTCCGGTTTAATTACTGCACCGCCAAAGATCATGGTTTTTAAAGACGATAATGGAAATTTCTTTATATAATTCGCTCTGAGAAACCGATTGATCATACTCGTGCTTAGAAAAGTCATATTTATCTAAATAGCAAGATCAAAGAAGATTTATGCTCTTTTATTATACACATTATTATTACCATGTATGCAAAAATGTAAAATGCTTATATTAATTAATATACTTAATAAATAACATTATGGTAGCAAAAATGATATCTTTGATATTTTTTAATAATTTAAATTTATTTAAATGCATATTGAACTTAATCCCATCTCTACTCACGACTCTCACCTTATATTTTTCGATTAATAGGCATATCATTTCTTCGTCGAATTCCGGATAAAGGATCACTTTGGCACCCTGCGCAATCGCCATCAAATTCATCATCATGCCGGTCATCCAATAAAGTGATGAGAACCAAATTGCGACAGCATTGATCAAGTCTATATTTTTATTCTCGCTGATGTGCAACAGACAGTAATTGGATAATTCAACGCCTTTCGGCATCCCCGTGGTACCTAATGAGTGCATGATGCACATCGTTTTCTTCATGTCATCGTGCTTGATATACTGAAAAGTCGCCACTTCCGCATCGCTGCACATGATCAAAATGTCGGAAAACGAGATCGCGTCGGGATGATCGCCGAAAATCGCAAGCGTAGGCTTGTAGTTACATTTTTTTATCGCGCTCAAGATAACCTCTATGGATTTCTCGCTGCAGAATATTATTTTCGGAGTAGTAAGTTGCATAACATGCAGCGTGTTTTCTGATGACAAATAGCGCATAATTAAATAAAATAAAACACTAAATAAAAAAATAATACATTAAATAAAATAAATACATAGATGCTATTATACAACTAAATAATAAAAAAGATGAAATATAATTAATTCAAAATAGATAAAATTATATTTGTGTTGTCATTGGAATATTACATTATTTCTGATTATTAATCAAATATTATCAAATATAATTTTTTGTAACTGCTATCGCAAGAGAACTTACGCAAGTTCATGTTTTCGTTCCACGGATTAAAGATTGCGTTAACATAAATTGCCGCCAAGCAGGGCACGATGGAATTGAGATGATTACTTGTGCACACAGTGATAACATTGCTGGGTTTGATTCCTCGTCTTTTTAGCCACAATGCGCATCTTACGACTTTATCTTGTAACTCCGCATACGTAACTACTTTCTCAGTGCATGCGTCCAACTATGACATTATTGGTATTTTACAGAGTGTCTCAAAACCACCAAACGTACGTTCTATTGTAGATTATTTGGTCATAGTTGAATAGACATTAGATGATTGTGAAATATCTCATGTAATTTCTCTAAAATGTTTACTTGTTATAAAATTAGTATGCAAATTGTATTCAATAATATTAAAAATAAGCTAATATTTATTGTTAACTATTTTGATGCCTGTTTGTATAACGAATATTGGAGAATCAAACACGGACATTCTATACTTTAAAACTAAAACACCCTATATTGGCATCATGCGTGTTGACTTACGTGTGCGATTTTATCTCCATGACTTTTAATCTTATTCCACATCATTTCTCCTATGATCTTATAGTTAGCCGTAGACGTTATTTCTCCCTTATAAACGTTATTTTTCACGATAAAAGTCTAAAAATAATAAATCTTTATCTGATAACTTCAAAAAAACTGATTACTTCAAAAAAACACAATACAAGCCTTTGTAGCAAATTTATGTTTCATGTTTTTAATCTATATGTCTCATGCTATATTAATGACAGTGGCTTTTTATTTAAATATTATATAAAAAGGTTAATCATTTTTTTATTTATCGTTTTTGTATTTACCCTTGAGTCGTTCGCAGCCATTTCACCGGAGATAATGGAGTTTTAGATCCTAGGTATGAAATGTTGAACACGATTAAACAGCGATGACACAGTATATCCAGTAGCGCAACTCCCTGTTGGCACCTTTGATGTGAGTGTTGGCCAAAACGGAGTGCGCATGCACGAAATAAGTAAGTTGACCAGTAACTCCATCTGAACTTTTCTCTCACTCACTCTTGTTTCGTTCTCTCTCAGCACCATTTAAATACCTCTTTAAAGGTACGTCCATCTATATTTGGTGGGAAAAATTGGCGGCCAAATAAGATTGCACGTCGTTCATTACACGATCGCGCAATTTATCAGTGCTCTGAAAAATTACAGTGCAGCGTATGACAGTGACAGAGTGATAAAGTGATAGTGATAAGCAAATTATAGTGAAAGCCAGTGTTTTATATATATATATATATATGTGTGTGTGTGTGTGTGTGTGTGTGTGTGTGTTCTTAGAGAGAATAGGTTATCTGTATAAATATTATACTGGTTTTCAATTCTCTTGAAGGAGAAACACCTTGATCTTAGCTCTGTTTCAAGTGTGTGGGTGCTAGAAGAAAAGGAAAAAAGGAAAAAAGGAAAAAACGTTCTAACTTTTTAATAAATAAGAGTGTAACAATATAAGTATGAAAAGAAATGCATGGTGTGCAGTGCCTGAATGCACTCAAAATTTCAATTTGGAGGAAGAACGTCATTTTTTTAGATTTCCAAAGGAGCATGATAGGTTTGATATTATGCTTTAATTATTTCGTAAACATTTTTCATTGTAATATGTGCATTACGTGTTCTTATATTAATAAATCTGTTACATGTACAGGTGGTTGCAATGGGTAAAAGCATGTAGAAGACTGGATCTCGAACCAAAAGGACCAGGATATGCCTACCAAAATAGTCGTCTGTGCCATTTGCATTTTGAAGAGAAATGGTACACTATTAATAAGGCCAGAGCTCGTCTTCACCCAGATGCCATACCCACAAAATTTTTTGGAGCAACTTCTAATGAAAAGTATGTTTTCATTTAAAATTTTATTAAATTTTATTAAATTTATTAAAACTACTTTTTATACTTATAAGTCTAGTTTTCATAATACTGACAGCAACTAATATATACAAAAATAATATATAAATAAATAATATCTAAATAATATAGATAATATAGATAATATTAATAATATATAAAAAGTAAAATAATTATTTTATAGTAATGCAGCTGCTTCAACAATGGCATTGTTATTAAAGGAAGATAATATGTAAGCAATTTTTGCATCTATTATAACAATATGTACATAAATCTAATTATATATATATATATATATATATACATAAATTTATTTACAGAAGTACAACAAAATGCACACTGGAAGGAACCAAAAAGAAAGAGAAGAAAATTGAAGAGGACATAGAACAAGAAGAAATAAATAAGTAAATAAGAAAGCTTTCATATATATTACATGAATCTTTCCTTTCCTAAAAAAATAACACTATTACAGCTTATATTACTGTTACAGAAATACATGTGCAGATATGGAAATTAATCAATCTCTACCAGTACAAAAAGGAAATGATAACTGATAATTAATAACAAATTATATACATATATTATTTGTAATAGCCCAGTCAACACACAGCATCATTGTAATAAATAAAAACTTGCACTTTATTTTAGCTTACTTAAAAATTTTAATTATTTTGCTTTTTTAAAGATTATAGATAATTGAAAAGTATCATATTTAATTATACTTTCCTCCCAGTCGACACAGAGCATCAGTTACATTACATCTATGTTATAATTTCGTATTCAACAATGTAAATGCAATATAACATTTACATTGTTGAGTGCAAAATTATAACATAGATGTAATGTAACTAATGCTCTGTGTCGACTGGGAGGAAAGTATAATTAAAGTATGATACTTTTCAATTATCTATAATCTTTAAAAAAGCAAAATAATTAAAATTTTTAAGTAAGCTAAAATAAAGTGCAAGTTTTTATTTATTACAATGAAATACATTTTTGTTTTATCATTTATATATAAACTTCTTTTTATATATAGCTTTTTAAACATAGCTTTATTAAATTACAACTTATATGTATACGCGTTGATATCTTGTATATTTTATCTTATAGTTTTACACTTTATTTAATATTATTTTTCTCTTATTTTCTTAATATCTAATATATTTGGGAATATTGCAGGGGTGAATCCAGCAGTGCATCTATGACTACCAACGTATCGTCGGAGAATAGTCCCCGGAAAAAGAAGTTATGCGCTAAAATTCTCAAATTAAAAGCGCAAAATAAAACGCTGCGAGAAACAATCAGACGACTTCGGAAGGAAAAACAGAAGACACATACAAAAAATGCATCAGAAGAAGAGGTCAACGAACATAAAACTTTGCGAGAATTAGGCTGTAAGTTATTGCCTGCAAATTTTGCTAAATTATTATCGGCACAAATTGACGCACAAACTAAAAGCAAACGAGGTAGAAGATACGATCCCGAATTTAAAAGATTCGCGTTATCGTTATATTTTTTTAGTCCGCGAAATTATAAAGAATTAAAATAACTTTCATTGCCTTCTGTACGTTCCTTGCAATTATTCACGGAAACATGAAATATTTTGCCTGGTATCAATAATAAAGTATTTGATACTTTAGCTATAAAATTAAATTCATTGCCGCTTATAGAGCGCCATTGCATATTGTGTGCAGATGAAATGAGTTTGAAAGCTCATTTATTTTATAATGTGTCGCGAGACGAAATAATTGGTTTTGAAGATACAGGTAATACTAAATCACCTATACCTGCGAAAAGTGCTTTAGTAATTATGGCACGTAGCATTGCAGGTAACTGGAAAGTCCCCGTTTACTTTTGTTTTGTGGAAACTGCATGCTCAAGCAAAATTTTGAAAGATGTTATCTTTGATATTATAATTAAGTTAACAAATAATGATGCTAAAGTGCATATGCAGTGGTAACGGACATGGGCTCAAATTTTATGCTGTTATCTCGCGAGTTAGGTATTTCAACAGAAAATTCAACATTTTTAGTCGAAAATGAAAAAATATTTTATATTTTTGATACTCCGCATCTAATAAAAGCAACGCGTAACAATTTGTTGAAACATAACTTTCAAATCAATAATAAAATAGCTTCATGGACGCATATTGTAGATTTTTATAAAAGAGATAGTAAACAATGGATAAAAGCGGCTCCTAAATTATCCAGTTGTCACATTGAACCAAATAATTTTTTGAGAATGAAAGTAAAATATGCTGTCCAAATATTTAGTAATCATGTAGCTGCGGGTATGTGTACGCAAATGTCTTCTGGTTTTCTTGCAACTGAAGCAATTGGAACTATAGATGTAATTGATCATTTTGATAAATTATTTGATATATTAAATTCATCATCTGTAGTTAATCCTAAAGAATACGGAAAAGTTTTCACCGGAAGCGTTAAACAAATACAATTTTTAGAAGAAATGTTATGTTTTTTAATAAGTATAAAAGTAATTAATGAGAAAGGCTCCTATGTAAGTGTTAAATGTTTTAAATGCTGGCAGATCACAATTAAAAGTGTAATGCAATTGTGGAAAATATTAAAATCTCATAATTTCTCGTATCTCCAAACACGTAGGTTAAATCAAGATTGCATTGAAAATTTTGTTGGCTCTATTGGCAGCAAGGCGGTAATTGTTTTAACCCTACACCAATACAGTTTACGCGTGCCTTTAAAAAACTGTTTGGTTTAAAATTTTTACAACATTCGGATACGCAAAATTGTGCACAGGATACAGACGAGATGTTAAATTTATATGAATCATCATGTAACGATAAATCTACAGCATCAGAATTTATTTCCTCGTCAGTGCATAAAGTTTTAGATATTCCAACTCATGATTATATTCAATGGATCTGCCAGAAGAAAATGCATTTAAATACGTATGCGGTTTTTTAATTAAAAAATGTACAGAAATACATTCATGCGATGCGTGTACAACTTACATAAATGAAAATAACGCTATCTTAGATAATACAACATTGTATTGTTCTTTTCGAGCTTATAATAATGAAGAAAATATTTTTGGAAATTTAAATATTCCAAGTAATAGTTTTTGTTTATATATTCACCAATTACAAGAAATATTTGTAAAAAATTTTGAAAGTAATTGTTTTTAAAAAAATATTGGTGCTTATTTATTCCAACTCGCGCAAAATGTACTTTTTGAACCACCATGTCCACATTTTCCTACTATTTTTCTCATAAAATTGTTTTTACGCATGCGTATTTATTACACATTGTCACAGCATAATAAGGCACGTAAAAAAACCTTTTAGAAAAAATAGAAAATTACTAAATATTTTGCATTTATAAATGTTTCTATTTTATTTCATACTTTTGTGCTTTATTTCATATTAACGCAACCTTCTTATAATATGTATATTATAATCATGCTTTATTAAAACATTAATTATTAATAAAACATTATATTACATATCTTTCTTACAGATAACATATCTTTTCTTATTAAAATGTATATTGGATGCTGTCTTTTTTCAATGAATGTTACTTTCTTTGTATGTTTATTTACTGTGTGTTTTCTTTATAAACATTTAATGATTTGTTTTAGTATTTAGTATTTAGCGATATATTATATGCATGATATTTCTCTTGTGCGTTAATCAACTAATCAACTAATATTGTATATTTATTACTATTATCTATTATAATATTTTTATTACACGTGTGTGCACTATATTTTAATGTATATATCTTGTGTGCGTGTGTGTATATAGAGATACAAGATTCTTGTGTGCTTATATGTTGTATTATGCATGTATATATTTATAAATCTAATCTTTTAATTATATGTATTTATAAAATATCTATTTCTAATTTAATTTTAATTAATTTATGTAGATTTCGACAATTCTCGAGCAGGGATGGAATGACTGAAATAAACAAAGGCGAAATTTAAAAAATGGAGCTCATTTTTTATAAAAGGTATATTCAACATATGTCTGCTATTATTATATATTCTTAATTATTATACGAGAACTCTCTTTTGCTCTCTTACTCTTTCTTGCTCGTACCGAGGTGGATCGAGTAGTTGAGGTACGGACAGGTAAAGTAGTATGAGAAAAAAGTAGAGATTAGGTATGTGTGTGTGTGTGTGTGTGTGTGTGTGTGTGTGTGTGTACGCGCGCTCCCATACATATATACTATATTAAATGTACTTTTTAATTTCTTTTTTTAATAAACTATAATACAATGTTATTTTTAGGATTAAGGTAGATTTTAAGCTGAAATATTAGTTTTAAGGAAACTAGATGAATACTTTTACTTCCGTTGTATTAATAAAATATTTAATGTATGCATTTTAATATTTGTATTATAAATGTAAGTTTCACATTTATTATATATATGTGTGTATCTTAAATTATTATACAATATAATATTAATAAATAAATTGTTATTTTATATTTCATAAATATTACAATGTTTTCTTGAGCACAATATGTTATATTTTTTGCATTATATATCTAACAATAGTTAATATTTTAATAGTTAGCATTGTATTTTGCTTTCTTTTGATTTTGTTTTAATATTACGTTAATATTATATATAACATAATTAATGACTAATACTTATATTTTTTATTTGTTTCTTTTCATTTTTTAATAAATTTTGGACTCAGTTCAGTCCGCTCTATCTGCACACGAGATTAGTCCCCATCATTCTGGGACACCCTGTATATACATATGCATATATATATATATATATATACACATATATATACATACATATATATGTATATATATATATATACATATATATATATACATATATGAAAAATTTTTGGATTCGAATTCGTTTGAACTTCAACTTTTTATCTCAAAGACAAGAAATGTTTATATTTACGGACAATATAATGTAATATAATTATTTTGTAGTCTAGAATTATTTTTTGTTTTATTTTATTTTATTTATAAAATGCTGATCATATATGTTTTTCTAGCTTGTTTTTACAAAATATTAACAAAGCATTTAAATTTATTGCATTGGAAAATTGCATAAACATAGATATTAGTTAGTTAGATATGTAGATACGTAGATACATAATAGTGTACGTACATATTAGTTGTGTAAAAGTTTGAACAAATAAAAAAATTTTAAACACTGTTTAAAAAATTAGCTGTTTAAAAACAAATATCAATGCAAATAACCAAGTAAATGATTGTATACTATTAATTTATAATCGATGCTAAGCACAATTTAGCCATTAATTTGAGCAGTATAGTCTATACGATGATGACAGTAAACAGACAGTAAACGAGACAGTAGCTCTTAATGTGATCCAGACATGCCAAGTTTTTATTGGCCTTAAGTTTATTTTGCGCGATTTAAAATTTGCGAGAAATTTTCTTTTACATTATACTTTGTATAAAATATACTATAGGAATTAATAGAATCTTAAATCACACTTAGCACTGATTATAAATTAATAATATTTAATTAACTATTTAGCTAGTTGCATTAATTTTATATTTGTTATAAACACTAAAATTTTTGACAGTGTTTAACATCTTTTTATTTTGTGAAACTTCTCCACTTGTAACATATACATAAGTTTGAATATATTTTTATATACTTGTTATGTGTTTTTACCTGTTTCTAAAAAAAGCTTTTTTTTAATGTATTTTTTTATTCTATTTGGAAGTTTAAAGTTATTTAGAAATAATCAAATTGAAATAAATAATGGCAATAAGAGTCAAGCGCAGTAAGTAAGGCATATATACTTTATTGTGAATCTATATAAATTATAAATGTAAATAGCGTACGTTTTTCGGTCTCTTTTCTTGGACCATCTTCAGCGCAATTAAAACGTAATTATAAACAGAGATTACATAAATAAATCCGCAACGCAGTCAAACGAGTAAAAAATAATGAATAAACAAATTGTTTATATAAAAATTTATACTGAGGTCTTTCACGTTATCAAGAGTAGTAGCGAATTCAAAAGTATAGCTTCAGATGCATCTCAGGTATTTTCGAGATGTGTCGCTTCCCATTTAACAGACTAGGAAGCAAAGAAGAGAAGAGTTAGCTGAGGCTTCACTACATGTATATTTTTTCATGCCGAAAACATTCAAGTTTTAAAGATACAATGAATAGATGTTGAGAATATCACACGAAAAGGCACCACTTGATGAACAATGATTACAATAAATATACTTGATTACAATAAATATACGCAGAGTAATGAAATGTGTTAATCAAAAGAACTTGTCTTGATGAAGTTTCGAGAGACAATGCAAAAACTTTATCGAGACAAGTTCTCTTGATTAACACGTCTCATTACTCTGCGTATATTTATTGTAATCATGTTCATCAAGTGATGTCTTTTTTTATTGCCATTTTTTACTTCCATTTTACTGCCATTTTTACTATTTAATTATGTTCAGAAGAACCTTCATAATTGTATTTATTTATTACAAATGTCCTTCTGTCAAAATAATGTTTATGAGAAATTTTTGTTAAATTAATCTCTTGTACTTCTATTTCTCTATTTGTTTGTCAAAAATAAAATTGATTATTTAAATATATTTTAATTTAATGTTAATCAAATGTTCGTTAGAGTAGAAAATTGCTTTGATTAATTAAATGTTCGTTAAAGTAGAAAATTGCTTCGATTAATTAAATGTTCGTTAGAGTAGAAAATTGCTTAAATTACAAGTTTCATCGACAAAGTGACATTGAATAAAAAAGCTGAATGACATACGTCATCTACAGATGTCATCACTTAAGCGTCTGCTTAAAAATTAAAGTATTTCTACACTGTAGGCAATACAAATATAAATTTGTCATTAAAATATCTTTTAGACATCATATCATAAGACGTCTTTAAGACGTCTTTAAGACATCTTTAAGACGTCTTATGTCCCGATTTTGGATGTGGTGTTGTCTGGGTCGTTTCAATAATTAGTCGTACACTGCTCGCATACACAGAAGCTTTCCCGTTACTAGTTGTAATGCCGTAACGTGAGCACGCTTTAAAAAGCGCTCATTGATTGCACCGTGTATCGTGACTGTACAAATGCTCGCAGTATTCTGTTATTCACGATAGTACTCGAAATGTCGATAACACATCGCGCGACTATTATATTATCAAATCTGTGGTAAGAGAAAATCTCCCCCTCTACTTTCATAAATGCGCAATAAATTATTAAAACAAGACAAACATGTGTATTAAGCAGGAAATAATAGTGATATATGACGATACGTAAAATATTTTTCTCTATAAAACATGAATTACACGAAAGAAAAGTAAAAATAATTACAAAAAAAAATGAAAATTGCTGCTCAGTTAAAATCTCTACCGATATCCTGTTAAATCAGTGTTACGTCTAGGTTAATAAACAAGGAGAGAAGATCGGAGAGATCGAAAATTAAATGATAATACTTGGAGATATAAAAAAAAAGATTTAAATTCAACGTTATCAATTATTTATTTGCTTATAGAAATAACGAAAAGAAATTATTAGAAAATTTCGTATGATAATAACCGTACGTAACAATTTAGTATGCCTCCTTAATTTTTTATCACCCTGCGTTCATTTCGGGTTTACTGGGATACAGGAGGTAAGTGATCTACTATTAAAAAAGAATAAAAGGCAACAACACGTACCTGGATATTTTATTTACCCAAAAATAAAAATATTGTTATCGATTCTTTGAAAAGAAGCCTTCTATTCCTTGAAATAATCACTCGTCCTTTATTCTTACACGGAGACGTGTCTATCTTCCCATTGGATGTTGTAGAATAGAGTTGTTCAATAAATTCTATTTACTGAATTTGCACAACACCATTTATTAATGGCTCTAACTATAAGCAAGAGATATAAAATACAGAGAAATACTGTGCAATATACGGCGAGGTAAAGAGTCTGTCTACGAGACGTCTGAACTGCAGCACCGGAGAAGAACTTCTGACGGACGAAGAACAACGGCGGATGGCCTCTGGTTCTCTTTCTTATCAGGATGGGAGTTTTGTATTAGAATTTCGCCAGCTTGTTCGTTGGATCGATAATTCGCATAACTCGCTTATCTTGTTGATGAGAAATAATTCGTTGAACGGATAAGGAGAGCGACTGGATTTCTTGTGGCACAATTTTAGCTCCTTCGCATTTATAGAGTACAATGTTGGTTGTTATATGTCTATTGTACAATTTTTATCCTTGATTTAGGATGTGTATATAATTCTCATTACATTCCATGTTCAGAGAGACTCGATTTTTGAAATTATAATTTATAATTTGAAATGATTAGGATCAATAAATTAAATTAGTTAAAGTGAATTTGAGTTAATAATAAACGAGTTAGATTTAACTATATTACAGGTAATATTGGATTAATTCAAGTCTTTTAGAGCGAGTAGCTATTATTCATTTTTTATCTGTCAGCTAAGAGCGTTCGCAGGCTCCAAGTTAAGATTTTCTTTACACGCCTTGTCCACGTTATAATTCTTATTGCTAGTGTTACTTATATTTTATTATTTTATGTGAGCTTATTTTTAATAATGGTTAATATATGATTTCCTTATATTACTTATATACTAGATTTCCTTCAATCTTGCTTTGCTCTGGCTAGCACAAATCTCTTAAAAGAACCATAAAATATTAAAATGAAACTTTACGTTTGAATATGCCAAAATATGTATAGAAAATAACAAGGAAATCTGTTAGAACATCGATTCTTTTAAAAAAAAAGAATTTTATCTGTCGAAACGTCAAATCAGCAAATAGCGTAACTAAAATTCGTTTCGATATCCTATTAAATAAACATATAAACACGTTTGCCTAAATCCATGTTTACATATTGCACTCCCATCTTAATCGAATTTTTTTGGTCATGAATCTTTATCTTCGATAAAAGATTTATTATTATTTATCTACAATTATACAACACAATCTTTCGAATCTGATGTTAACATATATTTCCAAGACAGCACATGTTTCTAAAAGACATCTAAAAAACGACTTAAAAACGACTTAAAAACGTCTTATCGTCCGTTAGATATCTTTAAGATGTCTTTTAATTTTTTTGGTCTGTTAGATACGACGTATTCGATAACTGCTCCGTCGTATTTTCTTATACATGGTTTCGTAATCTTTCTAAGTACAGTGATTTGTTGTCAACGCGTTTATTAACTCTTTTTTTGCTAACATATTAACATGTATGGTTATTATTCAAATTATGTGACTGCTATAAATATACTTCTCATTTTAGCGTAGTTTACACAATGCTTTTTTACTAGCTACTAGTAAAAAAGCATCGTGTATTTTAAAATGCTAGTGAACTAGCATACTTTTTTCTCTCTCTATAACTAGCATGCTAATAAAATTAAAATATTTCAATTTTACTAGCTGCTAATAGCTAGTAAAAAAGCATTGTGTAAACTATGTTTTTTAGTCAAATAAAAATTGTAAATATGTGTGTTGGAGAAAGAATATTGATTTCACATTCTCTTTTATACTCATGAAACTTATTGCTGACTTATATTGATGCCCATTACATGCTAAAACGGAATATATAAGACAAAACGCAAGCTGATTCTTCGCCAGGACATGTAACTCGATCGATCGGCTTTTTTCACGAATCTCAACAATAATCGAGATAAGTATACTATACTTAACGCAAAGTGAAACAGCCATTTATTTCAGATGCCGCACATGTACGCCACTTATTCTTGATTGCCGTCTTTTATTTCCCTTTTCTAATAATTGCTTTCTAACATGACATTGTTACTACTATCGCTAAACACAGTTTATAACCCTAATCAGCTTAATGCAATCGCATATATTATTCCTTATTGTGAATCATTCTTTCCATATTTTTAAACCTAGAATAAATAATTTTGAAATGAGAGAAAATTTGTGTGAAATAAAATAGAATAAAAATATTATATTAAGATATAATTTACTAGAGTAAGCCCTCTCTCTCTTCTTCCTCGCTTACACATTTATTTTTATGGAGCAAAATTATTATTTTGTGCGGAAAATCGTGAAAATATTTAACTAACAGTTCTTTAATTATATATTGAAAACTATATACGAGCGTGGATTAAAACAAAGTTCATATGAATCAGTTTAATATGATTCCTCATTTCTATAATAGTCATCGGCGAGATGTTGCCTATTATGAATAATTACATTTTTTTTAATTATTATATTAAATTGTTATTTTTATTCTCATAAAGAATAAGTTTAAGTATCACAATTACGAAAGACACTATCGAATAGTTCTCAATCGATTTTTTGACTGATCATTCTGATACTTGTATCGGTTTGTTATAATTCGTTATAATTCAAAGTTATTATAAATGCAATCTTTATTCTTAAAATCAACATATCTGACGACTTTTGCTGAATGAAACTGAAATAGAGCAAATTATCCTCTCGTAACTCTATCTGCCTCAATCGACAATTTTTTTCCAGACAATATTTTCTCCACAACATTTTTCAAACCAACTGTTAAGAAAATACGTAAGATTTTTTGAGACTAATAATGTTCATCTAATAATGTTCATCTGTTTATTTATTGGATTAATTAATTTTGTCACCGTTATCACCGCCCACAAACAGACATCCTTACTAGCATCCGATGAGTCATATTATATCATTTCTACTCTTTAAATATTGCAGTAATCATCTAATATAAAATTACTTAAAATTTATGTTAAATGATTATGACAATTAATAATGAAACAAATTAAAAAGGAACATTGTAAAATAAAAATAATACTTACGGTTAAAACAGATTTTATTTTATCTGCTGCAAAATCTCGATACGAATGCGGATGTCATTCTGATAAACTAAAAAGTCCGATAGACACACTAAAATAGACCAGCTAGCTTAATTTATCATAATTTATCTTCTTTAGTTAAAAAAATAGAATAAGTCTACTTATGTTGCTATATTTTCTATATGACAGTAACTTAGCATTCTTAATATATTTAAAAACTTTATTCAATTACAGCAATTACTACTATCTATGTTTTATTAAATATATTAAATATAAAAAAAATTTATCAAATATTTTCAAAACAAAATCTTTTTAGATGACCTTATTAAATTACATTATTAAATTAACAAAGTAAATAAACGGGCTAATAAGAGCCAAGCGCGGATAGAGGCGCGTAAGGAAAACCAAGAATAATATTTAAATAACTAATTTATTTCATGTAAACGTTTCGGTTCCTAATTCGGGCCATCCTCAGTAAGCTGTATAAACAAAAAAAATGAAAATAAACAAGATGAGGAAATGGTGCACCAATTTTAACATACAGTAAAAATACAATAGAAATAAAATACAATAAGAGTGGAAACAAAGTATGATAAAATGTAAAAGTAAAAATAAAATAAAAGTGTGCAAATTAGAAACTTGCACATTGCTTCCTCACCAATTTATTTTACTCATAAAGCTCTTGTTCAAAGCAAGCTGTTTTTTTTTTCAATTTTGGCTTCCTCATAGAGGAAGCTTTATGAACGAAATAAAATGGTGAGAAAGCAATGTGCAAGTTTCTAATTTGCACACTTTTTATTTTTATTCTTTTAATACTCTATATTCATATAAAAAAGTTTTTCAAAAAATTCAAAATTTTATAAAAAATGAACCCAATTCTCATCAAATTCAATACCAACCATCCTTTAATGATACTCTATTCATGTAAACAAATTTAGCCCAGTATCTCAAAATTTGCGGAAGTTAGAGCTACCACAAATATTTCTCAAATAATTCAAAATTTCATAAAAAATGAACCCTTTCACCGGGTAACATTGTTAAGTAAAATTTTAGTTACAAGTTCGAAGTTCTTTCTGTGGAACCTGGGATGAGACAGAAGGAAAACTCTATCTGTCAGACAAAAAATCGTGCCTCTTTTTTTGGCAAAGAGCGTGTCGAAATTCAGATATCTTCCGGAAAAAGTCGGTTTGTGCAATCGAATTTCAACTTGCCGTCGTTAACAATGATGGTAACGTCAAGATAATTCAGTCGGTTGTCGACGCCCTTCTCCATCGTGAACTGGAGTCTCGGATGAAAAGAATTGAAAAACTTTAATATGTCTTTGAGCATGGAGGAGGGAGCCGCCAACGCGACGTCTTACACATAACGAATATAAAACGGAAGTTTAACCGATAAGTTCGCGAGCTTTCTAAATTTTGCAATGTTAGATCAGCAATAATTGGCGACAAAGGTGAGCCCATGGAGGTGCCAAATGTTTGTTTATATACAGCTTACTGAGGATGGCCCGAATTAGGGACCGAAACATTTACATGAAATAAATTAGTTTTTTTAATATTATTCTCGATTTCTCTTACGCGCCTCTATCCGCGCTCGGCTCTTATTAAATCGTTTATTTACTTTGTGAAATTCTTAGAGCCTTGTTACTGTTTATTATTAAACTAATTTTCTATTAACAATTAAAAAATACGACAAAATATTATTACGTGGAATTAAATTATACACTTTGGTATATTGAAATCAATACAATTAATACATATCAACAATCAGATCTTTAATAAAATATCACTGTTGATTACACGTTATCGATCATTATGGATAATTTTTTGCTATTTTCTCATCTCTGTATTCCTCGTCCTTTTAACAATTTCTGCAAAACATTTCACATAATAGTCTCTAAACCATTCTATTTTATTATATCTTCATAATTCCTTATTGAATTTGCATTGTGTTTGAATCATTTCAATTTATTTTTCTCGAATCTTTTTTCTCTTCTTAAATATTTATAACTTTTTTAATATCAAAAATTTTTAACTACTATATATATTTATAAATTCTGCAGTATTGTCGAGAAAAGATAAAAAAGAAATTATACTTATGTAATTGTATTAATTACTAACACAATTGTTAATAATAGTAATTAAATATAATAATATTAATAAATATAATAATTATAATTAATTAAATATAAAAATTAGTAATTATATATAAATATAATTAATTATTTTATTCAGCGGCTAGTTTTTTAGCCATTATTTTCAATTCTTTTTTGGCGATTTTTCCTGAACCTGTATATGGAAAAGCATCCAGAAATATCACTCCAGCACGAAGCTTATATTGATCCATCATGCTATTTGCCACCAAGTCTATTAATTCTTGCTCCGTCACCTACGTAAAAAATAATTGTATATTCTATAAAAATAATCATATATTCTCTCAACACATATACAAGGTATATCAGAATTTATAATACTTACAAGAAAAATGGAAATAATTCCTTATGCAAATGTAAGTCGGAAATGTAAAATGAAATTTTTTCATGCAAAATTCTGTTTTCTCGAAAATTGATTTTGAAATTCCATCGAGTACAAATGCATTTGATTGACAGGTAAAATCGGCTCAATGGATCTCGTTACACACAACTATTTCTGTTCGTGTTTGTAAAGAATGTCACATTTTGTCTGCTTTTATTCACATTACAACTTTTTGTTTATGGAATTACAATAAAGAAATACTAAGAATAATCAAAATCGTTTTCAATTATAAGATAATATATAAACATTCAAAGAAAGAAATAAAGATTCAAAACACATTATTATCAGCTTACGCTTTTTTAATTCGCATTATGTGCGACAAGAAGGGTGACATTTTCAATAATTTATGATTTAATGAAATAAATGCATTATTAAAACTGCATTTTACTTCAACTAATACCTTTACTTTAATTACTTTAACTAGTTATGACATCGTTTATACAAGTAAGAACAGAAATAATTGTGTGGCGAAATGTGTCGACTCTCCTTGTTAGTCAAGAAGATGTTTTCGCGCACACAGGTGCGCGAAAACATCTTCAATGTCAACTTTTTTTCAAAAACGAAGCCTTGTATAAAAAAATTTTACTGTTAAATTTTACATTTGCATAATGAATCACCTCCACTTTACTTACACACAATTTCTCATATACTCTGTACATAATTAATATTTAAATTAACCTGCATGTGTTTATCTGAGACATATTTATTATATTAAAAAAAGAAATTTACACACATGTCTCTAAAAAGGTTAAAGAGTCAAAAGAGTCAAATATCTTGAAAATTTTGGAAATAAGTTTATCAAAGATTGTATTATAAAAATTTTTCTAAAAGTTATTCGGACGATTTCCAAAATGCTCAATTCGCTATTGCTAAATTACTATTTCATAGAGTCTCGCTCTGTGATGTCATTATAATTGCAACAAGATTGTACCTTCGCACCGGGCATTTTGGTAACATAAGCAACAGGATGTTCATCATCTACCGCATGAGGCACTCCTATTACTGCAGCCTCCATTACTGCTGGATGTGACATTAAGACACCTTCAATTTCTCCAGATGAGATTTGATATCCTCTGTACTTTATAAGCTCCTTTATCCTATCGATAATAAAAAGTTCCCCATCTTCGTCGAAATAACCTATGTCACCCGAATGCAACCATCCTAAAAAAATTCAAACTTACTTTTATGGTATATTTTATCCTTAAAAACTTATCTATTTGAAAAAAAGTAAAGAAAATTTGCCAAACACCCGGCCAAGTACAGGCGCCAGTTGTAAAAAACTGTTACATGTATTACTGTAAAAAACTGTTTTAGACAATAGAGTTATGTTAATCTGTACAAAATAACGTATAAAAAATTAAAAAACCTTGATGTTGCTAAACTGAACAATATACTAATAAAATTAAGAGCGCCAAGTTTTTTTAATTAAAATTTTTTTTATTTTTTTATTTTGTCAATTTCTATTTTTTATTTTTTGGATAAATTTTTAATTTTTAATTTTTAATATTATTATTTTGTAGGAAATTAATACAACTATTTCTACAACAGTTTTTTTCGGTTAAAATATTTCTATTTAAAGAAATAAAAAAAATTAATTAACATAAGTCTTTATTCTGATTGTAAGGTACTTTCAACTGACCGGTTCGCGTATAAACACATGCGTATAGATGCCTCGCTGTTACTACGCGTATAACTTATAGCTGCATGTGACCTAGCACGAGACATTACCGTGTTTCTTGATTATATTTAATAAAATTTAGTTTACTTAATTTATTGACATAAATAAATTTTGTACATAAATAACATTCATTTAATTTATAATAAATTAAAGTAAAAGGCTCTATTATACTCATGTATCAGGTAAGAGGAATAGGCAAGTGAGAGCCGGGTGCAAGAACTTAAGCGCTAAGATTTCGGTTGTAATCTTCTTTATTTAAACTTGAACGTTTCGGTCCTTCCTTTAGACTATCTTCAGCATTATGTTTACAGAATGGTATATAAAATAATACTGACGGATTGTGAAATAACAAGATCATCCGTCAGTATTATTTTGTACACCATACTGTAAACATAATGCTGAAGATGATCCAAAGGAAAGACCGAAACGTTCAAGCTTAAATAAAGAAGATTATAACCGAAGTCTTAGCACTTGAATTCTTGCGCCCGACTCTCACTTGCTATTCCTCTTATCCTGATAATTTAATTCAATTATATTATTGTCGACGTTGCGCGCATGCGCGCAAAAAGAAAGAAGCTTTTTTACCTTCCTCATCAATAGTACTTTTTGTCGCTTCAGGATTTCTGTAGTAGCCATTCATTATGGTCGCTGTCGTTATCCACAATTCTCCCGGATTATTCGGGCCAAGGACATTTCCGTTTTCTAGGTCTACGACCTTCATTTGCACATTCTCGACTACAGTTCCGCAAGATCCAGCCTTGTGATGCGGAAGCTGCAATGTCACGAGTCCGCCGAGTTCTGTCATTCCTAAAAAAACAATATAAATAATCGAATTTCCACGATAAATCTTCTTAATTTACTTATTATATATTGTTCTGCTTGTTAAATATTGATATTGTATTTAAAATATTTTATTACATTATAGGCTACCTACCGTAACCTTGTGACATTTCAACATGCGGTAAGATACATCTCATTTCTTCCTGTGCTTTTGGCTTTAATATTGTACCAGCACAGATTATGTTTTCCAAAGATGATAATGAATACTTCCTTATATAACCCGCTTTAAGAAATCGATTGATCATATTCATGCTTAGAAAAATCACTGTTACCTGAATAGCAAAATGAGAAAGAAAGATTAATATTTTCGCATTACAATACACGAGTCACGTGAAACATGTTATGTAATTTACTTAATAAATTTGTATTATAACAGTACATAAGATGATAGTATCAATATTTTCAAAACTTTTATATACAACTTATATAAGACTAGCTTTTAAGTCCTTCGCGCTACGCGCGGAGGATCATATCGCGCGGTACATCATATTATTCGATGTCTATATGTATGTTTGTGTCTCAGTCTTTTTTTTTGCACTGGTGGCGGGGGGAGAAAACCCATCATAAGTACCCGGGACCAGTGCCGGGTTATGTCAGACTCTTATTGACTAAAATAAACACATTGGCATAAAAAATTGGGAAAAGATTCCTCTATAAGAAAGCAAAAAAAAATTAAATCTATCGTTTACAGACTCGAAAAATTAGAAAAAAATAAAATAAAATCCATCGTTGCCATCCCCGAAAAATAAAAAAAATGTTGGCACCAAAAATCGGTCCATTAATAAATAAACAATTCGCAGTCAGATAAACAGACAGACTCAATTACTTATAGATATAGTAAAGAAAAAAAAACCATTATCGTCATCCCCAAAAAATTAAAACATTTTTCGCACCGGTTTCAAGAAAATGAATCCATTAATGACTGAGTATTTCACGGTCAGACACAATCAGATAAAAAAGAAAAACATCGTCGCCATCCTCGAAAAATTAAAAAAATTTTGGCACCAATTTCAATAAAATCGGTCCATTAATAACTGAGTAATTTGTGGTCAGACAAACAGACTGAAGTATTCAGGTAAAAAAAAAATAGTCGCCATCCCCGAAAAATTAAAAAAATTTTTGCACCGATTTAAATAAAATCGGTCCATTAATGAAGGAGTAGTTCGCGGTCAGACAGACAGACAAACGTCAGCCACTTATATAATAGATATTATTGTACAGTATTATATTTTTAACACACAATTTATTATGATGATAGACATTTCTTACTGACAAACGCAAATCTCCGGATAATAAATGAGCCTTAACAGCAAATTAATGGCATTCTTCTAAGAGTGATAAATTTATATAACGTTGAAAACCTTAAACTTTACTTAAAAGAAATATTCAACTTTATCACGGAGTAAGTTCGTAAGTAAGAGCAACATTATTATTACTGCTTATAAAATTTCAAGCAACAAGTCAAATAATTCAGTTATATCTCAGTTATTATTATTTTTATATCACAGAAAAAGACAGAGATTTAAAAATATTCGCTCTTACGACTTCAGAGGAAAAAATTTTTTATAAATGAAGTAAATGAGATAAATTTTGTTACAAGCAATATATGTTATCGCAATTTCCTTCGTTAGCTTATAACTTTACCTTGTACTTCTCGATCAGTAGACACATCATCTCTTCATCGAATTCGGGATATAGAATTACTCTGCCACACTGCACGATCGCTTTTAGATTCATCATTATTCCGCTAATCCAATAAAGTGGTGAGAACCAAGTTGACACCGCATTGGTCAAATCTATGTTTGTATCTTCGCTGATCAATAATAGACAGTAATTGGACATTTCGACGCCTTTCGGCATTCCCGTGGTGCCTGACGAGTGTACGATGCACGCCGTTTGCTTGATGTCATCGAGCTCGATGTATTGGAAATTCGCCACTTCCGCATCGCTGTACATGCTCAAAATGTCAGAAAACGCGATAGCGTCGGGATGATTCTCAAAAATCACAACAGTGGGGTTGCAGTTGCTCTCTTTCATCGCGCTCAAAATAACGTTCACGGGTTTCTCGCTGCAGAAGATTACTTTCGGAGTAGTTAGCTGCATGACATGCAGCGCTGTTTCTAATGACAAACAGCATATAAGTGTTAGAGCAGAAGACAAATATCGGGATTTTACCCGGACTCGATCTTAGGACCTCTCTTTCACAATCAGTAGGCAGCCACTCTGCTACTGATTGTGAGCCACTCATCGCCCCATAGCACATAGATATTAGAAATTATATATTTATTAAATAAATCAAATGATATATAAATTTTTAATGGCATAAATGCTACATTAAACATTACTGTATAATTAAATAATAAAAAAGATAAAATATAATTAATTCAAGACAGATAAAATTATATTCGCGCACGCTATCGTTAGAATTACATTATTTCTGATTATTAATCAAATATAGAACGTAACAATGTGTTTAACTGTCATCATAGGAGAACTCACGCAAGTCCATGTTTTCGTTCCACGGATTAAAGATCGCGTTGATATAAATTGCCGCCAAGCAGGGCACGATGGAATTGAGATGATTATTTGTGCACACACTGACAACATCGCCAGATTTGATTCCTTGTTTTTGTAGCCACAACGCACATCTTACGACTTTGTCTTGTAGCTCCGCATACGTAACTATTTTCTCAGTGCATGCGTCCAACTATGAAATTATTACTATTATAGAGAGTGTCTTAAAATCATTAAACGTGCGTTTTATTGTAAATTATTTAATCATAATTAAAATGACATTGGACGGCTCTGAAGTATCTTATGCAGTTTCACGAAAATGTTTACTCAATATGAAATTAATATGCAAGTTATAATCAATAATATTAAAAATAAACGATTGTAAGCTTATATTATTTTACTATTTTACTATCTGCTTGTATATCGAATATTAATAAAATTGAAGATGGATACATATGTACATTCTATATTTTTTACCGACATTATTGAGTAAAGTTAAATAGAAAAGAATAAAAATCTTATAAAACTAAATTTGCCATTAATTTTTAGCAAATTTAGCAAAATTTAGTTTATGTATCGTTTTTCCAAAATTAATTTTTTAAAAACGTCTATAGTAACGTCTAACTTAATCATACTGCCTTATTAAAAGTCAGCTGGGAAATAATATCCTTAGGATATCTTTTGTTTTCTCTATAATAGTTCTATATGTGAATCTGTGAATTGAGAGCGAAGTTCGGCGATTTCACTATATTTATCAAAAATTGTAAAACGGATCGCCATTGAATGCACAATTCCCTAATTGTTTCTAAACATTTTGAGACAATGGTTTCTTTTTTATATGAATGTTTTTTCTTACTTTAATAAGCATTAATAAATATTTTATGTATTATGTTGGAATTTACCGAACACCGTGTGCGATTCAAGCACCGTCTGAGTTTGCCGCCGGATGCTGGCGATGTTATACTCGTTGTCTCGGCAACATTACCGTTACCATTTTATTGATTAATTATTTCCTGTTCTTATCTAATTACGTTTATTCGAAGTTTATAAATATATTTCTTTCGATCTTAAATTAGATCCCACGTGTTATTATTTATAACAACGCGGCTTTGCAACAGGTTATGGGACCAGGATGACCAGAAAATAAAATCTGTGTACGTGTCTCGTGAATACTCTGTCGAGTTTAACATTGTGCCGAAAAAGTTCGAACTCGCATAAAAATGAATACGAACGGCGCGATACGTTTCGAACAACTCAACAAGGAAAACTACGACACCTGGAAGATCCAGATGAGAGCAGTCTTAATAAAAAATGACGCTTGGGGATACGCGGTACATGTGTAAAGCCAGCGAGCGAAGACGCGGCGACGGTAGCTGCGGCGCGACGCTGGACCGAAAGCGAAATCTGAAGGCGCAATCAGACATCATCCTGGCTATGAATCCATCGATGATCAAACAGGTAAAAGGATGTGAGACTGCGCGGGAAATCTGGACGAAGCTAGAGGGAATCTACGAGTCGAAAGGTCCGATGCGAAAAGCCGCTCTACTCAATTCACTGATCTCACACAAGATGCAAGACGGTGACGACGCGCGCGAAAGTACTCAAGAATTTCTCGATATCATCGACAAATTGGCCGACATGAGGATTGAGATAAACAACGATCTACTCAGTGTTATGATGTTGCGAAGTCTCCCGGAAAGCTTCGAGAACTTTCGGTGCGCGATCGCGTCGCGTGACGATCTTCCGAACCCGGAGACGCTACGCGTGAAAATCCTCGAAGAGTACGAAACGCGAAAGAGCAGCGGATATAAAACGCCGAATCAAAGTGCAATGATGGCCGGAAAATCTTTTCGCAAGAAAAACAAATCGAAGACAAAGGACAAAACCGGCGAGGAGAAAACCGAAAAGGAGAAAACTTCTAACCGGAACGGTAAAGTTAAGTGCAATAATTGTCACAAGTTCGGTCACGAGACAAAACAGTGCTGGCATGCGAACAAATCTAAGGAACAGTCCGCGAACTGTGCGGATAATGTTAGCCTATTTGCCGAGTCGAACACAAGCGCGCGCGAAGTATTTCAAATCGGAGAAAATACGGATCGTCGCGGATGATGCATCGACAGCGGGTGCACATCGCACATGTGCAGTGACATTAACGCGTTCGCGAAAATCGACTCCAGCGGGCACAGAAAATTAAACTTAGCTAGTAATGCGTGCACGGAAGTTACGGGAAAAGGCATTGTTTCGTTTGCAACGGATGTCGACGGTCGCAAGAAGACGATGCGATTTCACGACACCCTATACGTTCCGGACCTGCGTACGAACCTTATCTCAGTCGGAAAGATTACCGATAAAGGTTTCAAAGTAACTTTCGACAAGGAGAAGGCAGAGGTAATGGAAACGTGATACTCACTGCAGAACGCGTCGATGGTCTTTACTACGTGCAGGGCGGAAACATCGACGAGTGGAGAAATGTCGAGGAAGCGAACAACTGCGCAAGAATAAAGACAAATTCTTTAGAAGATTGGCACATACGTCTCGGTCACCTGAACGTGCAGTCTCTGCGCGAAGCCATCAAAACAGGATCAATTCGAGGCATACAGGTAGACAACGCAAATGAAAATTTTGAATGCGAATTATGCTTTCAGGGGAAGATGTCCCGTTCTCCATTCCCAAAAAGATCTGAAAGAGAGTCAAATCCAGGCGACCTCGTCCATTCCGATGTATGCGGTCCAATGCGTAACACTTCCAAGGGCGGAAGCCGTTTTTTCGTTACTTTTATAGATGACCATTCCGGATGGTGCGATGTGAAGTTCATCGATCACAAGAACCACGTTCTCGGCGAGTTCGAGAACTACAGAGCCCTCGTGGAAACGCAGTTGGGGAAGAAAATCAAATGTATCCAGTCGGATAACGGGCTCGAATACGTGAACAGGCGATTCGACGAACTTTTCCAGAAGCACGGGATAACGAGGCGTCTAACCGTGCCCTACAACCCAGAGCAGAACGGCGTCGCGGAAAGACGAAACCGAATCCTGATGGAGACCGCAAGATGTCTCTTGATTCGCTCGGGGCTACCGCCGTCTTTTTGGGCAGAGGCAGTAAATACGGCGAACTTTATTCGAAACAGATGCCCCACGAGTAGGCTGAAGGGGAAAACTCCGTATGAAGCGTGGTACGGAAAATCTCCGAACGTGAGTTTTTTCAAGCGTTTTGGATGTGAGGTACACATTCTAGATCAGACCCCCAATAAAAGTAAATTGGAACCGCGTTCGAAGAAAGGGATTTTCGTCGGCTATAGCCAGCAGTCGAAGGGATACAGAGTCTGGATTCCGAGCGAGGGGAAGATTCAGATATCGAGGGACGTAAAGTTTCTAGAAGAGATGCCCGATCAACCAAACAACCTTGCCGATAACCTTCATCTAGAGGAACAAGATTTCCAAGATAAAACGAACCCGGACGAATTTTCCAACGAAATTCAACTAATCGAAAGTCACAATCGACCGGACAATAACGCAGACGACGCAAGCAGCATCGAGGAAGAAGATTTCCTAAGTCTGAGTGATGAGGAAGGAGAAGAAGAGAATCTCCCAGAACCTCCTGCCGTCGATCAATCCGATATCGCGAGGCGAGATCCAGGTAGACCTCGAAAAGTGCTGTCAGGACGACCGGTAAGACCTCGTAAAATATACCGAACTGTTGGAGGCGAGGACCAAGCCAACATGGCATTCTTGGCCGAAATTCCCGTAGGTCGAGCGTTGTCCAGTCCGGAATCAGAGGAGTGGATGCGTGCCATGGTGGAAGAGGTCAAAGCGGCACTCAAAAATGAAACCTGGGAACTGGTAAAACGACCAGAGGGACGAGACGTCGTCGGAAGCCGTTTCGTGCTTCGAAACAAATACGGCGCCGGTGGAACTGTGGAGAAACGGAAAGCCAAGATCGTCGCGAGAGGTTTCTCACAGCAACCAGGCAGAGATTTCCACGAGACCTACGCTTCGGTGGCGCGGCTGAGTTCCATTCGTCTGGCCATGACAATCGAGGCTCGTAAACGGATGTTTATCCGGCAGTACGACGTGAAGACCGCGTATTTAAATGGTACATTAGAAGAGGAAGTATATATGGAGGTCCCGAGTTTGATGGACGAGATCCTGCGTCGCATCGAGGACGAACAATCCGACCATCAAGTCATTACCGAGGCAAAAGTCATGCTAAATCAATTGGCGACCAGTGAACAAGTTTGCCGAATGAAGAAAGCACTTTACGGACTCAAACAGGCTGGTCGCGCATGGCACAAGCGTCTCGACTAGGAAATTCGAAGCCTCGGAGCGACACCATCAAAGGGCGACCCTTTATCTGAAAGACAGAAGCGGCCGTTTACTGATGGCCGTCGTATACGTCGACAACATCATCGTGATGTCCGAGAATCCCCAGGCAGTGATACAATTCGGAACAGACCTGGGCAAACGATTCGATATGAAAGACATTGGAAAATTAAAACGATGTCTGGGAATGGACTTCGTGCGGGATCGTAATGGTATTAGGATAAACCAGCATACCTACATAACCAATCTTTTACAGCGTTTCGGGATGCAGGACTGCAAACCGGTTTCAACGCCTCTCGACGTCGGTACGAAACTGACGAAGACGGAGCCGTGGACAGCTGCTGACGGTCAAAAGCCACCCTATCGCGAGCTGATTGGGGGACTATTATATCTTTCGGTAGCGACTCGTCCAGATGTAGCCCACGCAGCAAGCCTACTCATTGTCAGTCAGTTTAACGACTGTTTCACGAAAGCTCATTGGGCCGCGGCAAAGCGTGTATTGCGCTACCTCAAGGGAACTGCGGATTTCGGCATCACCTACAAGTACGGCGAGGACGATTTCCATGGCTTCGTAGACGCTGACTGGGCCGGGTCCATCCACGATCGAAGATCTTTCACAGGATATGCGTTCGTAATGAATGGCGGATGCATATCCTGGGATTCTAAGAAGCAGAGGACTGTGGCATTATCCTCAACCGAGGCCGAGTATATGGCGCTCAGCGAGACTGCGAAAGAGGCCGTCTATCTTCGACGTCTTCTTCGAGAACTCGGTATCAACGCGGACAAGGTGACACTATCCAATGACAATATCGGAGCTCAAAAGCTCGCAACTAATCCGGTTTTCCACGCACGGACAAAACACATAGACATTCGTCATCACTTCGTCCGCGAAATCGTTGACGCTGGATTAATCAGACTGGAGCACGTAGCATCGGAGGAGATGCCTGCCGATGTGTTAACAAAGGCGTTGACCAAACCAAAACACGGGAAATGCATAGGATTTCTGGGACTATCCGGAGTGCAAGGGACAGATTACGACGCCTTCATCGAGGGGAAGTGTTGGAATTTACCGAACACCGTGTGCGATTCAAGCACCGTCTGAGCTTGCCGCCGGATGCTAGCGATGTTATACTCGTTGTCCCGGCAACATTACCGTTACCATTTTATTGATTAATTATATTCGGGTCTCGCGATTATACGTGTAGTACCGCCTTCCCCGCCCTTGGCGCCACAATCTTAAGAGTGATTTTTTTTTTCTTTCCTAACCCATGCATGCTTCTCTACTTAATAATGTTTTTTGTGCTCGAAGGAGTCACATCATAGAGTGATTGTAGAGGAAATTAAGAAGAGATACATATATTTGCATATATAGTATTGAGGATGTCGAAAAGGAAAGTGACCGACGACGATCTAGACGAAATAAACAAGCAGATGAGAAGTCTGCGAAAAAAGTTAAGGAAGCTGAAGAAGGAAACGATCGAGGAGGTTAAGGAACCTCCGGCAGCCATTGTTATTAACAAGGCACAAGATCTCGAGAAGGATAAGGAAAATGGTAAGTGAACAAATATACTTGCAAAAGTCCTAGCGATGAGCCTTCACTAGAGGAAGGACAGATCGCACGTTAGTAAAAATCTCGCGACGACGAGCCCTCACTAGAGGAGGGACATGTGGTACGTAAGGCGAGTCAGCTGTTATATATACAGGGTGTCCGGTAATTGACGGATCAGGATTAAACAAGATCGGCCAATCCGCGCTTGAACTCGCGCGGATTGGCCGATCTTGTTTAATTCATTTCTCATTAATTATTGCAAAGATTGCAAAATGGTACAGGACTTTTCTACTCGGTTTAACTCGCTCTACCTGCACACGACGGGTGATCCGTCAATTACGGGACACCCTGTATATATATATACAAAAATTTTCTTCTATGTTAAGCAGCTGCCACAAGTGACCTCGTAGAGGACCTTGCGGAAGAGGACGCGAGTGAAGGGGAGGAAAGATCAAATTCCTCCACATCAGGGGGAGAATCAGACACAAGTGAGGAGACTAAATCGACAAAAGAGAAGACAACGGAGGCAGCGAGAAGCCTCAGCAATGAGACTAGAGAGAGATTATGTTTAAAAACAGAACCAGCTCAGTCGGATGACATTACCCTGCATCCTGTGCTGGTTACAGAATGGATGAATTGGATGCGTAAGGGTCTATACGAAGGAGAAGAAGATCACAAGAAGCGAGAAGAAGAAGAGGGGAAAGTACGAGAAGAAGTCATGAAAAAATTCTCTAGAAAAGGAATTTTGTACGTAGAACCCCCTAAGTTGAATCCTGAAATTCTGGCTTACATGTCAGGAGTAGCGAAGACCAGAGACAAGCATTTTGTGTCCTCTCAAAATGCATTGGGTTCCGCAATGGTAGCTATAGCCAAAGGTATTTCCCTAATTTTGGAACTTGAAGAAGGGGACATATCCAGTGCTCTCCCACAAAACTTGAGTAACGCAGGCAAACTATTAGCTGGATTGCATTATCAACAATCCATAATGAGAAGAGCATTTATTCTACCCGGCATTAAAGAAAAATACAGGGAATTATTTAAAAAGTCTGAAATAACGGAGGAGCTGTTTGGCAATGAATTGTTTAAACGACTCAAGCACACAAAATCCCTGGGTAAAGTAGTAGAGGATCTTACCCCTCACCAACAAGTCAAGAAGCCCCTGAAAATGTCAAACTGGGGAAACAGGAAAAGCCTGCCGCAGAAGTCCAAGGGTCACTCGCAGCAGGCGTGGAAAGGAGGCCCTCAAAAGTCTCTACGGTTCAAAGACCGCCAGAGAAACTCGCAATGGAACAGGAGAACGTCCACAAGGTCGATGAGATCAGATCATCACAAGCATTAGAGGTGAGAGCGGCTGGTCGTCTAAAATACTTCGTTGAGGAATGGAGATCGATCACTAGCAATAAGTTTGTTATTAATTCTATCAAAGGATACAAAATTCGGTTTACGTCTCCGCCGTTTCAGGCACAAGTACCAACGGCACCATTACTACAGGGCTCGCAGTCTTTAGATGACGTTAGGAAAACGATAAATAAATTATTAGATTTAGAAGCTATTAGACCCTGTATCGCAGAGAAACCACAATTTGTTTCATCCTATTTTTTAGTACCAAAAGCAGACGGGTCAGACAGATTTGTGTTAAACCTAAAAAAGCTAAATGAATTTATACAAAGAAAGCACTTTAAATTAGAAGATAGTCGCACAGTAACGAAATTAATCTCAAAAAACGATTTTCTAGCAAAACTAGATTTAGAAAATGCGTATTTCCTGATTCCAATAGATAAAAATTCATCTAAATATCTAAGATTTATTTTTCAAGGTCAGTATTTCGAATTTTTATGCCTACCGTTTGGGCTTAACGTAGCCCCATACACAAAAATTCTGAAACCAACAGAGAATTATTTGCGTAAAAAAGGTTATTCTTCAGTTATTTATTTAGACGATATGCTCCTTGTGTCATCATCTAGACAGGAATATGTTAGTAATGTGAAAGCATCGATTGAGGTGTTGGAAAGATTAGGATTCATAATTAATTATGATAAAAGTAAGTTGGATCCCGAACAAAAGACAGAATTCTTAGGAATAATGTATGACACTATAAAAATGTCATTAGAGTTACCTAAAGACAAAAGACAAAAATTACTTGGTCTTTTGAAAAAATTTAGTCCAGGAGAAGTAGTTTCTATTAGACAATGGTCTAGTTTTGTGGGTTCGATTAATGCAGCTTGTCCAGCAGTAAAATATGGCAGATTATACACTAAAAGTCTTGAAAGAGTTAGATACTTAGAATTATTAAAGAATGACGATAATTATGATGCAAAAATGCGTATTCCAGAGAAACTTAAGGCAGTTTTCGATTGGTGGAAGATGAATATTCCAAGATCCTCGAACCCTATTAGACAAGGCAATTATAGATACGAAATTTTCTCGGATGCCTCCACTACGGGATGGGGCGCGTTCTATGAAGGGAAGAGAGCTCGAGGGTTTTGGACGGAGAAAGAAAAAAAATTACATATTAATAGGTTAGAACTAAAGGCAGCCCTATTCGCGATAAAAAGCTTTGCAAAGAATATTAGAAATTATGAAATTCTTCTGCGTATAGATAACACCACGGCGGTATCGTATGTGAATAAAATGGGAGGAGTGCAACATTTTAATTTACATAGGATTGCAGAAGAGATCTGGCAGTGGTGTGAGACGAGAGATATTTGGTTAGTGGCCTCGTACATAAAATCCGAGGACAATGTAGAAGCTGATCGAGAATCGCGGATAAAAAACATAGATACGGAATGGGAATTGGCAGACTACGCGTTTCGTCGGGCTGTAGGAGCGTTCGCAGAACCGGAGATTGACTTATTCGCCACGCGATGTAATACAAAATGCGAAAGATATTTTTCTTGGGAAAACGATCCGGAGGCACTTGCAATTGATGCGTTCACCAAGGATTGGCATTCATTAGGACTGTTTTGGGCTTTTCCACCATTCGCTCTCATTTTAAGAGTCTTAAAAAAGATTGTGGTAGATAGGGCCACGGGAATAGTAGTAGCTCCCCTCTGGAGTAACCAACCATGGTTTCCATTATTTATGAGATTATTGTTAAAGAAACCTTTAATCTTTAAACCGTCGCCTACATTGCTTATTTCCCCTTGTAGATCCATTCACCACCCGCTAGCAAGAAAGCTGTCCCTGATGGTAGGCATATTATCAGGGAGTCTTTTAGAAGAAGAGGATTACCAGGATCATCGCTAGATATATTCGAAGCCTCGATAACGGAGTCAACTCACAAACAATACGCAGGGCCGTTAAGACAATGGTGGGCTTTCTGCTTAGACCAGGAGATAGATCCCTATCAACCAGAAGGAGAGAAGGTCGTTAGATTTCTCACAAAAAAATTCGAAGAAGGAGCAGCATATGGATCATTGAACTCGATAAGATCGGCGATTTCATTAATTAGCGGCGGCAATATTGGCCAGGATAAAAATATTTCGAGATTCTTTAAGGGCGTGTTCATGCTTAGACCAGTAAGGCCAAAATATGATAGAACTTGGGATGTTAACATAGTATTTCAAAAAGTTGAAGAATGGTTCCCCTTAGAAGAGCTAACTCTTGATTGCTTAACGGAACGTCTCGTGTTATTACTCGCGTTAGAGACGGCGCATAGAGCGCAAACATTAGCTTTAATTAAGCTGTCGAATATGAAGCGTAGTGCAGAAGGGTATGAAATCGAAATACCCGATAGAATAAAAACTCGGCCGGGAGAATATCAACCGTTATTAGTCCTATCTTACTTTTCGGAAAACCCAAAATTATGTATTGCATCGACACTGGACACTTATATCCAAAAGACATCGAGATTGAGAGGAGAAATAGACAGTCTATTTTTAACAATTAAGAAACCGATTAGGGCAGTTTCCGCGGCAACAATAGGGAGATGGATAAAGGCAGCTATGTCTCGTTGTGGAATAAGCGAAAAATTTACCGCGCACTCGACGAGACATGCAGCTACATCAGCGGCTTTAAAGAGAGGGCTAGATTTAGAGTCAATCAGAAAAACAGCTAGTTGGTCGAAAAACTCCCAAGTTTTTGCAAAACACTACAACAGAGTTATTGTTTCAAACAAAAAATCGTTTGCGGAAACACTGATGTACAGCTAAGGTGTAATAAAAAAAAAAGGGAAAACGAGATTTTAATTTTAATTTTATGTTATTTAAGTGGCTAGCAAAAGAAAAGTTTAAGTTTATTCTATGTTATGTTGTAGCTAGCTTTGTATTTCAGAGTTTATATTACAAGCAAATAAAACATTATACAGTTAACTGGCAAATAAAAATTAATTCTCTAAACCTCTACACGTATAATCGCGAGAACGAGACCCGAATATAATTGACGGATCAAACGATCTCGTAGAGAGATGTTCGATCGTAATTATATGAAAGGTCTCGTTCGAGCAATTACTCCCACCCAATGGATTTCATCAATTCCCAACCCGTGCTAATAATTTTTATTGCATATAAAGATGCTCATAGAGCTCTAAAATATATGAAGTAGAGAAGCATGCATGGGTTAGGAAAGAAAAAAAAAATCACTCTTAAGATTGTGGCGCCACGGGCGGGGAAGGCGGTACTACACGTATAATCGCTCGAACGAGACCTTTCATATAATTACGATCGAACATCTCTCTACGAGATCGTTTGATCCGTCAATTATTTCCTGTTCTTGTCTAATTACGTTTATTCCAAGTTTATAAATATATTTCTCTCGATCTTAAATTAGATCCCACGTGTTATTATTTATAACAACGCGGCTTTGCAACATATTATTATCTCTATGAACCATAATATTTTAACAATTTTTTCAATAATGCTTTCAACTTTTTAATTCTATATCTATAATGTCCAAATATCAGTAAATTTTATATTCTATCTATACACTGTGACGTTGCCGTTTAATTTCCAGTCTCATAGATTTTTATTTTTATTTTTTTTTTGATACGAGCGAATGAATACGGAGGCGATTGAAGCAGAGGCGAAAGGAGAGTCACGGCTAACGGCAAAGATTCCATGGAGAACACGACAGGGTAGCGAGCACAAATCGAGAGCGGAGAACGCGGAGCATGAGCGGGGAGGACAAAGCAGCGGCAAGGCCCGTGGCATTATATCGGCGAGAAGTTGGCGGTGGAAACTCTGCGACGACCCTGTCGAACGGGCCTTACGAATAATTTCGGTAATATAGCGGGTACCTGCGCCCCCGACACGACCTTGGAATTGTCGCTTACCGGCGTTGTCGCGTGCCGTCGCGTGCCGTCGCGTGATTGGCCGCGATAACACGCACCCCGCGTGCGCAGCATTGGGGAAGGCCCCGAGACATCGATCCTGGATCGAGAGAATCCGGGAGTCAGCCTGTCGCGACCTGTGTGCTAGTGAGGATCTCGGCCTACCGTTATCGTATTGCTGTCCCGTGCACAATCACCGAGAAGGACGAGCCGTTGCCGCCTCGCAGAACCCGAGAGGAATAAGGTGCCGGTGAAGTTGCCTTCCACAAGATAAGCCACGTATGATCGCGTCCGGGATCGCGTCATTCTGTGTCGATCACTTGTCGTCGTTGTAATTTCAGTGATTCCTTTTTTTTATACTTTTTGGTGTCCGGGCTAGGCCCCGTAATTAATAAAGTTATTCGTGTCGCGGCCACGACGACAAGTGATCTCGATCCCGTGAGCCTGCAGAGCTCAGGCCTCGTTTATTGTAGATAGTTGTGATTTCGCGACCGCGTTAAAGTATCGACGTCTTTCTGGAGAGTCGCGTCGCGAAAATCGTATTGCGTGTAATTAAGCGTCGGTATCTTGTCGAAATACGTAGTGTGAATGCGATAGAGTGATTGAGCGTCGCGTTCGACATGTGTGATTGCGTGAGCCGCCTGTGAGGCGGAAATGCGTGTGAAAGAATTGCGTCGCGTTGCCGCCTTTGTCGGCGTCTCGATTTCGCTCATTCTTCGCGTCGGCATCGATAATTTTGTTACGACTCAAGGCGGCTGGTGAGGCCGTTATTATCGAAAATCGTCGTTGTACCCGGAAGTCGGAAAATGTCCGATTTATAAGTCTACGTCGTTGTAAGAAAATCGGGTCCGTCGGAGCGAACATCCAGTCTCGTACGCGAATCGCTACCGCCGAGCGTAGCGAGTGTTAATTCCGACATGTCGCATTCTTTTTGGTTGTCTCGCGAATATTACTTTTACCTATGCTTATGATTAGAGTTAAGTTATATCGCTTTTGTCGGGTTTAATGTCGATTAATGCAATCAATTCTATTCGTCTATTTTCTAATCCGAGATTATACAAGTTGTAACTTGCCGTCTTTCTAACATAATACTTTTCTCCGTAGCTTTATTCTATAGCCTTTAGTCGCTGGGCCTTGTTCATGAGCCCGTTACTCTTAATTATCTCAGCTTCTCTCTCTCATAATGTCTAGCTTTACTTGAAATTCTTTCCTTTTTTCTTTTGACTGATTATTATTAATTATCTCTTTTTGCTTTGGATTATTCCTATCTGTCTCTGATTTATATTCATTTTTCAACTTATTATGATTCTTTCTGCGCGTACCTAACTCAATATTCTTCTGTAATAAACCCGACCTTATTTATCTTATTTATTGGCTTTCTTTTTCTTTGGGTGTATCTGTGACCGTCTGTAATTTTACGTTTACTGTGATTGTCGCCTCTTGCCTAATTTCGCGTTTAGTCAACGAACACCCTGCCCCTCTGCCGTTAGGCGAGCTAGCCCGCCCGTGACGATTACGGCTAATTAACGTTCGCGTAATTTAGCGCGGTATCGCGAATTGACGCGTGAGAGATCGCGTCTGGCGCCCAATCTTGGATTGTCGCGTGGGATACGCGGTTTTCGACACGGCACGCGCGGAACTCCTATCAACCCGTTCCTTTTCGGCGCGTTATCCTTTTCCCCCTAGTCCCTTCGCACTTTTTGCCGGCGATTTTTCCGTTCGACTCTCGCATCCAACGAGGAAACTCTCCGTCGTTGGTGCAAACGAGAAGATCCGCGCGACGGCGAGAGCGGGACGGCAATAAAGTCCGTTCACACCGGAGAGATAAAGTCGTTGCAACATTCTCCATTGTGTTCAGTGAGAGTATGCCTTACTACAATAGAATAGATCTATGTTGTGTATCTTATAAACACACATTGATAGAAAAGCGATTGATAATATAAGTAGATCTTAATATTTCCATCATTATTTATATCTCTCAACAAGTATTATACAACTTAAAAAATATTTTTTTGTTTTATGATTTTTTAACGTACTTGAGCACCCTTAAAAGTTCTCCTTTGCTGAAATACTATACATTGATGTCACGTGTAAAGATTGACTTACGTGTGCAATTTTATCTCCATTGCTCTTAATTTTAACCCATACTAACTCTCCAAGGCTCTTATAGTTAGTTATATAAGGCGATACTCTTCCTTTGTAAACTTTATTCTGCACAGTAAATACCTAAAATTAATAAATGAGTCTGTTACTTTAAATAATTACAATATTTTTACAAGTCATAAACTTGCATTCGTATCTTTAATCTGTGTATGTCTCACGTCTTATTAACAGTGAATTTTTATTTAAATATAAGATGATTATATAAAAAGATCATTCATAATATATTTGCGCGACTGTTTTTGTATTTACCCTCAAGTCGTATGCAGCCATTTCGCCGGAGATATTCGAGTTTTAGATCCCAAGTTTGAAGTGTTAAATATGATTAAAAAGCGACGTAGTAATTCGATGATATCACTACACATCACAAATAATTGCATTCAATATATTGTTTTATGGCAGTATTATTTAATTAAATTAAATTTAATTATTAGTGAAATAGACATAAAATAAAAAAATTTTCAATAAAATCAAAAGAGTTTTTTTTAAATATATATATTAGTTTAATATCAAAGCGAGAATGACTGTAGTAAGTAATGGCACGCATAATGAGCATAATTTAATAAGCAATTTTTTCTATTTTAAAATTAGTGTATACATAGAGAGAACTGTGATACTGTTGCATATTTCTTTCATGCTGTAATAATAATTTTGTTAGTAATTATATGACTCCAACAAATTAATTTATAAATCTTACAATAGTCATGCCTAATCATAGAACTTGTCGTGTTGAACCAACAATATGAATCAAATCCGTGTTTTGACATTTAGAAAACAATACAAAATAATTATCTTTTCAAAATTTTATATTAATAATTAATGTTGAATGATAATTTTAAATAATTTTTAGCACATACACATATAACATTTTATCTAGCGATTAAAATTTATATACATTTTAATTTGTATGTATATGTAGATGTGGAACTGATTGTAAATTGCCAAAGTATCCAGCATCACACATTGAAGAAAAAATGGTCGAATTTGAGTAAAAAACGAAATGCTAATTATAACAAAAGAGATATTTTATATCAGAACGAAAATAGCTTTAGTACCATAAAAAGATCACAATTTTTCAATAAATGCAAAGTAGATAAGTGAATAACGATCCACGTATATAGTCATGAAAAAGTATTGTCATTATATAATTTTTTTCTACTTGCGTCAGCTTTGCAGTTTCAGATTCACTTCATATTTCCTCTCTCCAATGCATTTTGCAGTTGGCTGATAGTTTGTATCAACAATTCAGATCATAAATTCTATTGTGCTGGTATTTTTATGTTAAATGTAACTTTTACCGTTGCAAAGTTATTATTAGACACTTTTGACATTTTGATATTATCATCGAACTGATTTGAAATAATTTTATAATATTGCTGGAATTAAGAAAGCGATATCAAACGACACAATAGATGTTTATTTATAAATTATTTAACATTTTACATTATTTAAAATAATACAAAATCTTTAAAATTACAGTTTGTGAACTATTAATGAAAAATATTAAAATAATTTGTAGATTTATGAAATTTATACTATTATATCACGAAGAGACATACCAAGTTTTAAACCTTGCTTTAATCTCAAATTTATTTTATTGCCGATTGTAAAACCCCAACTGGGACAATACTGAGCTTACTCTCTATTAATTCTTTTCTAATTGTCAGCTCACAAATGACTACCTAGGTTGCTGGTTTCACATATTTTATGTAATTTTCTTAATCTGTCGTGATGTTTCGTTGTGTTAATATTTACAATCGGCGCAATGTCAATCCGATGTTTATAAAAGTATTCAGGGTTAAAAAATTTTAGTATTAGATGACGGACTGGATGACCTGCTATTAAGTGCACTGTTAGAGTATTGATTATTTCTAAGCATCAAAAATTGGTTAAATTTATTTGATTTTTTTAAATTAAAAAAATTGTTTTTAAAAAAATTTTTAAAAAATTAAATAAAATTATAAAATATTGTTATTAAAAAATTAGAAATTTTATAAAAAATAAACTCCGTCACCAATCCTAGCCAAATTTAATACCAACAATTTTTTAATGATACTTTATTTACGTAAAAAAATTTAAGCCGATATCTAAAAATTTGGGAAAGTTAGTATACCCACGCCCTTTTTGTTAAAAATTAGATATTTTATAAAAAATGAACCCCATAACCGATCTTAGCCAAATTCAATTCCAACCAACCTTTAATAATAATCTATTCATTTAAAAAAATTTAGCCCGATATCTCAAAATTTGCGATAGTTAGAGCAACTACGCCCTTTTTTTGAAAAATTCAAAATTTTATAAAATATGAACCGCGTTTCACAGCGTGATGATATGTAGCCTACAGCACTTCTGAGATTTCAAGAAACATATTGGTGCAGGTTTTATCAAAATCGATCCAGTAGTTTTTAAGTTATTAACGTTCAAACATACACCACCCGTAACAATTTTATATATAGAAAAAAAAAGGAAAAGATAGAAAGATTAAACCAATATATTTAACGAAAAATAATAGACGCACGTTACGATACCGAGGATAATACCAATCGCATGAACGACGGAGGGATTCCAAAATAGTAATTGAAAACATTAATTAATTATTTGATTTTTGTAAAAAAAATTTAAAAACAAAATTTCATGAAAAAATTTTTAATTTGGACACTTTTTAAAAGAAATAAATCGTATATATGTAGTCCTATAAATTATAGTCTTTTAAAAAGAAATAAATCCTATATATATATATAGTACTCAGGGTTAAAAAATTTTAGTATTAGATGACGGACTGGATGACCTGATCCTAAGTGCAATGTTGGATTTTGAAAAAAAAACTTGTTGATAAATCGGATTACACAGAATAGAGTGCTATATTAGTAAATGCTGAAACGCGGAAAAACGTACCAGTCTCTCGAGAGAACACGAGTTATGCACAATTCCTTACTAATGACTCGTCTTGAGAAGATTGAACTTCATCCGTTTCTTTATACGATAACAATGCTGGCTTGCTTCTTTAATTATTCGTACACTGCTTGCGAAAAAGCTTATCCATTATCGGTGATGCCGCGACATGTTTTATGACATGAGTTTATGGCATGATCAAGTAGAAATATATCATCCTCTCTTCTATGATATGCGCGAGGTAAAATTGTTAAGATAAGATAAACACGTAGGTATATCAAACGATACAATGCAGGTACGAAGAGATAATTAAAGTCATATAACAATATTTAAAGTCTATGTTTTTCTCTAAAATACGAATTGCGCGAGAAGAGTAAAAATGATTAGGAAAAAATAAAAATGGCTGCTCATTCTGTTAAGTTAAGCAACAAACGTAAAACGACATATTCGTTTACATATATTGTGTTCCAGATAATATTTTATGGTTTTAATTTAACTTTATTTGCCATAAATTCTCTTTAATAAAACATTTATTATTATTTTATTATTTTTGCTTCTTCATAGAGAAAGCTCTGTTTTCGTGGAAAACATTTTTTTCCGGTTTTCTATGGCAATGTGTTCAGAATGTTCTAAAACGTCGAAAAATCACATTTTTTAAAAATGTCCGTATGTGTGTATGTGTATGTGCATGTGCACCAAAAAAGGGCGTAGTTGCTCTAACTTCCGTAAATTTTGAGGTATAGGGCTAAATTTTTTTACATGAATGGAGTATCATTAAAGGATGGTTGGTATTGAATTTGGTTAGGACCGGTGAAGGGATTTATTTTATATTTATAATTATTTATAAAATTTCAAATTTTTCCAAAAAAGGGTGTAGTTGTTCTAACTTCCGCAAATTTTGAGATATCGGGCTAAATATTTTTACATGAATAGAGTATCATTAAAGAATGGTTGGTATTAAATTTGGCTTGAATCGGTGAAGGGGTTCATTTTTTATAAAATTTTGAATGTTTCGAAAAATGTCTGTGTATGCTTTAACTTCCGCAAATTTTGAGATATCGGGTTAATTTGTTTTTTTTTTGTTTTTATTCTTGTTTTTTTTTCTTCCTCGTCTTCATCATTTTTTTTACGTTTAAACTTCCTACCTTTACTATTGAATTTGGCTGGGATCAATAAAATTCAAAATTTTATTTAAAAAATTGTGCAAATTAGAAATTTGCATATTGCTTCCTCACCATTTTAATTCGCTCATAAAACTTCCTCTATGAGGAAGCCAATCTATTAAATGCTAATAATTTTACTTTAATTTAAAAACTATCTTCCTCTAAAGAGGAACTTTGTGAGCGAATTAAAATGGTGACGAAGCAATGTGCAAATTTCTATAATTTGCACAATTTTTTATTATTTATTTTTATAATTATATAATGTAATCTTTCGAATATGTGTGTGATATTAACGTAATAATAACTCTCTTCTTTTTCTTTATACGTAGCAATAATAACCTTATACATATATAGTTTGCATAAAAAATAACTATAAATTATGATAATTATAATTATATATATATTTTTTTCTTTCAATGTTCGACAACTACTCAATCGCATTTCATTATTTCCTTGTATAGATATGTAATCTCCCTAAGCATATTGACCACACATGTTTCTTATTTCAATTAGATAAAAATTGTATACGTATATGTTGGAGATAGATTATTATAATTTCATATTCTCTTTTATACTCATAAAACTTATTGCTGACGTCCATCATATGCTAAAGCGGAATTTATCAAGAAAGAGAGAACGAAAAGTAATTTTCTGCAGGAATCAAAATGTGAATCAATTAAATGCCATTAATTTATTATTTGACAATAATTGTTATTAGTGCACTATGCTTTAACGCAAAGTGAATGAACCACTTATTTGAGAGACTAATCATGTATGCGTTGGCACAACTTTTTCTTAATTCGCCCATTTTCTATGTATAAATTTTTTTTTAATCACTATCTCTCATTGTCCTTTTTTTAGTAGTTGATCTCTAACATGACATTGTATCACTACTATACATGCTAAACACATCTCGTAACATAATGCAAAGTTTGAAATAAAATAGAATAAAAAATAATATATTGTGAGAAATATATAATTGACATAGCTTATACTTTCTAATCAATCAGGAAAAAGAATATGAGATTATTTACAAAAAATATTTATTTAAAAATATGAAAACAATATTTTTTATACAGAAGAAGTTAGGTATTGTAAAGTTTAAAAAAAAACTTCTTTTTTATAAATTATAGAATTAATCTATTATTCGCACACACCAGTTTTATCACTGTATTATATATGTAACATAATGTGTATATAATTTCTTAAGGCAATTTATTTACAATAGAGTATACTTTGCCGATGACTTTGACTTTCATGTATGTTAGAAAAATGAGAATACTGATTTCCTTTTTTACACTTCTATCTTGTTTTAATCTACACTTGTACATAAATCTCGAGAACTTAATTTAATTGAATGATAAGCCTTTAGGGGAGAATGTTATTTCCGGGATCCCTCAATTTGATAGGTGTATTTCATAGATTTTTTACCGAGAAAATGAATGCCGCAAATCACGATGCGCTACAATTAATAATTTTTAAGATATCGATGTTTCAAAATTTTAATTTTTGGTAAATTGAATATTAGACTCATCCCTAATAACCTTGACCTTGACATATGTTGTCAAGGTCATGACCCTGAGTAACATTCAAGTGCTTTTAGCCGTCGCTTATTGTTTATTAAAAAGTTATTAACAATTAAATTGTACAAAAAGAACAAGTATAAAATGCCATAATTTGAATTTTTCGAGTATGAATTTTATACTAATTGTATATTTAAGTATTTAAATAAATGCTTGAGCGGGGAAGGAGCTCCGTCCCTCCTCCTGCAATCCCTCACAAAAAATTCTAACCTAACCCAAACCTAATTTTTATTCAAAAAAATAGAAATAGGTTTGGGTTAGGTTAGGTTAGAATTTTTTTTAATGGGTTTGCAGAAGAAGGGGCGGAGCCCCTCCATCGCTTACGCATTCATTTTGCAATGACTATACAGACAATAATTTAACTAATAATTATCACAAATGTGTGTGTATCATTCGTTATAATTAAATATGACAAATATATGATAGACCATCAATTGTGGCGAAAGTATTGCTGTTAGTGCGACATTTAAAAATCGATATCTCAAAAACTATGGATCGTAGCGCATCGTGGTTTGCGGCATTCTTTTTCTCGATAAAAAATCTATAAAATTCACCTATCAAATTGAAGGATCCCGGGAATAACATTCTTGCCAGCCTTTATGTTAATCTATTCTCCTCTTTAAGTTGACCCATTGGATCAACTATTTACAGTATAACTGAAGAAGCTGTTTTTCAAACGCAATTATTACACGTCACGTTTCATTACGCACATAGCATGCTTTTATAAGACGCAAACTCGTTCTCAACCTTATATATGTAACTGTTGTTTATTGAACGTAAAATATATGCGCGGATGATATGTACATATGTACAATACACATACAGGGTGTTTCTAAATAAGTGCGAAAAATTTTAGGAGATGATTCTTTGTCGAAAATTAAGGGAGGTTTTTCATATAAACATATACTCCTATATCCCTCCCTGAGAGAAATTATACTCCTCTAAAGGGGGAGGTGAAAATTAGGTTTTTATTCTTTTTCTCAAATTTTGGACAAGATAAAAAATGAAAAAATTCGGTTGATCAGTTACTTGTCGGACACAGTGTATATTTATAAATTTTACACTATTGTCGATAAAAGATAAAAAAGAAATTATACTTATGTAATTGTAATAATTACTAATACAATTGTTAATCATAATCATTAATATAATAATATTAATAAATATAATTATAATTAATTAATTTTAATAATAATTAGTAATTAAATATAAACATAATTGATTATTTTATTCAACAGCTAGTTTTTTAGCCATTATTTTCAACCCTTTTTTGGATATTTTTCCTGAACCTGTATATGGAAAAGCACCCAGAAATATCACTCTAGCACGAAGTTTATATTGATCCATCATGCTATTTGCCACCAAGTCTATTAATTCTTGCTCCGTCACCTACGTAAAAAATAATTGTATATTCTATAAAAATAATTGTATATTCTCTCAACACATATACAAGATATATATCAGAATTTATAATACAAGAAAAATGGAGATGATTCCTTATGTAAATGTATGTCGGAAATGTAAAATGAAATTTTTTCATGCTGTTTTCTCGAAAATTGATTTTTGAATTCCCTCGAGTACGAATGCATTTGATTAACAGGAAAAATCGGTTCAATGGAACTCGTTACACACAACTATTTCTGTTCGTGTTTATAAAGAATGTCACATTTTGTCTGCTATCATTCACATTACAACTTTTTATTTATGGAATTACAATAAAGAAATGCTAAGAATAATCAAAATGGTTTCCAATTATAAGATAATATATAAACATTCGAAGAAAAAAATAAAGATTCGGAACACATTATTATCAGCTCACATTTCTTTAATTCGCATTGTGCGACAAGGAAAGTGACATTTTCAACAATTTATGATTTAATAAAATAAATGCATTATTAAAACTTACATTTTACATTAACTAAACCTTTACTTTGTTACGTCCTATGGACTCCACGATTCTTTTCTTTCCTAACTCGAGCAAACACGCGTTTGTTTCTTTAATTTCGAAACATGGATTGTCATAATAAATCATAACAAGGAAAGTGACAAATCCAAAAAAACAGCTTGCATCACCTTTCTGATAAAGATTAACCGACAATAGAAATTAAGCAATCTAAACAAATAGTAATTGACGAATACACACAACAATCAGTCGCAATAACGAGAGACCCGAAAAACATCTTGCTTCACGCACCTGATAAAGATAAGCCGACAGACAAAATTAAGAAATTAGACGAGCGCCCAATGCAATAGAGGCAAACAATCAGTTAATCCCAATGAACTCTGTACTAGAATAAAAGTCGCGCAATCAATCAAAAGTAATACTAAATAAACACCGTCGATAAATCCTAAGACTTTCTATTTTTAGAAGACGTCTGATTCGTTATATTATCCCAAATTATCCCATGGAAGGGGTAAGTAAGACTGCATTGAGAATTTTTATTCGTTAGATTTTTCCTACGGTCTAACGGAGGGCGTAAACTAAAAATGGAATATAAACCGAGGATTTTTTCACCGCTGATCACTATTGAGTGTCACCATTTAACTATTAACTATTACCTATCGACCATTAACTGTTGAGTAGTAACTCGAAATAAGTGCGAACATCAATTAAGCGCGATTTAAAATGCGATGCGTACAACCTGCCAGAATAAGAACTCTAACGAAGAGCATGGTACGTGCTCTGACTTCTCCAAGCCAGTTCAGCAAGTAGTAAGTGATCCAAATATTTCGAGATTCCATTTATACTTTCTCTTTAGTTTTGAAATAACACGGGTTTTAAAGTGAAACAAAGATATTTTATCACCGTAAATTAAATCTGAACTTAATTAATTATCCAAATTTAATTTATAATCTGACAATGAATCTAATTAATCATTGGAATTTAATTTGATACCGGAATTTAACAATTAAAACTCTCCTTTTGAATTTTCATCCTCTATCCGTGAGTTTTTCTTCCACCTCATTAAATCATTCCGGATTCTCTGCTTTCGCAGAATCGGATCCGTTACCTTCCTTCATTTTAACAAGTCATTCCGGATTCGTTGCTTTCGCAGCATTGGATCCGTGACTTTCCCAACAGTCATTCCGGATTCGTTGCTTTCGCAGCATTGGATCCGTGACTTTCCCAACGGTCATTCCGGATTCACCGCTTTCGTAGTATTGGATCCATGACTTTTCCTTACCAATCTCTCCCAACTTCATTATTCCCGTCAAGAAAAATATACATATATACATATTTATATTTAAATATACAAATTTCATATAAAATTTAAATTTGTGACTAAACAACTAAATCCAAGAATTGTTTCTTAACCAACTTCGATTCTTTCCTCTCCTCCACTATTTTAATTATTGTTCTCTTAGTGGAGAATATCAATAGACGAAGATCGCGAGCGGCCATTAAACACAAACGAAACCGTCGCAATAGACGAATTAGAAAACAATTGGCTCGGGCTCTGGCAGAATATGTTCTTTCTAAACCAACAAACAACAATGTTTACGAACCAATAGATAATAGTAATAGCGACACTCGTAGCGATTCCCCCCTTCTCCTCTCCTCGTCGTCCTGAGTCCTTTCTCGAGGAAGAACCGACCTCGAAAGAGGAAAGAGACTCTTAGAACAGGAATCGTGCGATCCAGAATTGATCGAGATCTATAACGAATCGTCCGATTCCGAGACAGAGTCCTCCCTCCCCGAGGGAGAATTGAGCGACGACCAATTTCGCGACTGGCTACTATCTCAGTTCCCTCCCCTCGAGCTTCCTCTACCGGAGGGAATATTTTACGTAGACCCTGATGACGTAGATCACAAGGAACTACGCAAAGCATTAATAGAAAGTCCTCCAGACACTTTCATCCCGTGGTTTATCCCCGGCCGCCGCCATCCGATCGGAGTCCCTATCCAAATCCTTTGGAGGAAATATCCCCCAGCCCCCTTTACAGTTTCCCTGGAAGAGATCTAAAATAACTCCCTACACGCCACATAATTCACTTACATACATTCTGATTTTATTTTTCTTATTTATCTCTATATCATATTGTAAAAACCAATCGGAATTTAAATTTAAATCGTTAGAATCATCCCTACTATATTTCGATTGACGACCTCCGAACCTATGTAACACCCACGCCATTAAACAATTACACACACATACACTCACACTCTCAAAACGTATTTATAACCGCTTTAATATATAAGAATTAGATTTATATTTTTATATTCTTTTGCTATGAATAAACTAAACTTTTAATGATTAACTAATTGATCTCATAATTATTTCTTAACCTGCTCGCACTTCCATTCTCTCCGAAATCGCACAGTTCCCGTCCCGGGTAATAAGGATTCATTTCTTTTACCGAAAAGAGATCACCGAATGAACGGGCCTGCCGACAGCGTAAAAGCGACCTTTCCAGTCGTTGACCTGTTCGGGCCCTTGAGTAAGCTCGTTCGACTCGAAGGCACGCGCCATAGAGCGTTTGCTTAGAGATTAGTAGATTACGTCCTTCCACTGACTCTCCCTTCCCCGAATCTGGACGTAACAACTTTAATTACTTTAACTAGTTATGATACCGTTTACAAGTAAGAACAGAAATAATTGTGTGGCGAAATATATCGACTCTCTTTGTTAGTCAAGTGCGCGCAAAAAATCTTCAAAGTCGATTTTTTTTCAAAAACGAAGCCTTGTATAGAAAAATTTTATATTTTTAATTTTACATTTGCATAATGAATCACCTTCATTTTACTTGTAACAAAATTTCTCATATACTCTGTACATGTATAATTAATATTTAAATTAACCTGCATATGATTATCTGAGACATACTTATCATATTAAAAAGAAAAATTTACGCAGATGTCTAAAATGTTTAAAAAGTCAGAAAAGTCAAATATCTTGGAAATTTTGGAAATAAAGAAAAAAAAATTTGTATTAAAGATTGTATTATAAAAATTTTTTCAAAAATTATTCGAACGATTTCCAAAACTGCTCAATCCGCTATTGCTAAATTACTATTTCATAGAGTCTCGCTCTGTGATTTCATTATAATTACAACAAGATTGTACCTTCGCATCGGACATTTTGGTAACATAAGCAACAGGATGTTCATCATCTACTGCATGAGGCACTGATATTACGAGTACTGCAGCTTCCATCACTGCTGGGTGTGACATTAAGACACTTTCAATTTCTCCAGGTGAGATTTGATATCCTCTGTACTTTATAAGCTCCTTTATCCTATCGATAATAAAAGTTCCTCGTCTTCGTCGAAATAACCGATGTCACCCGAATGCAGCCATCCTAAAGAAATTCAAACTTACTTTTATGGTATATTTTATCCCTAAAAACTTATCTTTTTTAAAAAAAAGTAAAGAAAATTTGCCAAACCGGGAGCTAAGTACAGGCGTCAGATGTGAAAAACTGTTATATGTATTACTGTAAACTGTTTTACATAATAGAGTTATGTTAATCTATACAAAACAGGATTAAAAAATTAAAAAACCTTGGTGATGCTAAGCTATAAAATATACTAATGAAATTGAGAGCGCCAAGTTTTTTTAATTAAAATTTTTTTATTTTCTTATATTGTATTAATTTCTATTTTTTATGTTTGGATCAATTTTTTATATTATTATTTTTGTAGGAAATTAAAACAACTATTTCTACAACAGTTTTCTTTCGGTTAAAATATTTCTATTTAAAGAAATAAAAAATTAATTAACATAAATTTTTATTCTGATTGTAAGATACTTTCAACTGACCGGTTCGCGTACTGATATATGCGTATAGATGCCTCGATTTTGCTACGTGTGACTTGGCGCGAGACACTACTGTGTCTCTAGATTACATTTAATGAAATTTAGTTTACTTAATTTATTGACATAAATGAATTTTGTACATATAAATAACATAAATTTAATTTAATTATATTATTGTCGACGTTGCGCGCATGCGCGCAAAAAGAAAGAAGCTTTTTTACCTTCCTCATCAATAGTACTTTTTGTCGCTTCAGGATTTCTGTAGTAGCCATTCATTATGGTCGCTGTCGTTATCCACAATTCTCCCGGATTATTCGGGCCAAGGACATTTCCGTTTTCTGGGTCTACGACCTTCATTTGCACATTCTCGACTACAGTTCCGCAAGATCCAGCCTTGTGATGCGGAAGCTGCAATGTCGCGAGTCCGCCGATTTCTGTCATTCCTAAAAACACAAATAAATAATCAAATTTCCACGATGAATCTTCTTTATTTACTTATTATGTATTATCTTGTTTGATATATATTGATATTGTATTTATAATATTTTATTACACTATAGGATACCTACCGTAATCTTATAACATTTCAACATGCGATAAGATACATTTTATTTCTTCCTGTGCTTTTGGCTTCAATATTGCACCACTACAGATTATGTTTTTCAAATATGATAATGAATACTTCTTTATATAACCCGCTTTAAGAAATCGATTGATCATACTCGTGCTTAGAAAAATCACTGTTACCTGAATAGCAAAATGAGAAAGAAAGATTCATATTTTCGTATACGCCAGTCACGTAAAACATGTTATGGAATTTACTTAATAAATATGTATTATTTATACAGTACGCAAGATGATATTTTTAATATTTTCAAAACTTTTATGTATACTTTTATATAACTTACATTTATATAAGTTATTATTGTACAGTATTAAATAACACATGATTTATTATGATGGTAGACATTTCTCACGAACGCAAATCTTCGTATAATAAATGGGCCCTAACAGCAAATTAATGCATTCTTCTAAGAGTGATAAATTTATGTAACATTGAAAACCTTAAATTTTACTTAAAATGTTAGAAAATGCATGTTCAAGACCTTATACTATAGATAGCGACATCTGTGTTTTTGTTCGCACGTTCGTTGCGACTCTCACTCACTTCTGTGTATGTGCCTTTTTCACGTTAGATCAGACACTATTAATTGAGTTCTTTTTGTTTTGTATACCTTTGCCTATCTCTGAAATAAATACACATATGTATTGTGTCAGCTATATATTTGTGTGGTTCACATAAATTATTTCTAACAGATTATGAGACTTAAAGTGCTCGTTTAACTGGCATGTGTACGTTTTGAGGTTAGAGAAACGACACATAGTGAATTTGCAGAAGTATAACTGTATAATTAAGAGTTGCTAAGTGAAATTGGTTCGCTAGTAACGACTGTAAAGAACTATGGCTGTCGAAAATTTCATTAGAGAGATTCGAGTAACGAAGCTTTCAAAGGCAACGTATAGTCGCTGGAAGATTGAGATTCGAGACACTCTCGAAAGTCATCTAATATGGGAAATCGCTGGTGGCATTACAGTTAAGTCGGAAGAAGCAAGAAACGACAATGGTACTGTTTCAAATAGTAGAGAAATCGAGGACTGGAAGGTAAAAGGCAGCAAAGCTCGCTCAATTATTAGGTCAACGCTAGATGATACGACGTTTGATCAAGTATGTGATTGTGAATCATCGTGAAGAGAATTAAGACTAGTAACCACAGTGTAATTAGCAACCATTGGTCCACATACGGACATGATTTTAATTGGAAGGAACCAAAAATTTTGCATTGTGAAAAACATAGAAAGAAAAGAGAGATTGCTGAGATGTTTTTTATAAAAAAATTTAACAACAATATTAATCTTCAAAAAGACAGACAATTTAAATCCGATATATGAAACGTTAATACACAGAGTATGATTGCTTGTTGTTTTTTGTAAAGTTTATTCCTGTGTCTTAGTAATGTTTATGTTTTTTGGACGCGAGACATGGTAATTTTACATACTTGTCTTCTGTTTCGACATTAGTCATATCACGGCTTTCACTTTGACAGCTTGAAAGGTAACGTTCTTATAAGCACCCTGTACATTACATCCCAAATTGCGGTTCGTTTCTCATTGTTAATATATGATTTTTCATTAATTTTTATAGCAACACTTGATAAAGGCCCGTACCCAAGGGCCGAAACGTCGTGTAGAAATTTTTGTATTGGCCAGTCAGGTCGCTTTTTAATAAATTTTGTAGAATTAAGACTGTTTATGAGCCAAAAACGTTAAATGTTTTGCTAGAACTGTTACGTGAGTTCTTTATTTATTCGTGGAAGCCAGACAGTACAGTTGGCACATTTGTAGCGGGACTCAAGGTCATTGCTCGTAGAATTGAAGCATTAGAGTCAGAAAATTTTGGTAGAAGTTTTAATGAAAAACTTTTAATGGCAAAGATATTAAGATGTTTACCTAAAGATTTTGATAATTTTGTTACGAGTTGGTCACTCTTATCAGAGGATGTCTCATTAGAATCTTTCTTAGAAAAACTCACAAATGCAGAAAGAAGTATTGCGGAACGCCTGGATGATACAACGCATGAAATTTTTAAAGCTAAATCAAAATTAACGAAAAATCAAACAAAGAAAACAATCAATAAGACTTTTTAGGGTAAATGTTACAAGTGCGGCAAAAAGGGACACATGCAGCGAGACTGTTGGTCAAAGTCGATAAAATTGGAAAAGCCGGAAGCATCTGAAGAAAAGAAAGTGTCAAAAGATTACAAGAATGAAAGCGGTTTGTCAGCATCGTCCGTTCTTAAGGCAAATGTTAATAATTGTATCATTGCAGATTCAGGAGCAAGCGTTCATCTGACAAGAAATCTAGACTGGTTCTCATCTTTACGCAAGCTTACTTCACCGATAGTACTGAGTATTCCAAACGGTAAAACGTTATGGGCAACTCATGTCGGTAACATTGAAATTGAGATCAGTTAATGGCAAGCAGTGGGAAGAACAAACATGGGAAAATGTATACTACTCAAAAGACATGAGCAGTGAATCGCTGTTTTCGACAACGTTCATGGAAATGACAAGGATATGGCTTTTATCACGGAAATGGGATCATGCGTCTAGTAAATGGACGAAAAACAATACTAGGTGGAAAAAGGATTGGAAATCAATATGTTCCTTTCATTCGAGTCAAACCATCGATCTCTGTAAAGGTGGCTCAATCAATTGAAATATGGCACCAACGTCTTGGTCACGTAAGTGATAAATTAATACAAGCAATGTCAAAGAATAATCTTACAGATGATGTTCAATCTTCGTGGACAATGGGAACGAATTCAAGTAGACAGTGCACTTTGTTTGGAATACTTTATTATATGAAATTATTATTCAAGGCTCCTGCATACTCGATTGCCAAGTCCACCAGATTCGTGCGACAGCGTCACACCTGGCAAAATTATGAACTAAAAGGCGTGGAAATGACACTCCACAAGCTAAATTATTGGTGATTATATCGATCAGATTGCTATATTTCGCGCTATTTCCTTGATACAAAATTCCGTAGTCTCTGGTATTTATCAGATATTTAAAAATTCTTTGCACAGCATGCCAATGAGATAAATCGTATTTGTTTAGAAATCGACTTACAAGACCGACGGCGTAAGAGATATCGGGTCTTAATACTGTTGCTATGAATAATAACGATCCTATCGCTTCTCGATATGGAATTAGATTGCATGGTGTATTATTATTAATATCTTTTGAACATAACGTTGCATGAGGATCGGCTGGAATTGAGACGGGCTTAGCTTGGTCCATGTCGAAGTATGCTGTTATGCGATCGATGTAAGATTTCTGATGAATGAAGATAGTCCTATTTTCGCGGTTGCGCTTGATCTCCATTCCGACAAAGATTTCGGCCTTTCCTTCGGTTATTTCGAATTTTTCACGTAAGGCGCTGAGTATCTTGTTTAATGTTTCCTGCGATGGTGCAAATATGAGGCCGTCATCTACGTACAGTGCGATGTAAGCCTTTTCTTGATTAAAGTCGCCGTAGAATACGCATTGATCTCCCTCGCTGGCTTTGAAGTTGATCTCTTTTAAGACGTCCTTGAATCTCTGATTCCAGCATCTAGCTGCTTGCTTCAGGCCATATAAGGGTCGATTTAATTTGCAAACCTTTTCTTCTCTGTCAGTCTTGACTCCTTCGGGTATTTGCATGTAAATGACTTCTTTCAACTTTCCATGTAGAAAGGCAGTTCTTACGTCGAATTGTCCGATTTCTAGGTCTTCACTCGCAGCCATTGCCATCAAACTCTCACTGAGTACCGGACAACCGGTGAAAATATTTCTTCAAAGTCGGTTCCGGCCTTTTGTGAGAAACCTTTCGCGCATAATCTGGCCTTGAATCGAACCTTGCTTGTTTGTTGGGTCCTCTTTCACCTTAAATACCCACTTACATCCTATTGGATTGCAATCGGGTGGTTTCGGTATTATTGTCCATGTGTTATTTTTCTCATGTGCGCGAAGTTCCTCTTATATAGCTGACTTCCATTTCATGGATTATTCTCCTGAAATCGCTTCTTGGTATGATATTGGTTCGTTGAACAGAGTGAAACATTCTTCGTACCTGGATGGTAATTTTATCGAATCTCTATTCCTTAGATTATATTTATCCTTTCTATTCGACTCTTCAGTACTTCCAGTGTCATCGGTTCGATCGTCGGGTTCATCCTCGCGCTCTTTGTTGTGATGTGTCCCCTCGGCTCCAATTGTGCTGTTCCTAGGGTGATCAACTGCGGGTGCAACACCTCCGTTCTCGTCTGTGGATATAGTGAACCTGCTTTTCTCGTTGTCAGTATCTTGTATAGAATTTTTATTTATGATTACATCTTTGGCTGTGATAATCTTATTGGTTGCAGGATCAAAAAGGCGATAATTAGTTGATTCTTGATGATATCCGACTAACATAAGTTTCCTTGATTTCGGATCCCATTTCTTGCGCTGTTCCTTAGGGATGTGAACATAAGCGTCGCTACCAAAAATTCTTATGTGGGATAAATCAGGTTTCTTCTTGTACCACAATTCGAAAGGTGTAACATTACCTGTTTGAGACGAAAGACAATGATTCAATATATATACTGCGGTATTTACCGCTTCGGCCCAAAGTTTTGTTGGTAGCTTCCTTGCGGTCAACATGGTGCGGGCACTTTCGACGATTGTACATATTTCTCTCTCAGCGCGTCCGTTTTGCTCATGTACGTATGGTGCTGATGTTTCCAACGTGATGCCTCGCGACGTCATGTACCTAGACATCCTGTCGTTTTTGAATTCGGTCCCGTTGTCGGATCTTACAATTTTTATCCTTCGTCCAAACCTGTTGAAAATTAGTTGCTCGAATTCTTAAAATTTTTCGAATGTGAAAAGAAGAAAATATTTTGACCCGCCTACGGATTCTTCTGACATAGGTCCGCATAAGTCGGTATGAATAAATTCGCCTACTTCGGTTTTCCACTTTTGCTCCTTTGATTTACAGGGTAGACGATGCTGTTTCCCGAGCTGACAGCTCTCACAAAAGAATTCGTCGAGGTGTGATCAGTGATGCCAGAAAGGCCACGCTAGCAACATGCAACCGTGGTGGGGAGAATGACGCACACAAAGCGAAAACCGCGTACGTGTGAGCTCGGCGCTTCGGCTAGCTTCGAGTAGTAGAGGAAGACAGATAGATTGTTTGCTGTCTCCTTCCTACGAAGCCGGCAACGAAGACGACGAGCGACGCTGCTCGCTTCTCGCTTCTTGATACGCGTGACAGCGTTAAATGTTTCTATACAGCCTTTTTGTATTAAATATATATAATATATATATTTAATACAAAAAGGCTGTAAAGAAACATTTAACGCTGTCACGCGTATCAAGAAGCGAGAAGCGAGCAGCGTCGCCCGTCGTCTTCGTTGCCGGCTTGGTAGGAAGGAGACAGCAAACAATCTATCTGTCCTCCTCTACTACTCGAAGCTAGCCGAAGCGCCGAGCTCACACGTACGCGGTTTTCGCTTTGTGTGCGTCATTCTCCCCACCACGGTTGCGTGTTGCTAGCGTGGCCTTTCTGGCATCACTGCTCATGGTATGTATCATCATAATATGATTACGAAACATACATCATATTTCGATAAATATCAGAAGATCATGACGTGATGAAATCTGATCATCAGGCATTTCTATCTGGGTGAGGCCTGTGCCTCGCTTTGCATCGTCCGTGGAGCAAATACCCGGAATCTACACGCGAAGATCGTACAAAACAAAGTTAGCGATCCAGTAGTATAGACATCTGTGGTGTCGGCACATCTTGATCTTTGATGTTGTGGTTTGCAAATCACATGACATACCTCCATATCCTTCGTTGATAAGCGCCAAATTTCAAAATATCGTAAAATTAAAAATATTAAAAATAAAATGTTAATATTTCAAAACTAGACATATATTAGAAATGAAAGAATAGATATTTTAGAGATTTATTTATAATTACACTTTATTATTTATGAAATATAATAAATAAAATAGTAAAATTAATAAAAACTTAAATTTTCACAATTTTTTTCCATTTTTCTACTGTACCGCTTTTTCTTTGACTGACAATGAGTGATACAGGGTGTCCGATAATTATTGACACAGCCGAAGTGTGAAGGTAGATTGGCTCAATCTGAAAAGAAAAGTCCTGTACCATTTTGCTAAATTCGCAATAGTTATTGCGTTATTAATTAAAATATCTGAGCTAATGAGCGCGTGGGAAGCGGTAGGCCGGAATCGGTAGGCATGTAAGATGGCTTATTTGTTTACGTCTCTTAGCAATAAAAGCATCATCTGAGCAAGAGATGGAGTCACGCAGCGAGCGGCGAGCGACGTCTGATTTGTTGCTAAGAGATGCAAACAAATAAGTCATCTTACATGCCTACTGATTCCGGCTTACCGCTTCCCACGCGCTCATTAGCTCAGATATTTTAATTAATAACTCAATAACGATTGTGAATTTAGCAAAATGGTACAGGACTTTTCTTTTCAGATTGAGCCAATCTACCTTCACACTTCGGCTCTGTCAATAATTATCGGACACCCTGTATATGTATATACAGGATCTCCAGTAATAACTGCATCATCTCTCACGTGCAGGTTAAACAGCGGGTTAAATCGAATAAGAAAGTCTACTGCGCGCGAGTATAAGCGCGCGGCGAAATGAGACATCCCAATGTACGCGATTGCTAAGTGCGTGACGAAGCGTTGGGAGGAGCGCTTTACAAATGGTAATGGTTATGTACGAACGGCGCGTGATGCTAGAGCCTCGCGTGCCTAGCAACCGCGTAACATTGGGTTGTCTTTTTACGAATTGGCCGATTTTTTAAAATTAATTTCTCATTAATCTTTGCGAAGATTGCAAAACTGTAGAGGACTTTCCTATTCAGTTCAATCTGCTCTACCTGCACATGAGACGTGATGCGAATATACAAAGGTGAGTAAAAAAGTAACCTTAATGTGGCCATAAAAATTTTAAATCTCATCGTGCATAATTATAATTCTGATATGTTATGTTTTCAAGCATGTAGAATAGACACGCGCAGGTACGCCGGCCAGCGCGCGTATTGTGACGTGATCAGGCCACAACAAAGATGCCGGCGCCCTTAGTGACATGCTCCAAAGAGGAGCAGCGTGCAGTTATCTGTTTTTTGGGTAGTGAAGGTGAAAAACCGGCAGATATTCATCGAAGGATGCTCACAGTACAAAGATAATTGTTTGTCGCTTCAGCAAGTGTACGAGTGGCACAGGAAATTTAAAAGTGGTGTCTCAAATGTGACTGATGCCGCTCGCTCCGGCCGGCCTCAGACTGCGACTACGCTTAACGTTGTTGCTGCAGTAGAACGACTTACTGTTTGAGCATCCTTCGATGAATATCTGCCGGTTCTTCACCTTTACTACCCAAAAAACGGATAACTGCGCGCTGCTCCTCTTTGGAGCATGTCACTAAGGGCACCGGCATCTTTGTTGTGGCCTAATCACATCACAATACGCGCGTTGGCGTATCTGCACGTGCCTATTCTGCATGCTTGAAAACATAACATATCAGAATTATAACCATCCACGATGAGATTTAAAATTTTTATGGCTATATATGAAGGTTATTTTTTGACTCATCCTCGTATATATGTATAAACATATATTATAACTTGATAAATATTTCTTAAAATCCTAATTCAAGATGTTATAATAAAATAATATTCAAAATGTTTTAATGTCAATATTTCTTGAACGAGGCGTTTGCGGGTATATCTCTACAGGAACTTTCTTACTTGTTTTGGAGTTCTAAATTCATATTTTAAGTTAAGATGTTTAATTCTGAAACACTTAATAAAATTAAATTTTTTACAGAAATAAATGTAAAGAATATGTTAAATAATCGTACCTGTTTAAAAGCTGTTTTTATAGCTTGCATCTCTTCCTGTGAGATAAGTTTTGCCTTGCCAAGAACACGTGCGTAAGCTATGCTTCCCTAAAAACAATTAGATAAATATTATTAACGTAATTTGTGATAACGCGACAGAGCGCTAATGTTGTAAGCGCTGTTAATAGCAGAGAGTTCCGCTAAGGCAATCTTGTATCGGAAATTGCAAATATACATTGGACAATAGTTTCTATATAAATTAGGACTTTGCATACATTGTATTATAATAATGACAATGTCAATGGCGATGATGTGACACTTCTTAAATCACTTTAAAACAAAAGATAATAAAAGACACCAATTGGCTATATGGCGGCAATATATATATATATATATATATATATATACAGGGTGTTCCATTTTAAAAGTTCCACCCTCATAACTTTTCAGGATCAACGTGAAAGAAAACGACTCGAATAAAAGTTGTAGGGAACAAAGGGGGCTATCTAATAGTGACCTTGAATTCAACATTAAAGGTCATTTTCAAGGTCATTTGAAGGTCAACTTCCGTTTTTTAAATGGAACCCCCTATTTTTTATTACATATTCTTGTAGCTTAACTCGAGAGTTTTCCAAAACACTATAATTAAGTGATTTTTCATTAAGTACTTTTCGAGTTATAAGGCTTAAAATTTACAGTATTTTGACATAAAATACAAAATATCGTGTAAAACATTCAGTTTTCGGTAATCTTACCTTAATACTTTTATGCATAGAATAATAAGATCAATTAATTGGTGTAAAAAAACACATAATTGCTTTCAAAAAAAGTATGCAGCTGCATGTTGCAAATTACATACTTTTTCTTAAAGC
>OX424446.1:3038766-3093537 GCA_949152495.1 Lasius fuliginosus
CGTCTCGATTTCTTGTTGTCTTTGTCGTTTTCCGGTCTTTTATAACAATTTCGGGCGTAATGACCTTTTTTACCGTAATTATGACAAGTGAACTCTTTTCTTTTATTTTTACCTGACATTTTATCGCTATTACGATTCTTATGCGAGGCGTTGTCCTTGGAATTCGTGCTTCCGTCTTGTACCTTGATCGCTGCCAGTGCATTTGAGGTTTCGTCTATGGTTGTAAGACGACTTTCCTCCTTTATCAGTCGTTCCACTAGGACTTCCTTCTTCTGGTCCCGCTCGCTGACGCTGTCCCAGGCTGTTACCAAGGCGTTGAACTTCGATGGAAGGGTCCCTAGGATTTTAGCGATGATCATGACCTCCGATAGCTCCTCTCCGACATTCTTCAATTGACGTGCCATATTTTCTATTTTGGCGACGTGCTGCGCAACGGTATCGGTGGACGACATTTTATACTCATGGAATTTGGTCATGAGTGTGAGCTTGTTCGAAGCACTCTTCTGTTCGTGAATGGTGCTTAGCTTCGACCACATTTCTGCAGCGGTTTCACAGGTTATCACATATTCGAGTTGTGAATATTCCATTGAGGATGATATTATGCACATTGCCTTTGCATTCCTCGTGCACCATGCCGCGTATGTGTCCTGTGTCGGTTCCGGTTTCGTGATAGTTCCTTCCGTGATCTCGAGAAGACCGGTTGCTACGAGGATACTTCGAAGCTTGGAACTTCCATAATTGGAAGTTTGAGCCATCGAACTTGGTGATGTTTTTCAGATCGATGCTTTCAGACATCTTTCAGGTGTTTGCTTGCTTCACCACAGGAACACAGGATCAGAGAACAACGAGAGAATTATCTGTCTCGTTTCAAGATGGCGAGATATCGCCTCAGCTCTCGCGGAACGACATTACTTACTGTTTACGTATATTTCGTTCAGTCGCGTCGCCTGGGTCCATAACCTGTTCAATCTTCGTGGACAATGGGAACGAATTCAACGTAGACAGTGCACTTTGTTTAGAATACTTTATTATATGAAATTATTATTCTTAACGTGAGACACGATAAGAAGCGCGTGCATACACATGGCACAAGAGAGGGAGCGACGACAAAAAAAAGAGACAAGAGCGACCTCTCTCTCGTATTGGAAATCAACGAGCGCTGCCTGCAATAGCGCCGTGATGCTATTGGTTCTATCGAGCGCGATCAAGAATGTCAATGATCCGCGCAACTTAAACTAAACAGTATCCGGAAATGTGAAACGAAATGAAACATAAACTAATGACTCTAGTAATTAAATATTAAGTCGCTATATTATAACAGATGGACTCGAAGTAATTTTTACAGAAAGAAATGATTGTGATTCATGTCATTTTGGGAAAAAAACAATTAATTTGCATCCTATTCGAGGAAAACAAGATTGTCTGCCTGGTCAGCGTTTTCATTCAGATGTTTGTCACATTGGGATAATGTCGTGGAATAAATGCAAATACTTTCTGACGATGAAAAATGAAGCATATAGTTATCGCAGAGTATTCTTCATGAGAACAAAAGATGAAGTATCGAACATTTTAAAACAGTTCTTCATAGATGCAGAAAGAAAGACAGGAAGAAAAGCAATCTCTTTAAGATCGGATAATGGAACTGAATATGTAAATGAAAATGTTAAAGAAGTTCTCAAGTCTATGGGGATTATTCATGAATTATCACCACCTAACGTCAAGCAATGCAACGGTATGGCAGAACGAGAAAACCGGACTTTGTGTGATACTGCTCGATCGTTAGTATTTAACACGGATCTATCAAGGATCGTCATTTACTCTGGACGGAAGCTGTTGGGACAGAAGCGTATCTTCGTAATCGAGTGCCAAATCGAGGGATTATGAGTACAACTCCATATAACAAATGGTATGGAAAGAAGCCTGATGTTTTTTATCTTAGAGTTTTCGGTGCAAAGGTTTTTGTACATATTCCCAATTCATTTAGGCGAAAGATGGATCCTAAGGCCAAGAAGACAGTGTTTGTCGGATATGATCGACTAACTGATAAAATTTATCGAGTTTTTGATCCTATAAAGAAAGTCGTGGAAAGAGTATCCAATGTTATAATACAAGATACAACGGATGTAAATAATCAGGTATTATTTCCTTTACCATCCAGCGAGCAAAAGGAGGATCTTGAAGATTCACCCGTTGAAAATGATGAAGCTGAAACAAACCAAGTGATGATGAAGCTGAAACAAACTCACGTGATGATGAAGCTGAAACAAACTCAAGTGATGATGATGTTTTTGTGCAGGCAATAGATGACACAAGTGAAGAATCATCGCCTAAAAAAGGGAAGAAAGGACGACCATTTGGTTCAAAGAATTTTGAGAAACCAGCTCCTCCAACAGACAGAGAATTAAGAAGCAGGTCGAATAAAACGGCGTATATTGCTGCAATGAAGGTATCGATGGATCCAGTCTCCTATGAAGATGTAATTTCCAGAGAAGATGCTGATCTTTGGAAAAGGGCAATGGATGAAGAGATGTCGTCATTAACGAAGAATCAAACATGGAAGCTAGAAAAGTTGCCGAAAGGTCGATCTGTAGTTTCGTGTCGGTGGGTTTTTAAATCAAAACTAAAAACCGATGGAACGCTATAAAGCAAGGTTAGTTGCTTGAGGTTTTAATCAAACTAGAGGAGAAACTAGACTATTTTGAGACTTTCTCATCTGTAGTTCGTTATGAGTCTGTAAGAACTGTTTTAGCAATAGTTGCTAAGTATGACATGGAAATGATACAATTTGATATAAAGACGGCTTTTCTCAACGGTCCACTTTAGGAAGATATTTACATGCAACAACCTGAAGGATACGAGGATGGAACTGATCGTGTTTGTCATCTGCAAAAAGGTCTCTACAGGCTCAAACAGGCATCTAGAAATTGGAATATTCTTTTCAACGAGTTTGCAATGGAACATAGTCTAACACAATCGGACTCGGATCCATGTATTTTTACAAGAAGTGCCAATACGGATGACTGGATGATTCTATGTTTGTACGTTGATGATGGATTCATAGCTTGCAAAAACAGGGAATCATTAAAAGTTTTTATTTCCTCATTAAGAAGAAAATTTGAAATTACATGCATGAGCCATGCTATGTTGGTATGGAAATTAATCGTGATCGAAAAATGAAGATAATCTGCATTAATCAGCAAGGATACATATCTCGTATGCTGTGTCAATTTGGGATGGAGAATTGTAAAACGACAACATCACCAATGAATTGTTCTGTCAAATTATCGGAGCTGAAGAATGAAGAAAAATTAAGTGAGAAGAGATTTCCTTATCGAGAAGCTGTAGGCAGCCTGAATTATATTGCATTAATATCAAGGCCAGACATATCGTATGACGTGAGCACGCTTGCTCGATTTTCGAATAATCCATCTGAACTGCATTGGAGAGCGGTTAAACATGTTATGAGGTATCTCAAGAGCACAATTAGTTTTTCATTGTGTTACAATAAACAAACAGAAGATGGATTAGTTGGATATTGTAATTCCGACTATGCTGGTGATTTGATGGAAAGAAAATCAACATCTGGATACATATTTATGTTACATGGTGGACCGACAGCCTCGTCATCGAGTCTACAACGAGTTACAGCTCTCTCATCATCGGAGGCAGAATATACAATATATCAATTTCGGAAGCATTGAAGGAACTTTTGTGGTTGCGACCACTACTGGAATCCCTCGGTCTAAAACAAACAAAAGAGACTGAATTGAAAGTAGACAATCAAGCCGCGATAGCGATGTCAAAGAATCCAGAGTTCCACAAGAGAAATAAGCATATTGGAGTACGTTTTCATCGTATTAGAAAAGAGCAAGAAGCAGGAAACGTAACTGTTAGTTACATTTCATCAAATGAGCAAGTGGCTGACTTGCTTACAAAGAGTTTAACATATCTGGACAAAAATTTCAACATATCTGGAGATCCTGAGGATGACGTCATGAACAAGAGGAGGTGTTAGAAAATGCATGTTCAAGACGTTATACTATAGATAGCGACATCTGTGTTTTTGTTCGCACGTTCGTTGCGACTCTCACTCACTTCCCCAAGGAGAACACATAAGTCAAAATGATGTCAAAATGACATCTTTCAAAAGTCAGTTCTATAAGTCATGATGACGTCATTATGGTTCCTGGCAAAGACGGTTTTGTGACGTCATAAAACTAAAATTTTCAATGAATAAAGTGAAATAAATATATTTATATATATATAATAATTTCAATCAATAAGTGCCAGGCAATCTCCTCGCAGAAAAAATTATGTTTTCGAAAATATGCGAATTAAAATCCTGAAAGTCAAAATATCGTCATATAATGATTTTATGACGAGTCACTGTACAATCATTTTGGAGTCATGATAGTTTAGTGCAGTGCTGGGATTTATTTGCACATTTCGGCCCGATTCCGCGACTTACGCCTATTGCCCCCCACTCATCGCTCGCGCGTTAGCAACGAGTCGCCAGATACGCGTAACTAAGGACGCGGCACTTCGTCTCAGGAGCGTCCGGATGTAAGAATGCCCAAATGTAATAATAAGACAATATTTTTCTAAAAGCACCGCGAAAATTCTAAATATTAAAAGTAAATTATAATATAAAACTACGATTATAATATAATTACAAGACAATAGATTTCCACATCACCCATGAGGTACATTTTGATATTATCATCGAACTGATTTGAAATAATTTTATAATATTGCTGGAATTAAGAAAGCGATATCAAAGGACGCAATAGTGTCACGATGCCAATCGTATATGAAAAGCGGTTGGTCGTGCAATTATGTTCATGGGATATCAAGGCGCTACCAAATAACTTATTCGGAATTTTTAAGTGCAAACAATTAATTGACAGTAAAATATTTAATAAAATAAACATATTTATAGAAATGTTTGAAGAGATTCAATAAATGTTTAAACTTAAATTTTTGTTATCAAAGTACAATTTAGGTTGTGCTAATGCCGGCGGTACTGTAACTCTTCTTTCAAACTCCATAACTCGAAAAGTACTTAATAAAGAAATACTTTATTATAATGTTTTGAAAAGCCCTCGAGATAAGCTACATGAATATGCAATAAAAAATAGAGGTTTCAGTTTAAAAAATTGAAAGTGACCTTCACGTAATCTTCAAACGACTATCCAAGGTCAAATAATTGCCACCATCTATATATAGATATTTTATGTCTCATAAAAGTTAAAATGTGTTTGTGTCAAAAATATCTAAAATGGAATTAAGCACTTAATGATAAATCGGATTACATAGAATAGAGTGATATATTAGTAAATGCTGGACCGCGGAAAAACGTACCAGAGTCTCTCGAGAGAACAAGAGTTATGCACAATTCCTTACTAATGACTCGCGCGCGCGTCTTGAGAAGACTGAACTTCGTGGTTGAAATCCAATGAAATCTGCACACCAGTTTTATCGCTATGTTATAATTGTAACATAATGTATATATAAGTCCTTAAGGCAATTTAGTTAAAATAGATTTTACTTTTCCGATGACTTTGACTTTCATGTATGTTAGAAAAATGAGAATATTGATTTTCTTTTTTTCACTTATCTTGTTTTAATCCACACATGTACATAAATCTCGAGAACTTAATTTAATTGAATGATAAGCCTTTATGTTAGTGTATTCTCCTCTTTAAGTTGAGCTTGGATCAACTATTTAAAGTATAAGGAAAGTATACTAAGGAAAGTATTTTTCAAACGCAATTATCGTCACGTCACGTTTCATTACGCACATAGCATACTTTATATAAGACGCAAACTCGTTCTCAATCTTATGTAACTGTTGTTTATTGAACGTAAAATATATATATATATATATATATATATATATATATACTCCTATATACATATATGCGCATATATTATATACATACATATACAGGGTGTTCGGTAATTGACGGATCACCCGTCGTGTGCAGATAGAGCGAGTTAAACCGAGTAGAAAAGTCCTGTACCATTTTGCAATCTTTGCAATAATTAATGAGAAATGAATTAAACAAGATCGGCCAATCCGCGCGAGTTCAAGCGTGCGGCGAGAAGAGACTTCCCACTGTTATGTGATACTACGCGCGCGGCGAAAACAAACAGCTTAATGTTTACGCGGTTGCTCGGCGCACAACAAAGCGGGGAGGAGCAGTTTACAAAGGACAATGGCTATGTACGAGCGACGAAAAAAGCTGGACCCCCGCGTGGGCTGTCTCTTCTCGCCGCGTGCTTGAACTCGCACGGATTGGCTGATCTTGTTTAATTCATTTCTCACTAATTATTGCAGAGATTGCAAAATGGTACAGGACTTTTCTATTCGGTTTACCTGCACACGACGGGTGATCCTTCAATTACCGGACACCCTGTATATAAAACGCTTATAACTTCCGATTTATTAAAAATATTATCCCAAATATTCGATATTAAAGGTAAAGTTATTATGTGACAGATATATATGTATCTGTTACCGAAACTAAGATTGCATATATCTTTTACTAAATTTCTGTGTGGGAATTGCTTAATTTTCTGTATTATTGTAATATTATATTATTAATTTACTAACATAAGCAGATACATTTATTTGTACTAAACAGCTTCATTATTTATATTTTCTTCAATAGAAGTAGTGTTTTGGTGACCCGAATCAATCTGAATTGCAGGTTGAATTTCCTTTTCAAGTAACTAAAAAAGAAATTTGTTAGTTGTCATATTTTACAATTATTATATTTAATAACTAAAATATTGTTGTAATATGTACATATATATATATATATATATATATATATATATATACACATGTGGAACAGCATCTCTTTTTAATTTACGAATTGTATGATTTAATTCATAATCCGTATCTTTAAAATGGGACAAACTGCGGCTGATTTTAATGATTCATATTTTACTAACTGTAAAGCTTGCAGCCATTTCTTGCGTCTATCCATATTTTGGGGAATCTAAAACAATATATATATATTATATTTGTAATATAAATACATTAAATTATTTACTAATTCAAGTATTATAAATTTTTAATAAACATAAATTTAAAGACACCATTAAACAAACACAATATACATATGTCATGTCAGCCGAATGTCACCGAAATAAGCCAATGTCAGGCGAGTGTCCTTCTCGCTCCGAAAATCAGACCCCCCTTGCACAAAATAGCAGCTCATGCTCGGTCTATGTTTTTCATTTGTCTATGAGATGATTAGATTAATCTTTTTGAAACGTTGACACATAAACGTTGGATTTAATCTTTGCATGATTGTTTTTTGATGCTAAATTTATGTCGAGCATAATAATTTATCAATGTTGAGCATTTTTTATCACATAATACTTGACTTTTTCATTTAAGTTTATCATTGATTTACTGATACTATTAATTTTTTCCATTTGTGCGCGCGCGTGCTCACACACATTTTCTACGTCAGATCTAATTATAATTTAGATCAAGTTTAAATTTTGCTCGTATTTTCAACTTTTATTTTTTCGCATTTATGGATTCTGAAGAATTTTGATAGGTTTTATTTATACAGGAAATGAATTGTTTGTGTTGTGTGTGGAAATGTATTTATCTCCTATTGCCTATTCATCTTCTATTGTTTACCGTCTATTTGTATCTCAAATATACATATAGTAAACGAGTAGTTGTTCACTTAGAGATTTAAAAGAGGAGCTTTCGGCAAAACTATAGATTAAATAGTTTCAAAATAGGGCTGACTGTTTAAAGTATCAAAGTATATATCGCGCCCCTAGAAGAATACTGTCACAACTCAAAAAATACAAATTTTCATGATTTTCATTCCTCCACGTAGATATCGTTTCAGGCATACCTCCTGTGGGCTTAATTTTTGGGCTAAATTTTTTGAGTTGTGACAATATTCTTCTAGGGGTGCGATATGTAGATGTTAGATTGAGTATTGAAGTCAAAAGTAAGAGAAAAAATTCGACGCGGGTATTGTAAGGGTATTATAAGGGTATTATCATTTTATTTGACATGTTCTCCCAGAAAAATAATGACCATTCACCCATAACATCTAAAAGATATTCTAATTTTTCGAACGTTTATTAGATACCTTGTTTATATCTTATGAAAAGATTTGAAGTACACATTAGCTCCATAGACAAATTAATTAATTAATTGGTTGATTAATAGACAAATTAATTTATTAGTAAATTAATGATAAACTTAAATGAAAAAGTCAAGTATTATATGATAAAAAAATGCTCAACATTGATAAATTATTATGCTTAACATAAATTTAGCATCAAAAAAAATCATGCAAAGATTAAATCCAACGTTTATGTGTCAACGTTTCAAAAAGATTAATCTAATCATCTGCGATGGTAAATGAATAATAAATGAGAGCAAGGTAATAAATGATTAGCATAATTACAATATGATGTAGTGCGATACCGTAGTCATCAGAATTAGTATTTTAAATTGCGCAATTAATGCTCATCTAAGTCTAAATTTTAAAACTCAATTTTATGTAATAACGGTTACTTATGATTATTATGATTATAATAATTATAATGCTATAATTATATACAATGTTTATAACGATTATATAATATTAAATTTGCAATTAATATCTTACATTATTCTTGAGTTTTACATTTTAAAATAAAATATTTCTTCTAATATAAAAATTAAAGTGCCCTACAAGTAACTGACCATAATAATAATTAAATGTATTAATATTAATAAATATAATAATTATAATTAATTAAATATGATAATAATTAGTAATTAAATATAAATATAATTAATTATTTTATTCAACGGCTAGTTTTTTAGCCAATGTTTTCAATTCTTTCCTGGCGATTTTTCCTGAACCTGTATATGAAAAAGCATCCACAAATATCACTCCAGCACGAAGTTTATATTGATCCATCATGCTATTCGCCACCAAGTCTATTAATTCTTGCTCCGTCACCTACGAAAAAAATAATTGTATATTCTATAAGAATATATTCTTTCAACACATATACAAAGTATAATCAAAATTTATAATACCAGAAAATTGGAGATAATTCCTTATGTAAATGTAAGTCAAAAATGTAGAAATTTTTTCAAACAAAATTCTGTTTCCTAGAAAATTGATTTTGAACTTCCATCGAGTACGAATGCATTTGATTAACAGGAAATATCGGCTCAATGGATCTCGTTACACGCAACTATTTCTGTTCGCGTTTTTAAAGGATATCACATTTTGTCTGCTATCATTCACATTACAACTTTTTATTTATGGAATTACAAGAATTACAAGAATTAAAGAAATGCTAAGAATAATCAAAATCTTTTCCAATTATAAGATAATATATATATAAACATTCGAAGAAAAAAATAAAGAGTCAGAACACATTATTATCAGCTCACGCTTCTTTAATTCGCATTATGTGTGACAAGAAAAGTGATATTTTCAACAATTTATGATTTAATGAAATAAATGCATTATTAAAACTTGTATTTTACTTTATAACTAATATCTAGTTATGACATCATTTACAAGTAAGAACAGAAATAATTGTGTGGCAAAATGTGTCGACTCTCCTTGTTAGTCAAGTGCACACAAGTGCGCGCAAAAATCTTCAAAGTCGATTTTTTTCAAAAAAGTCTAAGCCTTGTAAAAAAATTTTATATTTTTAATTTTACATTTGCATAATGAATCACTTTCATTTTACTTGTATCATAATTTCTCATATACTCTGTACATGTATAATTAATATTTAAATTAACCTGCATGTTTTTATCTGAGACATATTTATGATATTAAAAAGAGAAATTTATGTACATGTCTAAAATTTTTAGAAAGTCAAAAGAGTAAAATATCTTGAAAATGTTGCAAATAAGTTTATTAAAGATTGTGTTATAATAATTTTTAAAAAATTATTGGAACGATTTTCAAAACTGCTCAATTCAATATTGCTAAATTACTATTTCATAGAGTCTCGCTCTGTGATTTCATTTTAATTACAACAAGTTTGTACCTTCGCCCCGGGCATTTTGGTAACATAAGCAACAGGATGTTCATCATCTACCGCATGAGGCACTCCTATTACTGCAGCCTCCATCACTGCTGGGTGTGACATTAAGACACCTTCAATTTCTCCAGGTGAGATTTGATATCCTCTGTACTTTATAAGCTCCTTTATCCTATCGATAATGAAGAGTTCTCCATCTTCGTCGAAATAACCGACGTCACCCGAATGCAGCCATCCTAAAAAAATTCAAACTTACTTTTATGGTATTTTTTACCCTTAAAAACTTATCTATTTAAAAAATAGTATAAAGAAAATTATTTTGCCAAACACTCGGCGCTAAATATACAGCCGCCAGTTATGAAAAACTGTTATATGCATTACTGTAGAAAAACTGTTTTACACAATAGAATTATGTTAATCTGTGCAAAACGGCGTTAAAAAATTAATGAACCTGGTGCTGCTAAGCTGAACAATATACTAATAAAATTGAAAGCGCAATGTTTTTTTAATTATAAACTTTTTTATTTTTTATTTTATATTAATTCCTATTTTTTATTTTTTAGATAAATTTTTGATTTTTAATATTATTATTTTTGTAGGAAATTAGAAAAACTATTTCTACAACAACTTTTTTCGGTTGAAATATTTCTATTTAGAAAAATAAAAAATTAAATAACATAAGTTTTTATTCTGATTGTAAGATACTTTCAACTGACTGGATCGCGTATAGATATGTACATACATGCGTAAAGATGCCTCGCTCTTCCTACACGTGACTTATAGCTGCGTGTGATTTGGCGCGAGGCACTACCGTGTCTCTCGCTTATATTTAATGAAATTTAGTTTACTTAATTTATTGACATAATTGAATTTTGTACATAAATAACATGTTGGGAATACGAAGTGACTTCACTCGAGCAAATCGCGGTATTATTGACGCCCTATCTATTCTGATATTCATATTTTATAATCGATAACTTTATACATATATTGTCATGGCGTCGCGTTGTTCCTCATGTAAAATTGTATATCACGATATTAATTCATTAATAATATTCTGAGTTTGAGTTAGTGAATCGTGTTATATATTAATTTGCATTGTGTTATACCTTGATAACATACCATTAAATTAATTTAGTTATATTATTGTTAACGTTGCGTTTGCGTGAGCGCAAAAGGAGAGAGGCTTTTTTACCTTCCTCATCAATAGTACTTTTTGTCGTTTCAGGATTTCTGTAGTAGCCATTCATTATGGTCGCTGTCGTTATCCACAATTCTCCTGAATTATTCGGGCCAAGGACATTTCCGTTTTCTGGGTCTACGACCTTCATTTGCACATTCTCGATTACAGTTCCGCAAGATCCAGCCTTGTGATGCGGAAGCTGCAATGTCGCGATTCCGCCGAGTTCTGTCATTCCTAAAAACACAAATAAATAATCGAATTTCCACGATGAATCTTCTTTATTTACTTATTATATATGTATTGTCTTGTTTGTATTATATATTGATATTGTATTTATAATATTTTATTACACTATAGGATACCTACCGTACTAACCTTGTAACATTTCAACATGCGGTAAGATACATCTCATTTCTTCCTGTATTTTTGGCTTCAATATTGCACCACCACAGATTATGTCTTTCAAAGATGATAATGAATACTTCCTTATATAACCCGCTTTGAGAAATCGATTAATCATGCTCGTGCTTAGAAAAATCACTGTTACCTGAATAGCAAAATGAGAAAGAAATATTCATATTTTCGTATTACAATACGCCAGTTACGTGAAACATGTTATGTAATTTACTTAATAAATATGTATTATAACAGTACGCGAAATGATATTATCAACATTTTCAAAACTTTTATGTATATAACTTAAATTTATATAAGTTATTATTGTACAGTATTATATAATAGATGATTTATTATGATGATAGACATTTCTTATATACGAACGCAAATCTCCGGATAATAAATGGGCCTTAACAGCAAATTAATGGCATTCTTCTAAGAGTCATAAATATATATAACGTTACAAACGTTAAATTTTACTTATAAGAAATTTTCAACTTTATCACGGAGTAAGTTCGTAAGTAAGAGCAACATTATTATTACTGCTTATAAAAAGATTTCTAGCAACAAGTCAAATAATTTTGTTATATCTCAGTTATTATTATTTTTAATTATTTTAAATCACAGGAAAAGACAGAGATTTAAAAATATTTGCTCTTACGTCTTCAGAGGAAAAATTTTTTTATAAATGAAGTAAATGATAAATTTTGTCACAAGCAATATATTATCGCAATTTCCTTCGTTAGCTTATGACCAGGGTTGGATAGAAACTAGTTAAATAGTTAAAAATTATGTTAAAAAGTTGAAAAGTTTATAACTTTAAACTTAAATTAGTTAATTTTAAACGTGTTAACTTTTAATTAAAACTAAGGTCAGTGCTGATAATTACGCCATAACCGCTAATTATGCCATCTATCTAATTCTTCATTAATACGTACGGATGGCTTTAAATGACGAATGTTAATTGTGAAGGCATAGACACTAAGTTGATATCAACAAACATTTTGCTGTTTTAAACTTTCAGTAATTTGTAGTAACAATTAGAACAAAAGTTATTATCAAAAAATTTGCCACTATAAACTTGGCACTACACTCGCCGCTAATTTGTCAGCAGTAATTATTACATTTCAAATATTTATTAGCATTATTTGGGTGATCACTCATTCTGTATCACAAGAAACAACAAACACATACGATGTCATCTAACAAAAGTTGCGCAAAAAACATCCAGCGTTTCACAATCATTAATAATTTTAATTTAATTTATTCACTATTTAAATGTACTCATTCGTTTACGGCTGAAGAGACACAAGTAAGTGTCGACACGTCCCGTCTAAAGAATAATGTAACTATTTTTATAGCATAATAAAGTTAATAAATTTATAAAACACCCTTACATGCTCGTTACAGGCCTAATTCTTACCACATTTTTAGAAAATATTATAGTATATTTAAATGTGTGTTATTATATGTATAAAATAAGTTTATTATCTCTCTTATAAAAGACTATCTTTCTATTATTTTATTAAAGACTATATTTTTATCATCTAAATTTAAAATGTACAATTAAAAGATTAATTATGTAAAAAACATATAGCTTAACTTTAATGGAGTTAATTTTTGTTTAAGTAACTTTTAACGTAAACTTAGTTAATTTATGGGCCGTTAATTCTAAACTTAATTAAGTTAAAAAAAAATAAGTTATTCAACCCTGCTTATGACTCTCACCTTATATTTCTCGATCAGTAGACACGTCATCTCTTCATCGAATTCCGGATATAAAATTACTCTGGCACCCTGCACAATCGCTTTTAGATTCATTATTATTCCGCTCACCCAATAAAGCGATGAGAACCAAATTGACACCGCATTGGTCAAATTCATGTTTAAATCCTCGCTGATCGATAATAGACAGTAATTGGACATTTCGACGCCTTTCGGCATTCCTGTGGTGCCTGACGAGTGTACGATGCACGCCGTTTGCTTGATGTCATCGAGCTCGGCGTATCGGAAATTCGCTACTTCCGCATCGCTGTACATGCTCAAAATGCCGGAAAACGCGATAGCGTCGGGATGATCCTCGAAAACCACAACAGTGGGGTTGCAGTTGCTCTCTTTCATCGCGATGAAAATAACATTCACGGGTTTCTCGCTGCAGAAGATTATTTTCGGAGTAGTTAGCTGCATGACATGCAGCGCGGTTTCTAATGACAAATAGCACATAAGTATTAGAGCAGAGGAAAAATATCGGGGTGCTATCCGGACTCTCGATCCTATATAGTATTTCTCCCCTTTCACAAACAGTAGGCAGCCACTCTGCCACTGATTGTGAGCCACTCATCGCCTCATAGTACTTAGGTATTAGAAATTATATATTTCTTAAATAAAACAAATGATATAAATTTTAAATGACATAAATGCTACATTAAACATTACTACATATATAATTAATAAAAAAGATAAAATATAATTAATTTAAGACAGATAAAATTATATTCGCGCACGCTATCGTTAGAATTACATTATTTCTGATTATTAATCGAATATATAATGTCGCAATATTTTTAACTGTAATCGCAGGAGAACTTACGCAAGTCCATGTTTTCATTCCACGGATTAAAGATCGCGTTGATATAAACTGCCGCCAAGCAGGGTACGATGGAATTGAGGTGATTATTTGTGCACACACTGACAACATCGCCAGATTTGATTCCTTGTTTTTGTAGCCACAACGCGCATCTTACAACTTTGTCTTGTAGTTCCGTATACGTAACTATTTTCTCAGTGCATGCGTCCAACTATTAAATTATTACTATTATACAGAGTGTTTTAAAATCACTAAGCGTGCTTTGTTGTAAATTACTTTTTACTGTAAATTATTTAAACGTAATAAAATGATATTGGATGGATCTGAATAAGTATCTTATGCAGTTTCTCGAAAATGTAGTCTACCCGATATGAAATTAATATGTAAGTTATGTTCACACACAATAATATTAAAAATTAACGATTGTAAGCTAATATTATTTTATTATTTTATTATTTGTTTGTATAACAAATATTAATAAAATTGAAGATGGATACATATGTACATTCTATATTTTTTATCGACATTTCTGAATAATGTTAAATAATAAAATAATAAAATCTTATGAAACTAAATTTGCAATTAAATTTTAAGCAAATTTAGCAAAACTTAATTTATGCATCGTTTTTCCATAATTCGTTTTTTAAAAACGTCTATAGAATTATATTGCCTTATCAAAAGTCTGCTGGGAAATAATGTCCTTACGATACCTTTTGCTTTCCCTATAATAGTTCTATATGTGAATCTGTGAATTGAGAGCGAAGTTCGGCGATTTCACTATATTTATCAAAAGATGTAAAACGGATCGCCGTTGAATGCACAATTTCCCAATTGTTTTTAACATTTCGAGACAAAAGTTTTTTTTGTATGAATGCTTTTACTTACTTTAATAAGTATTAATAAACATTTTATATATTATTATCTCTATGAACCATAAAACATTTTAACAATTTTTTCAATAATGTTTTCAATTTTTTAATTCTATATATATAATGTCCAAATATCAGTTTTATATTCTATCTATAGACTCTTAATTGTGTTCAGTGAGAGTATGACTTACTACAATAGAATAGATTTAAGTTGTATGTCTTGTAAATACATTGATAGAAGAGCGTTTGATAATATAAATAGATCCTAATATTTCCATCATTATTTATATCTCTCAACATGTATTATTTAACTTAAAAAATATTTTTTTGTTTTATGATTTTTTAACTTGCTTGAGCACCCTTGAAAGTTCTCTTTTGCTGAAATACTATACATTGATGTCACGTGTAAAAGTTGACTTACGTGTGCAATTTTATCTCCATTGCTCTTAATTTTAACCCATATTAACTCCCCAAGGCTTTTATAATTAGCTATATAAGGCGATACTCTTCCTTTGTAAACTTTATTCTGCACAGTAAAAACCTAAAATTAATAAATGAGTCTGTTACTTTAAAAAATTACCATGTTATTACATGTCATAAACTTGCATTCGTATCTTTAATCTGTGTATGTCTCACGTCTTATTAACAGTGACTTTCTATTTAAATATTATATATGACGATTATATAAAAAGATCATTCATAATATTTGCGAGATTGTTTTTGTATTTACCTTCAAGTAATCTGCAGCCATTTCGCCGGAGATATTCGAGTTTTAGATCCCAAGTTTGAAGTGTTAAATACGATTAAAAAGCGACGTAGTAATTTGATGATATCACTGCACATTCGAAATAATTCATTCAATATATTGTTTTATGGCAGTCTTATTTAATTAAATTAAAATTAGTTATTAATGAAATGGACATAAAATAAAAGAATTTTTATTAAAATCTAAAGAGTTATTTTTAAATATATATTAGTTTAATATCAAGGCGAGAATGACTGTAGTAAGTAATAGAACGCATAATGAGCATAATTTAATAAGCAATTTTTACTATTTTAAAATTAATGTATAGAGAGAACTGTGAGCTGATACTGTTGTATATTTCTTTCATGCTATAATAATAATTTTGTTAGTAATTATATAACTCTAACAAATTAATTTAAAAATTTATAAAAATTTTACAATAATCATGCATAATCATAGAACTTGTCGTGTTGAACTAACAATCAGAACCAAATCCGTGTTTCGATAATTAGAAAACCATGCAAAACGAATATCTTTTCAAAATTTTTATTAATGTTGGATTTAATAATAATTAGTTAAAAGAACGATGGTCGGACTAGTTCCGTTTCAAGTATCCTTTTAATTGTAATAATTCATACAAAAGTCAAACGATAAATCTAAAAGAAATGCTCTCTTACACGGCACTACTCTTTGCTCGCACGTCTATACTCTCTCGTTCCTAATTCGCGACTCGCTCTCTGCCGCACCGCCTGTGCCTCGCTCGCTCACATCGCGATACCTCGAAATCGCGACACCGCACACGTAATAAATGTGCGCCAAATTTAACATCCTACATTAATAATTAATGTTAAATGATAATTTTGAATAATTTTTAGCACACACATATAACATTTTATGTAAGAATAAATAAATATTAAAATAAGTAAAATATTATATTAACATAAATATTATAATAAACATATAATTAACTTGTAATATTAACAAACCTCTTTACAATATAACTTTCATTCTAATACATATACACACCATACACACTCTTGTGTAAAATGTATCTTACAATTATAGATTATTTAATCGCAATAACGCCTGAACTAATCGTGTTGATAATAAGTTTAATTGATATCTTAAATTTATAACAAGAATGTCTTTATATTATTACTCTATGTGTACTATGAACAGAGAAATTACGATGCAAAGCCTAATGTAGCTATTTCAAAACATCGTTAAACATTGTAAAAAAGTAAAAAAATTTAATGCAAGAAAACTTGTAACGCTGCTACACATTTATTATGACAGTAGAAACATTATTTATTATTAGCATTGCAAAGTTCTCTTGCATTAAATTATCTTACTTTGAAGGCAATTCTTATAACCAAAACTGATACTAATGATAATAGCGAATAAAAATAGAATCTGAAGAAGGCGAATATAAACGTATAATTTAACAATCAAGAACTTTGAAAATTTTGGTATCTCTTCTCTTCTGAGATAAGAAGGCATGATAATGACGGTCACTGTTATAATAATATTTATATGTGATATACTCATAGCAGAAGAAACAAATTTTTCAAATAACACGATTACTATATGAACAGCTGAATGAAATGAAGCATTATAAATGGCGATATAAAAAAGTATCATATCTATATGTGCGAATTAAATTTGTATATACATTTTCATTTGTATGTAAATGTAGATGTGGAACTGATTGTAAATTACCAAGGTATCCAGCATCAATGAGAAAAAATGGTCGAATTTTAATAAAAAACGAAATTCTAATTATATAATAAAAGATATTTTATATCTGAACGAGAAGAGCTTTTGTACCATATAAAGATCACATTTTTTCAATAAATGCAAAGTAGATAAGTGAATAACGATCCACGTATATAGTCATGAACAAATATTGTCGTTATATAATTTCTACTTGCGTCAGCTTTGCAGTTTCAGATTAACTTCGTATTCCTCTCTCCTCAATGCATTTCGTAATTGACTTATAGTTTGTATCAGCAATTCAGATCATAAATTCTATTGTGCTATTATTTGTATGTTAAATGTAACCTTTACCGTTGCAAAGTTATTATTAGACACTTTTGACATTTTGATATTATCATCGAACTGATTTGAAATAATTTTAAAATATTGCTGGAATTAAGAAAGCGATATCAAAGGACGCAATAGTGTCACGATGCCAATCGTATATGAAAAGCGGTTGATCGTGCAATTATGTTCATGGGATATCAAGGCGCTACCAAATAACTTATTCGGAATTTTTAAGTGCAAACAATTAATTGACAGTAAAATATTTAATAAAATAAACATATTTATAAAAATGTTTGAAGAGATTCAATAAATGTTTAAACTTAAATTTTTGTTATCAAAGTACAATTTAGGTTGTGCTAATGCCGGCGGTACTGTAACTCTTCTTTCAAACTCCATAACTCGAAAAGTACTTAATAAAGAAATACTTTATTATAATGTTTTGAAAAGCCCTCGAGATAAGCTACATGAATATGCAATAAAAAATAGAGGTTTCCGTTTAAAAAATTGAAAGTGACCTTCACGTGAACTTCAGACAACTATCCAAGGTCAAATAATTGCCACCATCTATATATAGATATTTTATGTCTCATAAAAGTTAAAATGTGTATGTGTCAAAAATATCTAAAATGGAATTAAGCACTTAATGATAAATCGGATTACATAGAATAGAGTGATATATTAGTAAATGCTGAACCGCGGAAAAATGTACCAGAGTCTCTCGAGAGAACACGAGTTATGCACAATTCCTTACTAATGACTCGCGCGCGCGTTTTGAGAAGACTGAACTTCACTCGTTTCTTTATACGATAACAATGCTGGCTTGCTTCTTTAATTAGTCGTACACTGCTCGCGAAAATCACTTTTTCATCATCGGTAATGCCGCGACATGAGTACGCTTAATGTGCTTAAAAATTGTGCTCACTGGTTGCACCATGTGTGGTGGCCGTGCGAATACTGGTAGTGTCCTGTCATCCGCAACAATACTTAATGATTAATCTCATGACATTGCGCAAGTTTATGGCATCATCAACTAGAAATATATTATCTTCTCTTTTTTTGTATGAACACGTATATCAAACAAGAGAGATAATTGATACAATGAAGGTACGAAGATATAATTAATGTCATATAACGATATGTACGGTATATGTATTTCTTTAAAATGCAAATTGCGCGAGAAGAGTAAAAATGATTAGGAAAAAATGAAAATGGCTGCTCACCTTGACATTCTATTAAGTCTAGTAGAAATATATTATCCTTTCTCCTTTCGTATGCGCGAGATAAGATTGTGAAGATAAGATGAACACGTATATCAGACAAGAAATAATTGAAGTCATATAACTATATATGTAAAGTATATGGATTTCTCCAAAATGCGAGTCACGCGAGAAGAGTAAAAATGATTACTCTGCAGATTTAAATTATTCTGTCTTTTTATGTATATATTTCTGAAATTAATACGCTTATTTAAGTGTGGTTCATCATCCAGTATCTCCACTTCGTCCCAATTAAATTCGTGGTTGAAATCCACTGCACACCAGTTTTATCGCTATGTTATATATGTAGCATAATGTATATATAATTCCTTAAGGCAATTTAGTTAAAGTAGATTATACTTTACCGATGACTTTGACTTTTACGTATGTTAGAAAAATGAGAATACTGATTTTCTTTTTTACATTTATCTTGTTTTAATCCACACATGTACATAAATCTCGAGAACTTAATTTAATTGAATAATAAAGCCTTTATGTTAGTGTATTCTCCTCTTTAAGTTGAGCTTGGATCAACTATTTAAAGTATAAGGAAAGTATACTAAGGAAAGTATTTTTCAAACGCAATTATCGTCACGTCACGTTTCATTACGCACATAACATACTTTATATAAGACGCAAACTCGTTCTCAATCTTATGTAACTGTTGTTTATTGAACGTAATATATATATATATATATATATATATATATATACACCTATATACATATATGCGCATATATTATATACATACATATATATAAAACGCTTATAACTTCCGATTTATTAAAAATATTATCCCAAATAATATTCGATATTAAATGTAAAGTTATTATGTGACAGATATATATATGTATCTGTTACCGAAACTAAGGTTGCATATATCTTTTACTAAATATCTGTGTGGGAATTGCTTAATTTTCTGTATTATTGTAATATTATATTATTAATTTACTAACATAAGCAGATACATTTATTTGTACTAACCAGCTTCATTATTTATATTTTCTTCAATAGAAGTAGTGTTTTGGTGATCCGAATCAATCTGAATTGCAGGTTGAATTTCCTTTTCAAGTAACTAAAAATGAAATTTGTTAGTTGTTGTAGTGTATAGAGAGAGGGCAGCACAATAAATAGAGAGACGATACGGGAGAGCGTCCGGAATCGTGACAGGAAATCTGAGTGTTTATAATTAATTAACTATACACCCTAAAAGGCTAAAGAAGAATACTACAATTGGCGACGAGGTGAAAGACAAGTAAAGAAGCAAGGAGGCAGGTAAGAATACATAATAAAAAACCTAGACCACGTGGTAAAATTGGCAATGGCAAACATAACCTAAAAATGTACTAAGTACATGCAAGGATCAAGCATAGGCAAACCTATGATTATTTATTAGGGCATTTGCAAATTTGAATAAAAACCATGCATAAAATAAAAGAGGGCTTTTGCAATTTGAATAAAGGCCATGCAGGAAAAATAGGGTCTTTGCAAAGTTGATTAAATGCCATGCAAAAAAGGAAAAAAAGAGGGTTTTTGCATATTTGAACGAAGGCCTATGCAGGAAATAAAATAGGGTCTTTGCAAATTTGATTAAAAGCCATGCTGATATAAAATTAAGATTAAAATCATGTAAGACATGTTCAGACAAGCATACTATGGTCATATTTGGGGCTACGCAATAGCACCTAGAAAAAAAAGCGAACCTAGCCTATCGAGGATATTTGATTTGTTCTAGAGGAACTACAGGATGGCAGCAATTCCAATTTTGGAAAATTTTGACTGTACAGGAGATCCAACGTCGTTTGGCGTTCGCTGGGAAAAATGGAAAGAGCAGTGGGAATATTCCTTTTAGCATCAAACATCACCGATCCTCAAAAACAAAAAGCTACATTACTACACTGTGGAGGATTAACGTTACAAGAAATATATTATAATCTACCCGAAAGTAGCACAGAGAAGGATAAAAATGTATACGCCGACACCATTAAGCAACTAGATGAGTATTTCTTTCCGCAGAGCAGTAAAGTTTATGAAAGACACTTATTCAGGTTAATTAAACAAGAACCACAAGAAAAATTTGAAAAATTTATTTTAAGACTCCGAAATCAAGCAGCAAAATGCGGATTCAGCAACATAGAAGAGCATCTTATAGATCAAATAACAGAAAAATGCACTGTGTTGGAATTAAGGAAGAAAATCTTAACAGCAGGAGATTCTTTTTCTCTGGAGGACATAATTAAGGAAGCAAATACATTCGAAACAGTGAACAGACAACTAGAAGAGTTCACAGAAAGAAAACCATTGAATGAAATTAACAGACTCGAGACAAAAAAGGTACTAAGAGGCACCTGCTCACTATGTGGAAGCGGCAAACACACATCTGATGATAAAAAATGTCCAGCTCGAAACAAAAAATGCATCAAATGTGGATATATAGGTCATTTTAGAGAACAGTGTAGAACAACAAAGAAAAGGAAGTGGCATAAAGAAAATTCGGAGAACAAAGAACAAAAAACGAAGAGAGGAAGTAGTAATAAAAAAGACAATAAGGAAGATAAGGAAGAAATCGACTACATTTTCCACATAGATGACGACGAAATAATTAACTGCACGATAGGAGGAGTTCATACGTCAATGCTAATTGATTCGGGTAGCAAATACAATCTTCTCACAGATAATACATGGGAAAGATTAAAGAAAGAAAGAATAGTGGTATCAAACCAAGAGAAAACCCCTAAACGTATCTTCATGGCTTATGGAAGTACAACTTTGAAGATTAACGGATCGTTTCAAGCAGATATCACAATAGGAAAAAAAAAGTTACGCCACATTTTATGTAATACATGGAGGAACAAAAAACTTATTGGGAAAAAATACTGCAATTTCGTTAGGAGTCCTACATTTAGGGACACGAATAAATACAGTCGAGACATTTTCCAAATTTAAAGATACCTCTATTAATATCCCCATAAATAGAAAAGTCAAGCCAGTGTTGCAACCATATAAGAGAATTCCTATTCCGTTGGAAGAAAAAGTAAATAGGAAGATTGAAGAACTCATCGATCAAGACATAATTGAAAAAGTAGAAGGCCCAAGCGAATGGATATCTCCAATGGTACCCATTTTAAAGGAAAATGGAGAAATTAGAATTTGCATTGACATGAGAAGAGCAAACATGGCCATTATTAGGGAGAATCATCCATTACCCACAATGGACCAAATACTACCACAATTTCGAAATGCCAAATATTTTTCAAAGTTGGACGTGAGGAATGCGTTTCACCAAATAGAAATTACACCAAAATCAAGACACATTACTACTTTTATCACGAGTAAAGGATTATACAGATATAAACGCCTAATGTTTGAAATATCATGTGCACCGTAGATATTCCAGAAGATCATGGAAAACCTACTTATTACATGTGACGGCACAGTAAAATTTATAGATGACATAGTAGTATTCGGGAGCAATGAAGAACAACATGATAAAAGGCTAACTCAAGTTCTGGACACTCTGAAACAAAACAACGTATTGTTGAATCAAGATAAGTGTTTATACAAAACAACGGAGATACAATTTTTAGGACATAATTTATCAGCACAAGGCATACGACCTCTGGCAAAATATATCGACGTAATAAGAAAATTCAGACGCCCAAATACAATTGAAGAGATACAAAGTTTCCTAGGCCTTCTAAATTTTGTAGGTAAATGGATCCCAAATCTAGCCACAGCAACAGAACCTTTAAGGAAAATATTGCGTTTAAAATTAGGCAAGCAAGCAGACATCTCACACTACTGGAAGTCAGAACAAGACACCGCTTTTAACACCTTGAAGGAGAAATTAAGCAAGATAAAAACCTTAGGATATTATGATCCAAAAGATAAAACTAAAGTAATAGCTGACTCTAGCCCAGTCGGACTGGGAGCAGTCCTGATACAGGAAAATTTCAAGGGGCCTAGAATAATCGCTTACGGAAACAAAAGCTTGACTGACTGCTGGGATTAGACCGTCGTGAGACAGGTTAGTTTTACCCTACTGATGACTAGTCATTGCGATAGTAATCCTGCTCAGTACGAGAGGAACCGCAGGTTCGGACATTTGGTTCACGCACTCGGTCGAGCGGCCGGTGGTGCGAAGCTACCATCCGTGGGATTATGCCTGAACGCCTCTAAGGCCGTATCCTCTCTAGTCGAAGGTGGCAATGATATCTCTAGGAGTCTCGTGAGTCGAAAGGCTCAAAACAATGTGACACTACTAGGCGACCGGTTCACGGGCCGGTCGTCGCACGAGCCCGGTTTGCCGTACGGCGCCATCGCCCGTCGTCGGGATCTCACCGCTACGACGGCACGGCGTCTAACGGTCGATCATGGGTTTCGCAAGTTCGATGTCGAGACTTGGAATCGTCTGTAAACGACTTAGGTTCGAAAAAAAGTATTGCCAAACGGAGAAAGAAGCTCTAGCGTTGGTATGGGCAGTCGAACATTTTGCAATATATCTTTATGGGAAAGATAAATTTGAACTTATTAGCGATCACAAACCTCTTGAAATAATATTTGGACCACGATCGAAACCGTGTGCCAGAATAGAGAGATGGGTGCTAAGATTACAAGCATTCAAATACAAAGTGGTATATCGACCGGGGAAAACGAATATGGCAGACCCGCTGTCACGACTGTGTAGAAGTACTTATGCGGAACCATTCGACAACGAAAACTACATAAATTTAATAGTCGAAAACTCTTGCCCGGTAGCAATACCTCTCACTGACATCAAGAAACATTCAGAAGAGGACGAAGAAATCTGCAAGGTGAAAGAAGGATTATTTACGGACCAATGGGCGAAGACTGTAGAAATCTATAAAATATTCGAAACAGAATTGACATTCCATGATGGCATTCTCCTCAGAGGCACGAGAATAGTAATTCCCTGCAAACTAAGGGAACAAGTCCTTGATTCTGCCCATGAAGGGCACCCAGGCATAGCAGCGATGAAAATGAGACTTCGTACTAAAGTATGGTGGCCAAAAATGGATAATGAAGCAGAAAAAAGAGTCAAAGCATGCAAAGGATGTACGTTAGTAGCAGCACCAAGTACTCCAAACCCGATGAAACGCCAAGTTTTGCCGCTGGAACCATGGATTGATGTAGCTATAGACTATTTGGGCCCTTTACCAAGCGGAGATTACATACTAGAATGGTTATCCTGTTACAATGACGGCTGACAACGGAAGACAGTTTACAAGCGAGGAATTCGCTAAATTCTGCAAGGAATGTAGAATCACTCTCTACAACACCATACCATACTGGCCGCAACAAAATGGAGAAGTCGAGCGTCAGAATAGGGACATTCTAAAAAGGCTAAAAATTAGTCAAATAGAAGAAAAGATTGGAAACAAGAACTTTATACTTACCTCATGATGTACAACAGCACTCCACACTCTGTCACGGGTAAATCACCCTCTGAATTATTTTTTAGAAGGAAATTTAGAGATAAAATTCCCTCAGTTCTCGATATCGAAAACCAAGATAAGGATTCAGAAACAAGAGATAAAGACAAAATACAAAAGGAAAAAGGAAAAAACTACAGCGATTTAAAGAGAAGAACAACGGAAAATACAATTTTAAAAGGAGACAAAGTCTACATCGAAAATATGATAAAAGGAAATAAACTTACTCCAAATTTCTCAATCCTACACACCGTTATGGAAAGAAAGTGAAACGAGTATAAGGTAAAGAATGACGAGACAGGACAAGAATACAGGAGAAACATCGTACACCTCAAGAAAGTCGAAGGGGAATGGAAAATATGCAGGGAGAAGGAGATGGAGAATAACACAACATCGGAAGAAGAAAAAAAAAGAAGAGGACAGCTAAAGGAAAAAAAGAAGGAGAGAGAGAGAGAGAGTATAATGTAACTATGTATCGCAACTTAAATTAGATTGTTAGTAAGCTAAAGAGTACAAGAAAGAAGCTCTTAATTAGGATACAGCATTCGGTTAAAATATATTTACTTTATGTAGAAAAAAATTATGCTTATAATTTACATTTTATTTTATATGTTATTCGATTGGTTTTCAGAAGTTATTATTTTGCTATTATATCTAATAGAATTATAGTATGGTTTAGCTACGAAGAAAACGCTATCGATAGTTAAAAGAGGCGATAAATAAACGATATATTCTATTAAAAGATGTTTATTTGTTAAAAGATGTTTATTTGTAAAAATAAGGAAGGAGATGTAGTGTATAGAGAGAGGGCAGCACATTAAATAGAGAGACGATACGGGAGAGCGACCGGAATCGTGACAGGAAATCTGAGTGTTTATAATTAATTAATTATACACCCTAAAAGGCTAAAGAAGAATACTACAGTTGTCATATTTTACAATTATTATATTTAATAATTAAAATATTGTTGTAATATGTGTATATATATATATATATATATATATACAGGGTGTCCCAGACCACCCGTACACCCCCTTTAAAATGAAAATGAATGGCTTTTATCAAAAATCGCGAACATTATTTAAGTAAATCAAGTACACTCTATCGAATGGTGATATTTTCAACTTTTGATTCCGACCGGAAATACGCCATCCGGACCGGAAGTTGAATTTTTTGAAGGGAACATGTTACTTTTATTACAGATTCGAATTGTACGTGAAAAAATAAGAAACTTTTGTATCAAACGTTTTTTCTGAAAGTATTTCTGTCAACTTTAAAATTGACTTTCAAAATAAATGTCATGAAATAATGAACTTCAAGTGTTCCTGTGGCATAACTATTGACAAGGATGTGTGTGTGCTTGCATGTACGGTACCTGATGAACGTTCGCACAAACGTTTCTGAGTGAATGAGATGTATGTTCAAGCAAAATGTTCAAAGTGAGCACCGTTCTGTACGATGCAAGCATCTACTCTATTTTGGAAGGAATTGGTTGCTCGAAGAATCTCATCATCGCCTAAGGATCGAATTGCTTCACTTATCCTATAAATCATATCATCTTTTGTAGTTGGACGTTCACGGTACACCAAATCTTTTACCCTTCCCTATAAATAATAATCAAGGATGGTGAGGTCCGGTGATCGGGGTGGATAATTGATTGGACCGTATTTGCCAATCCACTTGTTGGGAAACATAGTATTTAGTACTGTACGGGCAACTCTCGATGTATGCGACGGACATCCATCTTGTTGGAACCACATGTCCAGGCGCAATCGCAGAGGAAGAGTTTCTAACAAGACAGGAAGATCTGTCTCTATCAAGGCTGAGTATCTAGCAGCATTTAAAGTTTCTTGAAAGAAATCTCACCATCCTTGATTATTATTTATGGGGAAGGGTAAAAGATTTGGTGTACCGTGAACGTCCAATTACAAGAGATGATATGATTCATAGGATAAGTGAAGCATTTCGATCCTTAGGCGATGATGAGATTCTTCGAGCAACCAATTCTTTCCAAAATAGAGTAAATGCTTGCATCGTAGAGAACGGTGCTCACTTTGAACATTTTGCTTGAACATACATCTCACTCACTCAGAAACGTGTGTGCGAACGTTCATCAGGTACCGTACATGCAAGCACATACACATTCTTGTCAATAGTTATGCCACAGGAACACTTGAAGTTCATTATTTCATGACATTTATTTTGAAAGTCAATTTTAAAGTTGACAAAAACACTTTCAGAAAAAACGTTTGATACAAAAGTTTCTTATTTTTTTACGTACAATTCGAATCTGTAATAAAAAGTACCATGTTCCCCTCAAAAAATTCAACTTCCGGTCGGGATGGCGTATTTCCGGTCGGAATCAAAAGTTGAAAATATCACCATTCGATAGAGTGTACTTGATTTACTTAAATAATGTTCGCGATTTTTGATAAAAGCCATTCATTTACATTTTAAAAGGGGTGTACAGGTGGTCTGGGACACCCTGTATATATATATATATATATATATATATATATATATATACATATACATATATACATGTGGAACAGCATCTCTTTTTAATTTGCGAATTGTATGATTTAATTCATAATCCGTATCTTTAAAATGGGCAGAACAAACTGCGGCTGATTTTAATGATTCATATTTTACTAACTGTAAAGCTTGCAACCATTTCTTGCGTCTCTCCAAATTTTTGGGGAATCTAAAACAATATATATATTATATTTGTAATATAAATACATTAAATTATTAACTAATTCAAGTATTACAAATTTTTAATAAACATAAATTTAAATAAACATAAATTTTTAATAAACATTTTAATAATGTACATTTAAAATATTGTACTTACAAATGAAATGAAATTTTCCGGTTTAGCTCACTTTCCACCTTTAATTGTTCCATGTTTTTTTTTATTGTGTCGATTTTTACACTTGAACACAATGCAAAAGCTCAGTTTTTGCAATATATTTTAACACACTCTTTTATGTATATAAAGACACCATTAAACAAACACAATATACATATGTCATGTCAGCCGAATGTCACCGAAATAAGCCAATGTCAGACGAGTGTCCTTCTCGCCCCGAAAATCAGACCCCCCTTGCCCAAAATAGCAGCTCATGCTCGGTCTATGTTTTTCATTTGTCTATGAGATGATTAGATTAATCGTTTTGAAACGTTGACACATAAACATTGGATTTAATCTTTGCATGATTGTTTTTTGATGCTAAATTTATGTCAAGCATAATAATTTATCAATGTTGAGCATTTTTTATCATATAATACTTGACTTTTTCATTTAAGTTTATCATTGATTTACTGATACTATTAATTTTTTCCATTTGTGCGCGCGCGTGCTCACACACACTTTCTACGTCAGATCTAATTATAATTTAGACTAAGTTTAAATTTTGCTCGTATTTTCAACTTTTATTTTTTCGCGTTTATGGATTCTGGAGAATTTTGATAGGTTTTATTTATACAAGAAATGTATTTATCTCCTATTGTCTTTATTATATTTATCTTCTATTGTTTACCGTCTATTTGTATCTCAAATATACTTATAGTAAACGAGTAGTTGTTCACTTAGAGATTTAAAAGAGGAGCTTTCGGCAAAACTATAGATTAAATAGTTTCAAAATAGGGCTGACTGTTTAAAGTATCAAAGTATATATCGCGCCCCTAGAAGAATACTGTCACAACTCAAAAAATACAAATTTTCATGATTTTCATTCCTCCACGTAGATATCGTTTCAGGCATACCTCCTGTGGGCTTAATTTTTGGGCTAAATTTTTTGAGTTGTGACAATATTCTTCTAGGGGTGCGATATGTAGATGTTAGATTGAGTATTGAAGTCAAAAGTAAGAGAAAAAATTCGACGCGGGTATTGTAAGGGTATTATAAGGGTATTATCATTTTATTTGACATGTTCTCCCAGAAAAATAATGACCATTCACCCATAACATCTAAAAGATATTCTAATTTTTCGAACGTTTATTAGATACCTTGTTTATATCTTATGAAAAGATTTGAAGTACACATTAGCTCCATAGACAAATTAATTAATTAATTGGTTGATTAATAGACAAATTAATTTATTAGTAAATTAATGATAAACTTAAATGAAAAAGTCAAGTATTATATGATAAAAAAATGCTCAACATTGATAAATTATTATGCTTAACATAAATTTAGCATCAAAAAAAATCATGCAAAGATTAAATCCAACGTTTATGTGTCAACGTTTCAAAAAGATTAATCTAATCATCTGCGATGGTAAATGAATAATAAATGAGAGCAAGGTAATAAATGATTAGCATAATTACAATATGATGTAGTGCGATACCGTAGTCATCAGAATTAGTATTTTAAATTGCGCAATTAATGCTCATCTAAGTCTAAATTTTAAAACTCAATTTTATGTAATAACGGTTACTTATGATTATTATGATTATAATAATTATAATGCTATAATTATATACAATGTTTATAACGATTATATAATATTAAATTTGCAATTAATATCTTACATTATTCTTGAGTTTTACATTTTAAAATAAAATATTTCTTCTAATATAAAAATTAAAGTGCCCTACAAGTAACTGACCATAATAATAATTAAATGTATTAATATTAATAAATATAATAATTATAATTAATTAAATATGATAATAATTAGTAATTAAATATAAATATAATTAATTATTTTATTCAACGGCTAGTTTTTTAGCCAATGTTTTCAATTCTTTCCTGGCGATTTTTCCTGAACCTGTATATGAAAAAGCATCCACAAATATCACTCCAGCACGAAGTTTATATTGATCCATCATGCTATTCGCCACCAAGTCTATTAATTCTTGCTCCGTCACCTACGAAAAAAATAATTGTATATTCTATAAGAATATATTCTTTCAACACATATACAAAGTATAATCAAAATTTATAATACCAGAAAATTGGAGATAATTCCTTATGTAAATGTAAGTCAAAAATGTAGAAATTTTTTCAAACAAAATTCTTTTTCCTAGAAAATTGATTTTGAACTTCCATCGAGTACGAATGCATTTGATTAACAGGAAATATCGGCTCAATGGATCTCGTTACACGCAACTATTTCTGTTCGCGTTTTTAAAGGATATCACATTTTGTCTGCTATCATTCACATTACAACTTTTTATTTATGGAATTACAAGAATTACAAGAATTAAAGAAATGCTAAGAATAATCAAAATCTTTTCCAATTATAAGATAATATATATATAAACATTCGAAGAAAAAAATAAAGAGTCAGAACACATTATTATCAGCTCACGCTTCTTTAATTCGCATTATGTGTGACAAGAAAAGTGATATTTTCAACAATTTATGATTTAATGAAATAAATGCATTATTAAAACTTGTATTTTACTTTATAACTAATATCTAGTTATGACATCATTTACAAGTAAGAACAGAAATAATTGTGTGGCAAAATGTGTCGACTCTCCTTGTTAGTCAAGTGCACACAAGTGCGCGCAAAAATCTTCAAAGTCGATTTTTTTCAAAAAAGTCTAAGCCTTGTAAAAAAATTTTATATTTTTAATTTTACATTTGCATAATGAATCACTTTCATTTTACTTGTATCATAATTTCTCATATACTCTGTACATGTATAATTAATATTTAAATTAACCTGCATGTTTTTATCTGAGACATATTTATGATATTAAAAAGAGAAATTTATGTACATGTCTAAAATTTTTAGAAAGTCAAAAGAGTAAAATATCTTGAAAATGTTGCAAATAAGTTTATTAAAGATTGTGTTATAATAATTTTTAAAAAATTATTGGAACGATTTTCAAAACTGCTCAATTCAATATTGCTAAATTACTATTTCATAGAGTCTCGCTCTGTGATTTCATTTTAATTACAACAAGTTTGTACCTTCGCCCCGGGCATTTTGGTAACATAAGCAACAGGATGTTCATCATCTACCGCATGAGGCACTCCTATTACTGCAGCCTCCATCACTGCTGGGTGTGACATTAAGACACCTTCAATTTCTCCAGGTGAGATTTGATATCCTCTGTACTTTATAAGCTCCTTTATCCTATCGATAATGAAGAGTTCTCCATCTTCGTCGAAATAACCGACGTCACCCGAATGCAGCCATCCTAAAAAAATTCAAACTTACTTTTATGGTATTTTTTACCCTTAAAAACTTATCTATTTAAAAAATAGTATAAAGAAAATTATTTTGCCAAACACTCGGCGCTAAATATACAGCCGCCAGTTATGAAAAACTGTTATATGCATTACTGTAGAAAAACTGTTTTACACAATAGAATTATGTTAATCTGTGCAAAACGGCGTTAAAAAATTAATGAACCTGGTGCTGCTAAGCTGAACAATATACTAATAAAATTGAAAGCGCAATGTTTTTTTAATTATAAACTTTTTTATTTTTTATTTTATATTAATTCCTATTTTTTATTTTTTAGATAAATTTTTGATTTTTAATATTATTATTTTTGTAGGAAATTAGAAAAACTATTTCTACAACAACTTTTTTCGGTTGAAATATTTCTATTTAGAAAAATAAAAAATTAAATAACATAAGTTTTTATTCTGATTGTAAGATACTTTCAACTGACTGGATCGCGTATAGATATGTACATACATGCGTAAAGATGCCTCGCTCTTCCTACACGTGACTTATAGCTGCGTGTGATTTGGCGCGAGGCACTACCGTGTCTCTCGCTTATATTTAATGAAATTTAGTTTACTTAATTTATTGACATAATTGAATTTTGTACATAAATAACATGTTGGGAATACGAAGTGACTTCACTCGAGCAAATCGCGGTATTATTGACGCCCTATCTATTCTGATATTCATATTTTATAATCGATAACTTTATACATATATTGTCATGGCGTCGCGTTGTTCCTCATGTAAAATTGTATATCACGATATTAATTCATTAATAATATTCTGAGTTTGAGTTAGTGAATCGTGTTATATATTAATTTGCATTGTGTTATACCTTGATAACATACCATTAAATTAATTTAGTTATATTATTGTTAACGTTGCGTTTGCGTGAGCGCAAAAGGAGAGAGGCTTTTTTACCTTCCTCATCAATAGTACTTTTTGTCGTTTCAGGATTTCTGTAGTAGCCATTCATTATGGTCGCTGTCGTTATCCACAATTCTCCTGAATTATTCGGGCCAAGGACATTTCCGTTTTCTGGGTCTACGACCTTCATTTGCACATTCTCGATTACAGTTCCGCAAGATCCAGCCTTGTGATGCGGAAGCTGCAATGTCGCGATTCCGCCGAGTTCTGTCATTCCTAAAAACACAAATAAATAATCGAATTTCCACGATGAATCTTCTTTATTTACTTATTATATATGTATTGTCTTGTTTGTATTATATATTGATATTGTATTTATAATATTTTATTACACTATAGGATACCTACCGTAACCTTGTAACATTTCAACATGCGGTAAGATACATCTCATTTCTTCCTGTATTTTTGGCTTCAATATTGCACCACCACAGATTATGTCTTTCAAAGATGATAATGAATACTTCCTTATATAACCCGCTTTGAGAAATCGATTAATCATGCTCGTGCTTAGAAAAATCACTGTTACCTGAATAGCAAAATGAGAAAGAAATATTCATATTTTCGTATTACAATACGCCAGTTACGTGAAACATGTTATGTAATTTACTTAATAAATATGTATTATAACAGTACGCGAAATGATATTATCAACATTTTCAAAACTTTTATGTATATAACTTAAATTTATATAAGTTATTATTGTACAGTATTATATAATAGATGATTTATTATGATGATAGACATTTCTTATATACGAACGCAAATCTCCGGATAATAAATGGGCCTTAACAGCAAATTAATGGCATTCTTCTAAGAGTCATAAATATATATAACGTTACAAACGTTAAATTTTACTTATAAGAAATTTTCAACTTTATCACGGAGTAAGTTCGTAAGTAAGAGCAACATTATTATTACTGCTTATAAAAAGATTTCTAGCAACAAGTCAAATAATTTTGTTATATCTCAGTTATTATTATTTTTAATTATTTTAAATCACAGGAAAAGACAGAGATTTAAAAATATTTGCTCTTACGTCTTCAGAGGAAAAATTTTTTTATAAATGAAGTAAATGATAAATTTTGTCACAAGCAATATATTATCGCAATTTCCTTCGTTAGCTTATGACCAGGGTTGGATAGAAACTAGTTAAATAGTTAAAAATTATGTTAAAAAGTTGAAAAGTTTATAACTTTAAACTTAAATTAGTTAATTTTAAACGTGTTAACTTTTAATTAAAACTAAGGTCAGTGCTGATAATTACGCCATAACCGCTAATTATGCCATCTATCTAATTCTTCATTAATACGTACGGATGGCTTTAAATGACGAATGTTAATTGTGAAGGCATAGACACTAAGTTGATATCAACAAACATTTTGCTGTTTTAAACTTTCAGTAATTTGTAGTAACAATTAGAACAAAAGTTATTATCAAAAAATTTGCCACTATAAACTTGGCACTACACTCGCCGCTAATTTGTCAGCAGTAATTATTACATTTCAAATATTTATTAGCATTATTTGGGTGATCACTCATTCTGTATCACAAGAAACAACAAACACATACGATGTCATCTAACAAAAGTTGCGCAAAAAACATCCAGCGTTTCACAATCATTAATAATTTTAATTTAATTTATTCACTATTTAAATGTACTCATTCGTTTACGGCTGAAGAGACACAAGTAAGTGTCGACACGTCCCGTCTAAAGAATAATGTAACTATTTTTATAGCATAATAAAGTTAATAAATTTATAAAACACCCTTACATGCTCGTTACAGGCCTAATTCTTACCACATTTTTAGAAAATATTATAGTATATTTAAATGTGTGTTATTATATGTATAAAATAAGTTTATTATCTCTCTTATAAAAGACTATCTTTCTATTATTTTATTAAAGACTATATTTTTATCATCTAAATTTAAAATGTACAATTAAAAGATTAATTATGTAAAAAACATATAGCTTAACTTTAATGGAGTTAATTTTTGTTTAAGTAACTTTTAACGTAAACTTAGTTAATTTATGGGCCGTTAATTCTAAACTTAATTAAGTTAAAAAAAAATAAGTTATTCAACCCTGCTTATGACTCTCACCTTATATTTCTCGATCAGTAGACACGTCATCTCTTCATCGAATTCCGGATATAAAATTACTCTGGCACCCTGCACAATCGCTTTTAGATTCATTATTATTCCGCTCACCCAATAAAGCGATGAGAACCAAATTGACACCGCATTGGTCAAATTCATGTTTAAATCCTCGCTGATCGATAATAGACAGTAATTGGACATTTCGACGCCTTTCGGCATTCCTGTGGTGCCTGACGAGTGTACGATGCACGCCGTTTGCTTGATGTCATCGAGCTCGGCGTATCGGAAATTCGCCACTTCCGCATCGCTGTACATGTTCAAAATGCCAGAAAACGCGATAGCGTCGGGATGATCCTCGAAAATCACAACAGTGAGGTTGCAGTTGCTCTCTTTCATCGCGCTCAAAATAACATTCACAGATTTCTCGCTGCAGAAGATTACTTTCGGAGTAGTTAGCTGCATGACATGCAGCGCGGTTTCTAATGACAAATAGCACATAAGTGTTAGAGCAGAGGAAAAATATCGGGGTGCTATCCGTACTCTCGATCCTATATAGGATCTCCTCCCTTTCACAAACAGTAAGCAGCCACTCTGCCACTGATTGTGAGCCACTCATCGCCTCATAGTACATAGGTATTAGAAATTATATATTTCTTAAATAAAACAAATTATATAAATTCTAAATGACATAAATGCTACATTAAACTTTACTACATAATTAAATAATAAAAAAGATAAAATCTAATTAAATCAAAACAGATAAAATTATATTCGCGCGCGCTCTTGTTGGAATTACATTATTTCTGATTATTAATCGAATATATGTCGCAATATTTTTAACTGTAATCGCAGGAGAACTTACGCAAGTCCATGTTTTCGTTCCACGGATTAAAGATCGCGTTGATATAAGTTGCCGCCAAGCAGGGCACGATGGAATTGAGGTGATTATTTGTGCACACACTGACAACATCGCCAGATTTGATTCCTTGTTTTTGTAGCCACAACGCGCATCTTACAACTTTGTCTTGTAGCTCCGTATACGTAACTATTTTCTCAGTGCACGCGTCCAACTATTAAATTATTACTATTATACAGAGTGTTTTAAAATCACTAAGCGTGCTTTGTTGTAAATTATTTTTTACTGTAAATTATTTAAGCATAATAAAATGATATTGGATGGATCTGAAGTATCTTATGCAGTTTCTCGAAAATGTAGTTTACCCGTTATGAAATTAATATGTAAGTTATGTTAACACACAATAATATTAAAAATTAACGATTGTAAGCTAATATTATTTTATTATTTTATTATCTGTTTGTATAACAAATATTAATAAAATTGAAGATGGATACATATGTACATTCTATATTTTTTTATCGACATTATTGAATAAAGTTAAATAAAAAAATAATAAAATCTTATGAAACTAAATTTGCAATTAAATTTTAAGCAAATTTAGCAAAACTTAATTTATGCATCGTTTTTCCATAATTCGTTTTTTAAAAACGTCTATAGAATCATATTGCCTTATCAAAAGTCTGCTGGGAAATAATGTCCTTACGATACCTTTTGCTTTCTCTATAATAGTTCTATATGTGAATCTGTGAATTGAGAGCGAAGTTCGGCGATTTCACTATATTTATCAAAAGTTGTAAAACGGATCGCCATTGAATGCACAATTTCCCAATTGTTTTTAACATTTCGAGACAATGGTTTCTTTTTTGTATGTGAATGCTTTTACTTACTTTAATAAGTATTAATATACATTTTATATATTATTATCTCTATGAACCATAACATTTTAACAATTTTTTGAATAATGTTTTCCACTCTTTAATTCTATATATATAATGTCCAAATATCAGTTTTATATTCTATCTATGCACTCTTAATTGTGTTCAGAGTGAGAGTATGACTTACTACAACAGAATAGATTTAAGTTGTATATCTTGTAAACACATTGATAGAAGAGCGTTTGATAATATAAATAGATCCTAATATTTCCATCATTAGTTTTATCTCTCAACAAGTATTATTCAACTTAAAAAATATTTTTTTGTTTTATGATTTTTTAACTTGCTTGAGCACCCTTTTGAAAGTTCTCTTTTGCTGAAACACTCTGCATTGACGTCACGTATAAAGATTGACTTACGTGTGCAATTTTATCTCCATTGCTTTTAATTTGAACCCATATTAACTCTCCAAGGCTCTTATAGTTAGCTATATAAGGCGAGACTCTTCCTTTGTAAACTTTATTCTGCACAGTAAAAACCTAAAATTAATAAATGAGTCTGTTACTTTAAAAAATTACCATATTATTACATGGCATAAACTTGCATTCGTATCTTTAATCTGTGTATGTCTCACGTCTTATTAACAGTGATTTTCTATTTAAATATTATATATGACGATTATATAAAAAGATCATTCAGAATATTTGCGTGACTGTTTTTATATTTACCCTCAAGTCATCTGCAGCCATATTTCGCCAGAGATATTCGAGTTTTAGATCCCAGGTATGAAGTGTTAAATACGATTTAAAAGCGACGTAGTAATTCAATGATATCACTGCACATTACAAATAATTGCATTCAATATATTGTTTTATGACAATTTTATTGAAATAAATTAACATTAATTATAAATGTAATGGACATAAGATAAAATAATTGTTAATAAAATCAAAAGAGTTATTTTTAAATATATATTAGTTAAATATCAAAACGAGAATGACTGCCACGGAATGGAAGTAAAACCTGTTGATAAACTTAACCCTAGGCTCTTGATCAAGGACCTTCCTTCATGAAAGGATAAAATATAGCGGTTTATTAAGGATCTGATCAAGCAGAATCTGGATGGTGTTAGTGAGGAAAATGTAAGATTGGTCCATTGCACTCCTGCCAAAAGCCAGAAAAGCTCTATCGCGGTCATTGAGGTTTCTCCGGACGTAAGACGTGGTCTGCTAATAGGTACAAAAAATTCAAAAGAAAAATAAGAAATACTTATTTATAAATGTCCAATTTACAGCAATGATTTAAAAAATAATTTGCATTTCATGTATGGCATGAATGCCATCGTAAGAGTGACATAATCACTTATTCAAGAGTATCACAATATTCAAAAATTAAAAAAATGGAGCTCCGTCGCCTGTCTTGAATTTCTCTTACTGAATTATACTTACGCACTAGTACAAGTCAAAAGATAATTTTATTTGAAGGAAATTCTTGTAATCGAAACTAATGACAATAACGAATAAAAATAGAATCTGAAGAAGGCGGACATAAACGTATAATTTAACAATCAAGAACTTTGAAAATTTCGGTATCTCTTCTCTTCTGAGATAAAAAGGCATGGTGATGACGGCCACTGTTATAATAATATTTATGTGTAACATACTCAAAGCAGAAGAAACACAATTTTCAAATAACACGATTACTATATGAGCTGCTAAATAAAATGAAGCATTATAAATACAAAAATACAAAAAAGTATTATATCTATATGTGCGATTTAAATTCGTATATACATTTTCATTTGTATGTATATGTGTATGTAGATGTGGAACTGATTGTAATTTGCCAAGGTATCCAGCATCAATGGGAAAAAATGGTCGAATTTTAATAAAAATCGAAATGCTAATTATAACAAAAAAGATATTTTATATCTGAACAAAAAGAGCTTTTGTACCATATAAAAATCACAATTTTTCAATAAATGCAAAGTAGATAAGTGAATAACGATCCTCGTATATAGTCATGAACAAGTATTATCATTATATAATTTCTACTTGCGTCAGCTTTGCAGTTTCAAATTAACTTCGTATTCCTCTCTCCCCAATCCATTTCGTAATTGACTGATAGTTTGCATCAGCAATTCAGATCACAAATTCTATTGTGCTGTTATTTGTATGTTAAATGTAACCTTTACCGTTGCAAAGTTATTATTAGACACTTTTGACATTTTGATATTATCATCGAACTGATTTGAAATGATTTTATAATATTGCTGGAATTAAGAAAGCGATATCAAAGAACGCAATAGTGTCACGATGCCAATCGTATATGAAAAGCGATTGGCCATGTAATTATGTTCATGGCATATCAAGGTGCTACCAAGTAACTTATTCAGAATTTTTAAATGCAAACAATTAATTGACAGTAAAATATTTAATAAAATAAACATATTTATAAAAATGTTTGAAGAGATTCAATAAATGTTTAAACTTAAATTTTTGTTATCAAGTTACACTTTAGGTAGTGCTAATCCCGGCGGTACTGTAACTCTTCTTTCAAACTCCATAACTCGAAAAGTACTTAATAAAGAAATACTTTATTATAATGTTTTGAAAAGCCCTCGAGGTAAGCTACATGAATATGCAATAAAAAATAGAGGTTTCCGTTTAAAAAATTAAAAGTGACCTTCACGTGGTCTTCAAACGACTATCCAAAGTCAAATAATTGCCACCATCTATATATAGATATTTTATGTCTCATAAAAGTTAAAATGTGTATGTGTCAAAAATATCTAAAATGGAATTAAGCACTTAATGATAAATCGGATTACATAGAATAGAGTGATATATTAGTAAATGCTGAACCGCGAAAAAACGTACCAGGGTCTCTCGAGAGAACACGAGTTATGCACAATTCCTTACTAATCACTTGTCTTGAGAAGACTGAACTTTACTCGTTTCTTTACGATAACAATGCTGGCTTGTTTTTTTAATTAGTCGTACTGCTCGCGAAAAATACTTTTCCATCATCGGTATTGCCGCGACATGAGTACGCTTAATGTGCTTAAGAATTGTGCTCACTGGTTGCACCATGTGTGGTGGCCGTGCGTATACTGGCAGTGTCCTCCGCAACACTACTTAATGATTAATCTCATGACATTGCGCAAGGTTATGGCATCATCAACTAGAAATATATTATCTTCTCTTTTTTTGTATGAACACGTATATCATACAAGAGAAATAATTGATACAATGAAGGTACGAAGAGATAATTAATGTCATATAACGATATGTACGGTATATGTATTTCTTTAAAATGCAAATTGCGCGAGAAGAATAAAAATTTAGAAAAAAATGAAAATGGCTGCTCACCTTGACATTCTATTAAGTCAAGCAACAAATGTAAAACGATATATCCGTCCACATATATTGTGTTCCAGATAATTTCTTACGGTTTTAATTAAACTTTATTTGTCATAAATTCTCTTTAATAAAAATTTATTATTATTTTATTAATTATTATTATTATTTATTTTTATAATTTTATAATGTAATCTTTCGAATATGTGTGTGATATTAACATAATAATAACTCTCTCATCTTTCTTTATACATAGTAATAATAACCTTTTATATAATTGACACCAAAAATAACTGTAAATTATAATAATTATAACTATATTTCTTTCAATATTCGACAGTTACTCATTGTCTATCGCATATCATTATTTTCTTGTAATTATGTAATCTCCTTAAGCATATTGCGTGACCACATATCGATCTTCCTTATTTCAATTAGATAAGAATTGTATACGTATGGGTTGGAGATAGATTATTAATTTCACATTCTCTTTTATACTCATATAACTTATTGCTGATGTCCATCACATGCTAAAGCGGAACATATCAAAAAGAGAGAGAACGGAAAGTAATTTTCTGCCGGAATCAAAATGTGAATCGATTAAACGCCATTAATTGTTTATTTAACAATCATTGTTATTGGTGTACCATTCTTAAACGCAATGTGAAAGAACCACTTATTTGAGAGACTAACCATGTATGCGTTGGCACAACTTTTTCTTAATTCGCCCATTTTCTATCTGAATTTTTTTAATCACTATCTCTCATTGTCCATTTTTTAGTAGTCGATCTCTAACGTGACATTGTATCACTATTATACACGCTAAACACATCTCGTAACATAATACAAAGTTTTAAATAACATAGAATAAAAAATAATATATTGTGAGAAATATATAATTGACATAGCTTATTTTCTAATCAATCAGAAGAAAGAATATGAGATTATTTACAAAAAATATTTATTTAAAAGTATGAAAACAATATTTTTTATACAGAGGAAGTTAAGTATTGTAAAGTTTAAAAAACTTCTTTTTTATAAATCATAGAATTAATCTATTATTCGCACATCAGTTTTATTGCTGTATTATATATGTAACATAATATGCAAGGTCAGTGCAGGTAATTACGCCACTTTAAGCTTTTAGATTTTTTGGACACTTTGCTGAAGATCGAGTGAAAAAATTAAGTGTACCATAATTAAAAGTAATCTTTTGGTTGCCTCAAAAAAAATATTTCAACGCTTTATCTCCTCTTTTTCTTTTTCCACCAATCGTTTAAAAAAAGTGCGTCAAAGTGGCGTATTTACCGACACGTGTAGGTAATTACGCCACCTAATAAAAAATTCATATAAAGTGATTTTGAGGCATGGCATTACGTAAGAAACCAACTCAGGGCTTTGCAACAAATGTTGTGAATTTTATTCGCAATTCCAAAGCACATAAAAAGGAACGGGGAAACAAACGTGTTTTGTGATTATAAATTTCATTTTTTTTAAATAAGCAAAAATAAGTTTTATTTTTTATCATCAAGTATAAGTTTCATTTTTTATATCGAAAAAACTGCCACAATCAAAACGGATCTAAATACAAAACATAGAGACCAAATTCGTTAGTAATTCTTATGAGTTCTTAAAGTGGCGTAATTACCAGCAGCCTGAAATTTTGTAAATAAATTACTTTTTTTGTACTTACATGAAATGAAATGACAAATACAACTACACTTTCGAAAAAAGCGTCGAATTTGCTACGAAAATAATGCTAGTAAATATTTAAAATGTAATAATTACTGCCGGCAAATTAGCGGCGAGTATAGTGCCAAGTTTATAGTGGCAAATTTTTTGATAGCAACTTTTGTTCTAATTGTTACTACAAATCACTGAAAGCACAAAACGGCAAAATGTTTGTTGATAACAACTTAGTATCTATGCCTTCACAATTAGCATTCGTCATTTAAAGCCATACGTATGTATTAATGAAGAATTAGATAGGTGGCGTAATTAGCTGCTACGGCGTAATTACCTGCACTGATATAATTGCTTAAGGCAATTTATTTACAATAGAGTATACTTTGCCGATGACATTGACTTTCATGTATGTTAGAAAAATGAGAATACTGATTTTCTTTTTTACACTTATCTTGTTTTAATCCACACTTGTACATAAATCTCGAGAACTTAATTTAATTGTGTTAATGTTAGCAGGTAGTATTTTCTGTCTTCCAGACAAGACGAGACAAGTTATCGAATAAAGCGTTTATTATCGGTAGCACCGAGTTTATTATATTAATTACAACGGTAGAAGTTTCCAGAAAGATATATGTATATGAGAGAGAATAAGTACGCCGTTACTTACTAACTAACATTACGTCAGTACAGACAACTTAAAAGAACTTAAGTAACTGTTATTTATTAAATGGTTGCCAACTTAAATTAACTGAAAAGAATACATGGTAGTTCAGCCAATCATTGCTTACTTTTACAAATTGAATGATAACTCTTTATGTTAATGTATTCTCCTCTTTAAGTTGATCCCTTGGATCAACTATATTTACAGTATAACTGAAGAAGCTGTTTTTCAAACGCAATTATTACACGTCACGTTTCATTATGCACATAGCATGCTTTATATAAGACGCAAACTCGTTCTCAATCTTATGTAACTGTTGTTTATTGAACGTAAAATATCTGCTTATAGTATTCCATAAAGTATCTGCGATTCGAGACTTCATATTATGTCTTTTTAACAAAATACTATTAGTAATAACTATTGATGTTGTAAATTGCATGCAGTTATATCTTTTGTAAGTACTTATTATTTTGAAAATGTCTTTAAAAATATAGATTGTGTATTCACTTTATTCCGTCAGAATTATTTCAAATGAAACAAGCAATTTGCATGAATTTACATGAATTTACATGAATTTATCGAAAGAGAGTTAATGTGTACTTCAAATCTTTTCATAAGATATTGTTTTCTGCAACAATTTTGCATCTTAAAATTAAAATTCTGCCTCGGTGCAGGCATATTCTTTGTTTTCTGCAACAATTTTGCATCTTAAAATTAAAATTCTGCCTCGGTGCAGGCATATTCATTGGTTTTTGCAACAATTTTGCATCTTAGAATTAAAATTCTGCCTTGGCGCAGGCATATTTATTGATTTCTGCAAGAATATTGCATCTTAGAATTAAAATTCTGCCTCGGTGCAGGCATATTCATTGGTTTTTGCAACAATTTTGCATCTTAGAATTAAAATTTTGCCTCGATGCAGGCATATTCATTGGTTCCTGCAAGAATTTTATATCTTAGAATTAAAATTCTGCCTCGGTGCAGGCATATTCTTTGATTCCTGCAAGAATTTTGCATCTTAAAATTAAAATTCTCTTCGCTCTAAAAATATAGCGTCTTAAAAAGGTATATAAAAAAAAATAATTTTATAGCTTTAATTGAGTGATACTAAAAATATGAAAAAAATTAATCAACGTTGTTAATGATTAAAACTTTTTAAAAACTGAAAAATATGGTTTAAACTATAGAAAAATCATAATAAAATGAATCTCCGTTTTGAAAATCGAGTCTCTCGAAAAAAAAAACGGAAAAACATAATATACTTACAACCGAGCGACCATAATATTATGAAAAAATAATTAACAACTAATGCATGCGTGTGTGCATGCGTGTATACAAGTGTGTATGCATGTTTGTATGCATGTGTTTATTCTTGTATATGTGCATATGTATGTGAGTATGCATGCATGTATATATATATATATGTGCATATGTATGTGAGTATGCATGCATGTATATATATATATGTGTGTGTGTGTGTGTGTATGTATGCGTATATGCATGTATGTGTGTATGAATGTGTATATGCATGCGTGTATGCATACAATATGATTATTAATATTAATTTTATATATATAAATATATACATTATATACATATATAATTTTATTATTATATTAATTTTGCAGATATCGCGCTTACAATCGTTCATACATATCAAAAGGAACGACTTGGCTTGCTTTCGTGTTAGCGCTCGAAAACCAAAAGGAACGGCTCAAAATAGCGCTTATAAACATGAACTCTTACAGCGCGTGCGTCTAAAGGGAACGCAATCTAAGGTCTAAGTGCTGTGAAGATAAAAAGGTAGAAAGTACACAGAAAGTACAGAAAAAATTACAGAAAATCAACTATAAAATAACCAACGTGATTAAAGTTTGGAGCGTTTATTAAGCGAAAATTTAAAATTAGCTAATAACAAGCACACTTATAAGAAATGATTATATTTACATCCAAAATAATATATTTAAGATAAAAAAATATTTTCGAAATAAAAAATAACAAAACAATTAAAAAACATCAAAATTACGATACATATATACATATTTAAAATTCATCACAGTCGTCTCTGCGTTTGGTGCCAAAAAATACGAGTATGCTCGCATGCCTTGGGATCATTTACAATAGAAAAAAAATAATTTGTCAAAAAACAAGGCCCGGAAAAGTTCCATTTTTTATCACGATATATCTGCATAGGCGCGTGAATACCCGTTTAAAAATTTATATTTCTTTGTATTTTTCACTATATATTTTATGTACATATTTTACTGTACAAAATACATAATGCACAATACGTAACATAAATAAAATTGAACTTTATTGATAATATATTATGTTTAATGTTTTTATTATATACATTATTAAATTTTATTTATTATTATATTTTAACTATTATTAAATAATATTAGATAATTGTCAAAATATTCTCGATTTCTGTGATGCATTAATATTTTGAAAGAAATTAAAAGAAGCACAAAAGAAAAAATGCATACAGTTAATGAAATATATATATACGAGGGTGGTCTGAAAAGTTTCCGACCTCAACGTGAAGATGACAACACTCGTAAATAAAAGCTACTGAATTTCGTTGTTCATCTGTTGACAGTTACTCATCTAAAGTTTCAGCCATTTTGGACGCGCAGTTTTTATGTAACAGTCGTTTGAGTGAGTTGGTGTGAGTTTTTTTGTGAAAATGGACAAAATCGAGTATCGAGCTGTCATTAAATATTTGTTTTTGAAAGGCAATACGCCTACGCAAATCAAAGATGAGTTGGATTCTGTGTATGGGGACTCTGCACCATCATTTACCACAGTGAAATTTTGGGCAGCTGAATTTAAACGTGGCCGTAAGAGCTTGGGAGACGATGAACGTTCGGGACGTCCAAAAACTGCAACTACCGACGAAAACATCGCCAAAGTTCACCAAATGGTGCTAGACGACCGCCGAATTAAAGTGAGAGAGATAGCAGAGGTTATGAACATGTCAAAAGAACGTGTTTGTCACATATTAGATCAACATTTAGGCATGAGAAAGCTGTCCGCGCGTTGGGTGCCGCGTTTGCTCACGTTAGACCAAAAACGTGTTCGAATGAACATTTCCAACGCTCTTTTGACGCAGTTTAGGCGCAATAAATCCGAGTTTTGGCGCCGATTAATTACTGTAGATGAAACTTGGATACACCATTATACGCCCTAAACAAAAATACAATCCAAACAGTGGACTGCAAAGGGGGAACCGGCTCCAAAAAAAGCAAAAACTGTTTTTTCGGCTGGGAAAGTGATGGCGACTGTTTTTTGGGATAGTCATGAAATTATTTTAATCGATTATCTTCAAAAAGGAAAAACCATTACAGGAGCATACTACGCATCATTACTTGACAAGCTGAAGGCAGAACTTGCGGAAAAACGGCCACATTTGCAGAAAAAGAAAATCCTGTTTCACCAAGACAACGCACCGTCTCACACCTCAGCGGTAGCCATGGCGAAAATCCACGAATTATCGTTTGAACTGCTTGATCATCCGCCTTACTCACCAGATCTAGCCCCAAGCGACTTCTTTTTGTTCCCTCATCTAAAAATTGCGCTCGGAGGACAAAGATTTTCGTCAAATGAAGAGGCAATCACCTTCGTGAACAATTATTTTGCAGAGAAAAATGCCGAGTACTATTTTGACGGGTTACAGAGATGGGAGCATCGCTGGGAGAAGTGTGTAGAGTTACAAGGAGACTATGTTGAAAAATAAAAAAAAAATTTCAGAAAAAATGTGTTGTATCTTTGTTAGGTCGGAAACTTTTCAGACCACCCTCGTATATATATATATATATATATATATAAATCATACTCTTTCAGCACATGGCTATCTCGTTGTGTCTCAGAAATAAACTTTCACAAATATTTCTATTTTTGAGATATTATATTATATATTATTATAAAATTTTTCTAAATAAATCTGTTATATGTATTTTTATACTAACTTATACAAATATATCAATGCATCTGTCTCATAAACAGATCAAAATAAATAAAATCTTTTTTCTACTATAATCTCAAAGCATACTGAAGCATCTGTAGAAAACGAACAAATAACGTAAAATTAAAAAAAGAACATAAGTGGGCATAAAGGTAAATATTACAATATTACTCTCTTCCGAGCCTCGTTTCTTAAAAAGTTATTTCTTATCTATCGTAAATGATTCCAAGGCATGCGAACATGCTTGTATTTTTTGGCATTAAACGCAAAGACGATCGTGATAAATTTTTAAACGGTTTTATACGAGCATTTGCGGAAATATAGTAATAAATAGTACTTATCCAGGACCTGTTTACGACAAATAATTATTTTCTTATCGTACGATCACAAGGCACGCCACCACGTTTGTAAACTTTGACACAAAACGCAGAGACGAGCGTGATGAAATTTAAATGAGTTTAAACCCGAAAATTCAGAAATATCTTAATAAACGGAACTGCTTTGGACCTTGTTTTTTGACAAATTATATTTTTTCTGTCGTAGGAGATTAGACAGAGACTCTGACAGAGACGGACTCTGTCCGTATCGAACGTCCGCAATAACAATGTTATCAAAATTTTTATATACATGACAAATTTTATCATACATATAACTCTAAATCATACTGTTACAGTTTTATTAAGTGACTTTAACTCTTACATTTAAATTCTTTGACAATTCACAAACAAGTTTGACAAGCTACTAAACGATGATACCGACACAGACAACACACCATCACCCACTTAAACCACATAGGGTGAGTCAGCATAAAAACAACACAACACACACAATATCGACACACAAGATTTGCGCAAAAAATACCCAGCGTTCCACATTCATTTACATTTAAATATTTAATTTACCATCATTGTAAAATTCACTCATTAGATTACGGCTGAAGAGACACAAGTAAGTGTCGAAACGTTCCGTTCCAAGGATTTATGTATATATTTTTTATTAACGAAATAAAGTTATTTTAATTATAACAACCTTATTTGCTCGTTCAGGCCTATTTTATATTTACAATTTAGTTTTAAAATACGAGCTTATCTATTATTAATTTATTCTGAAATAACTTGATAAACGGAACTGTTCCGGGCATTGCTTCTCGACAAATTATTTTTTTCCTTTCGTAGGAGATTACAAAGAGCGCCACTACGTGTGAAAATTTTGGCACAAAATGCAAAGACGAACGTTATAAATTTTTAAATGAGTTTAAACCTGAATATTCATAAATATCTTGATAAACGGACCTGTTCCGGACATTGCTTCTCGGCAAACTTATTTTTTCCTATCGCAGGAGATCACAAGGCATGCCACCATGTTTGCAAATTTTGGCACAAAACGCAGAGACGAACGCGGTGAATATTTAAATGAGTTTAAACCCGAATATTCTGAAATAACTTGATAAACGGAACTGTTCCGGGCATTGCTTCTCGACAAATTATTTTTTTCCTGTCGTAGGAGATTACAAAGAACGCCACTACGTGTGAAAATTATGGCACAAAATGCAAAGACGAACGTTATAAATTTTTAATTGAATTTAAACCCGAATATTCAGAAATATCTTGATAAACGGACCTGTTCCGGGCCTTACTTCTCGACAAATTAATTTTTTCCTATCGCAGGAGATCACAAGACATGCCACCATCTTTGCAAATTTTGGCACAAAACGCAGAGACGAACGCGGTGAATATTTAAATGAGTTTAAACCCGAATATTCTGAAATAACTTGATAAACGGAACTGTTCCGGGCATTGCTTCTCGACAAATTATTTTTTTCCTGTCGTAGGAGATTACAAAGAACGCCACTACGTGTGAAAATTTTGGCACAAAATACAAAGACGAACGTTATAAATTTTTAATTGAATTTAAACCCAAATATTCAGAAATATCTTGATAAACGGACCTGTTCCGGGCCTTACTTCTCGACAAATTAATTTTTTCCTATCGCAGGAGATCACAAGACATGCCACCATGTTTGCAAATTTTGGCACAAAACGCAGAGACGAACGCGGTGAATATTTAAATGAGTTTAAACCCGAATATTCTGAAATAACTTGATAAACGGAACTGTTCCGGGCATTGCTTCTCGACAAATTATTTTTTTCCTGTCGTAGGAGATTACAAAGAACGCCACTACGTGTGAAAATTTTGGCACAAAATGCAAAGACGAACGTTATAAATTTTTAATTGAGTTTAAACCCGAATATTCAGAAATATCTTGATAAACGGACCTGTTCCGGGCCTTACTTCTCGACAAATTAATTTTTTCCTATCGCAGGAGATCACAAGACATGCCACCATGTTTGCAAATTTTGGCACAAAACGCAGAGACGAACGCGGTGAATATTTAAATGAGTTTAAACCCGAATATTCTGAAATAACTTGATAAACGGAACTGTTCCGGGCATTGCTTCTCGACAAATTATTTTTTTCCTGTCGTAGGAGATTACAAAGAACGCCACTACGTGTGAAAATTTTGGCACAAAATGCAAAGACGAACGTTATAAATTTTTAATTGAGTTTAAACCCGAATATTCAGAAATATCTTGATAAACGGACCTGTTCCGGGCCTTACTTCTCGACAAATTAATTTTTTCCTATCGCAGGAGATCACAAGGCATGCCACCATGTTTGCAAATTTTGGCACAAAACGCAGAGACGAACGCGGTGAATATTTAAATGAGTTTAAACCCGAATATTCTGAAATAACTTGATAAACGGAACTGTTCCGGGCATTGCTTCTCGACAAATTATTTTTTTCCTGTCGTAGGAGATTACAAAGAACGCCACTACGTGTGAAAATTTTGGCACAAAATGCAAAGACGAACGTTATAAATTTTTAATTGAGTTTAAACCCGAATATTCAGAAATATCTTGATAAACGGACCTGTTCCGGGCCTTACTTCTCGACAAATTAATTTTTTCCTATCGCAGGAGATCACAAGGCATGCCACCATGTTTGCAAATTTTGGCACAAAACGCAGAGACGAACGCGAAAATTTGAATGAATATTTAAATGAGTTTAAACCCGAATATTCTGAAACGGAACTGTTCCGGGCATTGATTCTCGACAAATTATTTTTTTCCTTTCGTAGGAGATTACAAAAAGCGCCACTACGTCTGAAAATTTTGGCAAAAAATGCAGAGACGAACGTTATAAATTTTTAAATGAGTTTGAACCCGAATATTCAGAAATATCTTGATAAATGGATCTGTTCCGGACATTGTTTCTCGACAAACTTATTTTTTCCTTTTGCAGGAGATCATAAGGCATGAAACCACGTTAGCAAATTTTAGCACAAAACGCAGAGACAAACGAAATGAATATATAAATGAGTTTAAGCCCGAATATTCTGAAATAACGTGATAAACGGAACTGTTCCGGGCATTGCTTCTCGACAAATTATTTTTTTCCTGTCGTAGGAGATTACAAAGAACACCACTACGTCTGAAAATTTTGGCACAAAACGCAAAGACGAACGTTATAAATTTTTAAATGAGTTTAAACCCGAATGTTCAGAAATATCTTGATAAACGGACCTGTTCCGGGCCTTACATCTCGACAAATTATTTTTTTCCTATCATAGGTGATCACAAGGCATGCCACCACGTTTGCAAATTTTGGCACAAAACGCAGAGACGAACGGAATGAATATTTAAATGAGTTTAAACCCGAATATTTTGAAATATCTTTATAAACGTAACTGTTCCGGGCCGTGCTTCTCGACAAATTAATTTTTTCCTATCGCAGGAGATCACAAGGCATGCCACCACGTTTGCAAATTTTGGCACAAAACGCAGAGACGAACGCGGTGAATATTTAAATGAGTTTAAACCCGAATATTCTGAAATAACTTGATAAACGGAACTGTTCCGGGCATTGCTTCTCGACAAATTATTTTTTTCCTGTCGTAGGAGATTACAAAGAACGCCACTACGTGTGAAAATTTTGGCACAAAATGCAAAGACGAACGTTATAAATTTTTAATTGAATTTAAACCCGAATATTCAGAAATATCTTGATAAACGGACCTGTTCCGGGCCTTACTTCTCGACAAATTAATTTTTTCCTATCGCAGGAGATCACAAGACATGCCACCATGTTTGCAAATTTTGGCACAAAACGCAGAGACGAACGCGGTGAATATTTAAATGAGTTTAAACCCGAATATTCTGAAATAACTTGATAAACGGAACTGTTCCGGGCATTGCTTCTCGACAAATTATTTTTTTCCTGTCGTAGGAGATTACAAAGAACGCCACTACGTGTGAAAATTTTGGCACAAAATGCAAAGACGAACGTTATAAATTTTTAATTGAGTTTAAACCCGAATATTCAGAAATATCTTGATAAACGGACCTGTTCCGGGCCTTACTTCTCGAGAAATTAATTTTTTCCTATCGCAGGAGATCACAAGACATGCCACCATGTTTGCAAATTTTGGCACAAAACGCAGAGACGAACGCGGTGAATATTTAAATGAGTTTAAACCCGAATATTCTGAAATAACTTGATAAACGGAACTGTTCCGGGCATTGCTTCTCGACAAATTATTTTTTTCCTGTCGTAGGAGATTACAAAGAACGCCACTACGTGTGAAAATTTTGGCACAAAATGCAAAGACGAACGTTATAAATTTTTAATTGAGTTTAAACCCGAATATTCAGAAATATCTTGATAAACGGACCTGTTCCGGGCCTTACTTCTCGAGAAATTAATTTTTTCCTATCGCAGGAGATCACAAGACATGCCACCATGTTTGCAAATTTTGGCACAAAACGCAGAGACGAACGCGGTGAATATTTAAATGAGTTTAAACCCGAATATTCTGAAATAACTTGATAAACGGAACTGTTCCGGGCATTGCTTCTCGACAAATTATTTTTTTCCTGTCGTAGGAGATTACAAAGAACGCCACTACGTGTGAAAATTTTGGCACAAAATGCAAAGACGAACGTTATAAATTTTTAATTGAGTTTAAACCCGAATATTCAGAAATATCTTGATAAACGGACCTGTTCCGGGCCTTACTTCTCGACAAATTAATTTTTTCCTATCGCAGGAGATCACAAGGCATGCCACCATGTTTGCAAATTTTGGCACAAAACGCAGAGACGAACGCGAAAATTTGAATGAATATTTAAATGAGTTTAAACCCGAATATTCTGAAACGGAACTGTTCCGGGCATTGATTCTCGACAAATTATTTTTTTCCTTTCGTAGGAGATTACAAAAAGCGCCACTACGTCTGAAAATTTTGGCAAAAAATGCAGAGACGAACGTTATAAATTTTTAAATGAGTTTGAACCCGAATATTCAGAAATATCTTGATAAATGGATCTGTTCCGGACATTGTTTCTCGACAAACTTATTTTTTCCTTTTGCAGGAGATCATAAGGCATGAAACCACGTTAGCAAATTTTAGCACAAAACGCAGAGACAAACGAAATGAATATATAAATGAGTTTAAGCCCGAATATTCTGAAATAACGTGATAAACGGAACTGTTCCGGGCATTGCTTCTCGACAAATTATTTTTTTCCTGTCGTAGGAGATTACAAAGAACACCACTACGTCTGAAAATTTTGGCACAAAACGCAAAGACGAACGTTATAAATTTTTAAATGAATTTAAACCCGAATGTTCAGAAATATCTTGATAAACGGACCTGTTCCGGGCCTTACATCTCGACAAATTATTTTTTTCCTATCATAGGTGATCACAAGGCATGCCACCACGTTTGCAAATTTTGGCACAAAACGCAGAGACGAACGGAATGAATATTTAAATGAGTTTAAACCCGAATATTTTGAAATATCTTTATAAACGTAACTGTTCCGGGCCGTGCTTCTCGACAAATTAATTTTTTCCTATCGCAGGAGATCACAAGGCATGCCACCACGTTTGCAAATTTTGGCACAAAACGCAGAGACGAACGCGATGAATATTTAAATGAGTTTAAACCCGAAAATTCAGAAATATCTTAATAAACGGAACTGTTTTGGACCTTGTTTTTTGACAAATTATTTTTTTTCTATGGTAATTGGTTCCAAGGCATGCGATCATGCTCGAATTTTTTGACACCAAACGCAGAGACAACTGTGATAAATTTTTAAACGGTTATTTACGCGCATATAAAAAAATATCATGATAATCGTTAGTCTTCCGGGTTTTGTTTTTTAAGAAATTAATTTTTTTCTGTCGTAAATGATCCCAAGGCAAGCGAAAATACTCTTATTTTTTGGCACCAAACGCAGAGACGACTTTGATGTATTTTAAATATACAGTGTGAGGCTATAACTCTGTCCACCTCGAAAAAATATGTAGTCAAATAGCTACTACATATTTTTTCTTAAAAACAACTATGTGTTTTCCTTACACCAATTGATTTCTCTCATTATTTTGTGCATAAAAGTATGAAGGTAAGGTCATCGAAAAATGAATATTTGAGATCTTTCAGAGTTTATATAAAATTATGCAAAATTAAAGTATAAAATATCTCGTAAACTAGTCACTTTTTGGCCATTCTACCCTTACAACTTTTTATGTCAAAAATTACAAGAAATCTATTTATATAAAAAAATTTGGGTAGTTCCATTTAAAAAAACAAAGATCACCTTAAAATCTTCGAAGCGCCTCCACCCATAAAAAAATTATTACCAGCATGTTATGGCTCTCTCGATACCGTATAATTTTCCTGATTACAATATTTTCGTATCTCTAAAAATAGCGGAGATATTCGAGGTGGACAGAGTTATTGCCTCACCCTGTATATATGTATCGTAATTTTGTTGTTTTTTAATTGTTTTGTTATTTTTTTATCTGAAAAATATTTTTTTATTTTAAATATATTATTTTGGATGTGAATATAATCATTTCTAATAAGTGTGCTTGTTATTAGTGAATTTTAAATTTTCGCTTAATGAACGCTCCAAACTTCAATCACGTAAAAACCAATCTTTTAAATAAACTTGATATGCTTATTTGATATGTATATTTTGTTAACATCATTGATTAGATTAATTTAGATTATTCTAAAATCCCAAATTTTTGACAATATTAAGCATTATTAATGTTGTACATTTCATATATAAATGATTATATTAAATGTTTTTTTTTTCCGATTCGCGACAGTGCACAAGAAAAAAACGTAGTATTATCTGCCGATATTGATAGTTGCAGTAATTTGGAAACATTAAATATTTTCAAGCGTTTATTTTATCAGAAAGATATGATACATATATATACTATATAGATGTAGAAGAGTATGTGAAAATAGAGAATCTACGCTTCTGACATTTCAGAAAAGTACGAGAAAGCAAGATAGATGATAATATACTTGATTGGAAAAACAAGAGATATAGTTCTTAAATAAGATCTAAAGGAAAGTAATGTAGAAGAAAATAGTTTAGAAAAAGAAAACTTATAAAATAGATTAAAAGATGACATTAGGAATATAAAAAACGAATATAAAAATTAGTTAATATAATGTAATATATAAATTAATACAATTGCTCATTGATATATAATCTCAGTAATATATAATTTGTTTTATTAAATAAAATTAATATACAATAAATGTCTGTCTTTTTCCGAACTATGAATTTGCTCTTGTCGACGGCACAGTCATGTGTAAATAATTTGAATTTGAATTCTGAATTACTACAGAAGTACGTATATCGATAAATTTGATATTTTATTTTGGTAAATTTTTTTTATTTTAAGAGACCAGTTCTCGTTTATTTAGAATCAGCGAGATGTTCCTTAAAATAAATAACTACCTTCATTTTTTTCAAGGCACACTGTACAAACATTAGACGCGCAATGAACGCCACCATTGAAAATGTGTTTGTCTGATTTCAAACCAATCACACTGGACGAAATCTCTATTCATATCAAAGATGGACGCATAATGTTACTGTTAAAAGTATTTTCTTTGATGCACTCAAGTGAAAATTACATTATTTCTGTTTTCCAACTGCTTAAACTTTTCTTTATCAATGCCCAATCCTCTAATATGTCTGCATCGTTGAGCATGTAAACGATGTAAGGACCCGCAACGGAAACCGCTCGTCTTCTCTCCGAATGATTTCTGCGTCTTCTGCCAGTTGTATTAAGCCATAAGTCCGCATGTATGTCCACATTGTTTCTATCTTCCTCTAAACGGCGAATCTTCTCTTGAAGATCATTATGAATACAATCCCAGATCAATCCTTTTTCACTTTCAAAATTTTGCAAGGCAGCCTGCTCTTCTGCTAAGAATTTATTCTGAATGTTTTGCAATCTGTACTGCTTCAATATTCCAGCTACTTCTGTTTTTGTTTTCATGTTTTCTTTTAGTCGCTCTAGTGGTATTAGATATTCCTCAGATTTTCCGACACGAACTTCCCCAAGTTTTGTGTCCACCTGTGTAATTCTTTCTCGATACAATCTAAAATAGACAACAGTAAAATGAACCTTTATATTGCACTTTTAGGATGTTGCTTATATTATCAACAATTAATAATTATAATTTCATAATTAAAAACTGTATTGTTATATTAACTTTTTCTGTATTCTTAATAAAATCTATTTTTTAAATGTTATATTTATATTACTAAAATAAAAAAATTGCTCCTATTCCACCAAGCATTTTCATGAATATATTATATATAAATTTAAATTAAAAATATATAGATTATGATAAATAATATACTAAATATGAAATACACTTACTGTTCCTTGAGAAGAGTAAACTGTCTTTCCAAATCTAATAGGTTATCCATGCATTCATTGCGTCTCCTCTCACATTCATCCTCATCCATCTCTGAAGAATCATCACTGTCAGTGTGTTCTGCGCTACTGTCACATGATGCAGAACTCTGGTTACTTTCATTACTGTCATGAGACATCTCCTCCCCTTCTGCCTCTGATTCATCCTTAACGCTTGGCATTTATACTGTAAAAAGATTTGTTGTATGTTGCATGTTTCTTATATACAACAAAAGTAAAGCTAAATATTTAGACTACAAGCTTTATTTCAGATCTTAATAAAAGTGTATTTGAATTAAATACATATAATCTATCTTATATTATTCGATTATATGGTTATTAAATTTTGCGCGCTAAGTGCAAAAAAGTGTCTATCGTGCATATTTTTGTATAATTTTATAATGTAATCTATGTAGAAAATTTGTCAATATAACCTCAATAATATAATTGAAAATATTAATACAATTATTAATCTGAATGAGATAATATATGTTATACATTTAGTTAAGCATAGTAAAGTTACACATATATAATTAAATGTGAAAAGTTATGTATTATTCTGAAAACAACCGCGAATGTTTTTAGAATGGTTGAATGTTTCATAAATCTTACATATTGCAAATTATAAGTAAATTTATATAAACTCTAAATTGAACGGATAGTTGAAAATTTCATTACATCGTTGGTATACTTACTACGTATATAATCTGGTTTTAGAAATTTCGTTGAACAGTTCTTAAAATATTTGTTCGTGTATCCAGCGAAAC